>JANEYF010005702.1:600000-1165069 GCA_029963845.1 Rhamnusium bicolor | reverse complement strand
TCTTGAGAAAAAACTACAACCGTCTAAAATGCCAGGATTCCTTCTCAAAGATCTAGCTGAATTTGTAATTACTCCTCCCTTAACATATTTAATTCGAGGCTAATTTCAATCAGATTTCAAAAAATATTATAATAGTGCAAATTTCATAAAAATCTTGCGCATCCGCCATATACAATGATAAGTTCTCGAAAAGACACATTATAGGAGAGTCCACGACAGCTTTGTCTTCTAGAAACAATTTCTGTTTGCACTTAGAGGTTAAAAGCAAAAACCCATTTTAAATTATTTTTTACCCTTTGGGATTTCAAAATCCGTTGGTCGTCAAAATGTCGTTTTGTACGGGATGGCAGTAGAGGCTGAAATGTAAAAATGACCTCAAAATAATTTTGTGTTATTTTAATCTACAGAATATCGTTTACATATTTGTTAAACAATAATATAATTTTTGTCAACGTAAATACTAAAAAATAATTAATTAAACCATTCGAAAAGCAGGCCAACTTTTAAAGCGTGCTCCTGAAATTTGCCGTTCCTATCAAGAAAACTTTTTAACACGCTTTTTTTTAACACGCTTTTATTAGCTTCACTTGTATGTTTGTTTGTTTGTAACCGACTCTTTGGACTCGATTTTGACCCACTTTAAACGGACAGATTTAATTGAAACTTTGTACACTTACGAAGAACCGGTAACAATACAATAATTTGATAAGTTTATATCATTATCCTGATCAGGATCGCCAGAATTAAATAATTTCCTTTCCTCACGTATCTTCTGCGTGAGAGCAAGTGGCTTATTACTGTTAGTAAATTCCGTGATTCTCAGTTCGTTCGATGGCCGAGCGGGCTAAGGCACAAGTCTTAGTCGACGCGAAACGATGGACTCCTCGGGCGCGAGTTCAAATCTCGTCTATGGATGAAAAAAAAATATATTTTTTTTCAGAAGTATCTGTTGGATCGTAATATGTTATAATATCAGCATCAATAAGCAATGTAAATATAGTTTAAAAAAACTAAAAAACACGCTTTCATAGCACATCAAACTAAAAGGTGAAAAATAAATATAGTTTAAAAAAACTAAAAAACACGCTTTTTAAAGCACATCAAACTAAAAAGTGAAAAATAATTATTAATATAAACTGAAAACAATAATGAACGAAAAATACTAGTATTATTGTGAAAAAAAGCGTGTGCCATATTTTTCGTATATCGAGCAACCCACGCTTTTTTCACAATAATACTAGTATTTTTCGTTCATTATTGTTTTCAGTTTATATTAATAATTATTTTTCACTTTTTAATTTGATGTGCTTTAAAAGCGTGTTTTTTAGTTTTTTTAAACTATATTTATGTTTAACACGCCTCTAACTACTTAACTGTTAATATTATCAATAAATACTTATTAATAGTCTTGTAGAGTGGAATTTCAGGATTCTAAACATTGTTTTATTTTTTTAATTATGATGGCTCCGTAATTGGTTATCGATTTATTTATGGGCGCTTGCACGAAAATGTTATAAAGATTCGTCTATGGGCTTTGCATTTAGTTGTATAACTTTTTATTATTGGTCATAATTATAAATCCTACACCGCTTTGTTCAGAAAGGATAAAGTAAAACTTTTCTTAAGAGTAAAACATTTTGATTTGGGCTTTCGTTTCGGAGACAATACGAGGGGAATGCAAAAATTGTCTAAACTCAATTAAATTTTGAAGCATTTCAAAACGAGGTATTGCCATTTTAAAGGTCCGTTCTTTCATAAGTTCCAATATATAATACAGTATTTGAAAAAAGTGCGGCCAATTTCAGGAGCACACTTTAAACGTTGACCTTGTGCATTTAACGGCTTGCTTTCAGAATTATTTAATTAATTCTTTAATGTTTACGTTGTCAAAAGTTGTATTATTATCTAACAAAAATGTAGACGACATTCTGTAGATTAACATAACGCGAAATTATTTTTAAGGTTAATTTTTCCGTTTCACCCCTCTACAGCCACCCCGTACGGGAAGACATTTTGACGACCAATGAATTTTGAAGTCCCAAAGGGTAAAAAATAATTTAAAATGGGTTTTAGCTTTTAATCTCAAAGTGCAAAGAGAAATCAGAATTTGACGGCTGGTGAACTCTACTATTAGAATTAATTATATTTCTGGAATATCAGCAAAAAATCCTTTCCTCCAGACAGTATCGATTCATTAAAGATAGGGTCTCCCCAGAACGCCCTAATTTCCTTTTATTTTGACGCAAGATAAATTTAATTTGAATTAAAACCTGATGGCATCTTTTATGAATTATGCTCCCCTACGGGCATTTGACACTATCAATCAATCTATGATATTAAACAAACTTTCCGATTATAGAATTAACTGTCCATTCTCCACTAGATGGAAAATACATGTTTGCCAGTTTGTGCTAGTAACTGAAGAACCAAAATAACTTTTATGGAAAGGTGTAAAGATGGAAGTCCCGTAAGGAAGTGTACAATGCCCCTTGCTAATATAGATTTTATTAATGATATATTACGAGTATTTAACATTCAAACGTTCATAACACCATTAGCTTGTAAGACTTTTGAAAAACAATCGAGGAGCCTTAAAAGAAAAATGTTTTGTTATTTGTTTCTACTGGTATTGATAGTTTATCCGTCGAATCATTATTGCATTGACATAGTGAGTGATAAGTGTATCCCTCTGGTGGTTAGCGCTACTATCCGCCTCAGACATCACTGATGTCTTAGTGACTGATAGCGACTAGCAGGTTTAATTTAACGCAGGTCGGGGCTTTTGTCCGCTGAGCAGTTGTTTCCTATAAATCTTATTCAGTATATGGTTTAGCCCACCAGGGTTAGAAGTCGCAGCTGAACCTCTGCTTCGCAGATCGTTTTCATTCACTGAGACATCAGGGATGTCTGATGGGTAGTAGCACTGACAACCAGAGGGATACACTTTCACTTCTGTCTTGCTTAGTCTGCTTTAGGCTAGCTTGGTTTGCTATTATTATTTGTATTTTCCATTACTTATGTCATACTGACGAGAACAAGTCCGAAACTGGTCTATGTCTAGTGAGGAATTGACAAATGATCTTAACTACCAAACAAGATTTGCAGTTTTAATTCAACGCAGGTCGAGGCTTTTGTCCGCTGAGTAGTTGTTTCCTGTAAATCTTATTAATTATTGCATTAAAAATGGCCCGTTAAATCTTATTCATTATTGCATTAAAAATAGCCCGTTAAATCTTATTCATTATTGCATTACAAATATCCCGTAATCTTAATAAGAAATTTGTAAAGTATCGTTTGTCATTTTTTCTGTCTTATCCCGTAAACGTCTATGAAATTAAACATTATTTGTTTATTTATTTATTTGCAGCACGTTCTTGTCTTATGCCTGGATACTATTATCATTAATTCAGATATACAAATAAACATTTACTTTCTGCATGTAAAATAATACGAAATTCTCGTCAATACCAGAAGTATTGTTTTTTTTTTTTTGAATGTTTAATTGTGGCAGTAGATTTAAAAAAGGATTGGATACCATCAAAACATGCTGTTGTATGCGAAACACATTTTGATCCTGGTGAGATTATTAAATTTGATAAATATCTTTTACCAGATGGAACATTTAAAATGATTCCTTATAAACCAAAATTAAAAGAAAATACTGTCCCTTCAATTTTTCCAAATTTGCCTCCTTACTTATCTAAAAAGACACCTGTCCTTCGACAAGATCCGCAAAGTAGGCGCGAAAATCAAATTCGTGAACATGAAATTTTAATCCAAAACTTTGAAAAGTCAGATATTATTGAAAATTATGAGTAATTTAATAACTCTTTTTCAAAAAAAATTAAATAACTCTGATAGCTGGAATGTAAGAACTTTGACGTCTAAAGTTGTATTTTATACGTTAAATTTTGATTCTGATATTGTTAGTATTGAAAATCAAATGTCAATTAATACTGACCTAACTGTACAAATATTTGCAAAGGGTAATGAATTACCTTTTAAGGAATTGAAATGGATATTAAATTTTGACATGAAACTTAACAGATGGTCACAAGTGCAAAATTTATTAGACCGATTTAAATTTACTTATTATTATGATAGTTCAGAAAAAGACTCCATTCTAAATTTATTACAACATGCTTTGATTTTTTTAAAAAAAGCCTCACAACTTACCGAAACTGGTGACACATTTAGATATTGTAAACAACTTGATATTGTTGTGGATCAGGTAGTTCAAATGACCAACTCAAAAAAAATATATTCTACTTCCACTGTGATAACTGCATTTATGATATATATTCAATCACCAGCAACTTATAATTTGTTACAAAATTTTTTAATTTTGCCTACTAAGAGATATCTTCAGTATCTATCATCAGGCATGGATGTTTCTCCAAATAAGGAAAACAATAACAAACATTATTTAAGAATATGTCGTCCTTACTTTCAGACACTGACAAAGTGGTAGTGCTCCTGATCGATGAAATATATATTAATTCCAGATTAGATTATCGGGCTAAAAGTATTGTCGGAATCGCTTCTAACAAAGAACAAGTGGAGTTTGCTAAAACTATTTTGTCTTTTATGATTTGCTCTGCTTTTGGAAATTTTTGTGAAATCGTCAAGTTACTACCTGTATTAAATGTTACTGGAAAAGAAATGGTTCCTATAACACAGAATATAATTAGCATGGTTCAGAATTGTGGATTTGAAGTTTTAGCTATAATTACGGATAATCACAAAATCAATAGAACAATGTTTAACAATTTTAACAATTTGCCTTCCAAATCTAAAATTGAGACATCAAAATCTTCGGAAAAACAACAGCCACAACCGACAGAGACGGCCGTGGCAAAACCTTATAATTTTATATCTAATCCTTCTGATCCCAACAAAAAAATTTTTTCTGACGTTCGATGTTGTACATCTCTTTAAAAACGTTAGGGGAAATTGGTTAAATTTGAAAAATATTGACAATACTTTTGTATATCCAGATTTTAAAACATTTAAAATTAAGTATGCTAAATTCAAAGATATTCGCGACGTATATTCGAAAGAAAAAGATCTTGTTGTTAAAAAGGCATATAAATTAAATTATAAATCGGTTTATCCTACAAATCTTGAAAGACAAAAAGTTTTTTTGGTGGATAATGTGTTTCATCATTCAACTATTGCAGCTATGAGAGATTTTAATTATGGCGACACTGCGGACTTTTTAGAGATAATTAAGCACTGGTGGGATATTGTTCATAATACGAGTGCTTTAATTGGAAAATTCAAAAGAAATGAATGGTCAAAACCAATAGACTCTGTAAATGATTCAAAGATACAGTTTTTGAAAGACTTTGTTATTTGGCTTGACAAATGGCATAAATTAGATTTTAACGGGCACTTAACTAAAGAAACATATTCAGCACTTCGACAAAGCACGTTAGTTCTAGTAGATATAATTATGTATTCATTTGAGACATTTTCAATAACCTACATTCTTCCTGGAAAATTCACTACTGAAAAACTTGAAAAAAGATTTGGCATCTATAGACTATTGTGTGGCTCTAACTATAATGTATCTTTCGATGAGGTACTTAATGCTGAAAAAAAGATCAGGTTAAAACATATTTTTAAAAAAACTGGGACTGGCTCAAACAATCAAATTTCGTTTAATGATATTAAATTACATTTTGGAATTTCTGAAACTACTGAAAGTGATCTTGAAAAGTTTCAAACTATAAATAAAGATGACCAAAAACCACATAATAATTTTTACAGGTTTTCCGAAATTTTTTGGTCCCAATATTTATCTGAATGTAATATAGACGAAGCAGTTAAAATTTATATATCTGGATATGCATCTCATGCACTAGCTAAAAAAATTTCTTGTAATATTTGCCTTTCACATATTGTTGAAAATAAAGGGAATTTTACTGGAAATCAATATTTTGATTATCTACAACGTGGTGGTTTATCAGTACCTACGAATAATATGACCATAATTTTATTTCATATGTACGTCATATTAGAACATATCATTAACAACAATAGTTTAGAAAAGGAGTTCCTACAAATTGAAAATCAAAAAGATTTCCTTATCAATCTAACTTTACACAGTTTAAAGTCAAACAATTTTTATTTAGATTTTTTTAAACACGTGTATATGCGGGAACAATATTGACTATATTTTACGAAATATTTGTTCAATATTTGCGAATGTACTTCTAAATAATTATGTAAAAACGCAAAATAATCGGGCGCTTGAGCAAAGTAGATTAAAAACTCGGTTACAAACTACTGAAAAAGATATCAATAAAATAAAAAAACGAAAATTAGATACTTTCAAAACAGCAAAGTAGAAACTTATGTATTAATTCCATATATGTATTTTATTCATATCATATCCTAAGTAAATCCTTGTTTATTTTTTTAAACTTACAGCCATGTCCTGTTTTTTTTTTTAATTTAGTCATTCCCGAATCATCCCAAATTCCCTTTCCTCTTTATTCTTCCCGTCCCGGCAAAATTACATTTCCTAATTTAATATTGTGGGATGTCCAGTATTATTTTATTACCCCCTTTAAAATATAATAATATTGATATTTCATATTATTAAAAAAAGGATTATGTAACTCTGCGCCTTCTCGTTGGTTTTGCTGAACAATTAAACATCATTTTTTTCTGTACAAAATCAAGCATAATTCTGTACACAATATCGTGATATTTAATTGACGAGCAGAGATTTAAACTTCGATTGAAACCTCAATTGATTAAACACATGAATGATTTATAATAATCTCTATCCTAGCTAAACAAACGTATCATATATATTTATGAATCAAAACGCATTATAAATAAATAAAATACAATTCAAACAGGGCCACCTACATATCTTAAGAGACGGTCGTGCCAATGCTAATGGTTTCTGTGATGTCGTCGGACTACATCTTTAGTTCTATGCGGTGTTGCCACCTATTACTTCGCGGCCTTGTCTAGAGACGGCCGTGACTACGCCCATCGTTTACTAAAGCAACTAATCTTGCTAATTGTTCAAGATTTATTTGAGGCATTTTATGTAATTTTAGTCTCTAAAACTTTTTTAATGAAACTTAATTAATGACACAACGGCAAGAGTCAAATATGGAGGCATACA
The DNA here is from genome assembly GCA_029963845.1 of Rhamnusium bicolor. NCBI lineage: Eukaryota > Metazoa > Arthropoda > Insecta > Coleoptera > Cerambycidae > Rhamnusium > Rhamnusium bicolor. The sequence goes on along the minus strand of JANEYF010005702.1, from coordinate 1,157,922 downwards.
ACAAATTAATTGATGGCAACGGCAATTGTTTTTTTAAAGGCAATGTGATCCTACAACGAAATAAATTTGTGGGATATACGCAAGGTTTCAACAAAAAAGCTGTAATTCGGACAATTTTAGAGATAAATCAATAAATAAAAAACGAAATGCTTGTAAAAGAAGCGTCTTTCATACAGAGTGTAAGCACTTTCTATACCATTACTTGATTAGCACACAGGGTGAGTCAGAAATTAAGAAAAAACATGGTTCGAGTTTTTCCACTACCATCCAGGAGGCTTTGAAAAAATTTCCACCTCTTTATTTTTTTTTTAAAGACAAAGGAATTACCTACCAATAAATAAAAAAATAATTAAAAATCGACCCACTGGTTTAAAAAAAAAAAAGGAAAAAAAAGTTAGGTCAAAAATCAAGTGCTTCACTTTTTTTGGAACTGAGTGTATTTGATATAGATGTTCGGGAAATTCAATGGAATGGTAGGAATATGTGTATTTAGATACACATTATCAATTATTATTTACAAGTATATTTTTAATTTTGTTTTTAAAATCTAGAATAATATAAGAAATTTTAAATAATGCAATAAAACAAAAATTATGTACGAGAGGAACACCCATGGATATGCCATGAGATACGGTTACCGTCCCAAAGATGCACGATACTATACCCGAAAATAAGTCAAGGAATTAATAACAGCCGTACATCTTCGTTCACCGCATTCTACGTGATTATTGTCACAATACTTCTATGAGTAAAGGCTGTCGTGTGCACACTGCGATAACTCAACAGTTATCATCCACAAAGTTAGAAACACATATATCTGAACCGAGTCATGTCACCTACGTACACAGCTATTGCCCTTATCAGGTTATCTTCCGCTCGCCGGGACATTTATTCCATAGGTGTCACATTGTGAGTTAGGATACAAAAATACGAAATTAATGAGCACTGATATTTTACAGATGGTCTTTTACATGGGGGACTAGTCTATCGTTACCATTACGCTTAGTTCGGATGAAATACCCTGTCAAAAAGAGGGTACAACCTGCCTTATTGTTTCTGGTATGCAGACAGTTCTTGTCTTATCTCTTGTAAATTTTCTGACTTAAAGCAATATAATTCTTCTGGCCGCCATTGCTAAAATGTGCAAGGAAACAAAGCGGATTCAGAATGGCCGAGGTACAGGTTTCGACGGCATACGCTTTTTGTTTGTTTGATAAATTATGATTAAAATGGAAACTGATAAAGCCATCTTAGTTGAAGTTGAATGAGTAAAAATATTTATTTTCGAAAATAAAAACTTTATAAAACAAACCGAATTTTCAATCACAGTTCTTTTTCTTAATTATTTAAAATTACTTCTAAATTTTCCATTATTTCTCAGTTTCAGTAAAAACTAAATTTTAAATTGAATACCTCATTTACCTGGTATTTTAAATTATATTATGTTTTTATTTTTAGGATGCAGTTTACGAGACTAAACTTATTCTTCAAAGAGCAACAATTTATAAACTCCGAAAGAAATGAATTGTTTGGTCAGACGGATTTTCTTGCCAACTGTGGAGGTATTCTGGGACTATTCACTGGTTTTTCATTTCTGTCCATAGTGGAAATCGTCTATTTTGTGTCTTTGAGATTAATGTGCAATGTAAAAATGTATGGAAGACACTATTGGTCAGGATCAAATCGATTGCTGAACAACGATGCTTATGTGCACAATAATTAAATAAATATTAAAAGTTTATGCATAAAGATTTTTCCAAACATTTCTTAATAGATGTTATAAAATAGACTATAACATTTTGTAGATGTATACAAATTCTATATAATTAAATGTAGTTTAATTTGTCAATGGGTAGTGGACTAAGCAATATTTAAATTTATTTGTATTATGGTATGTATCAATAAAAAATAAAATCGCATATTGTTTTCTTCCATTTCTTAGAACCAATGAAGAAAGGACAGTGGGATTTAAGGAACTGAAAAATTAAATCTTTATTTGTATATTGTGGACTCTCCAGTGGTTCCTGTTGTACTAGCAGTCGAAATTTTGCCACACTCAGTACCATCTTAACAATTTCCCCTTGAAATTAGAGCGTATGGAAAACATCCAAATATTTCAGATGTGAAACAATTTGAGAAGAAATAAACCAATGGATCGATAAAAGCTGATGAAAATCAATTTATACTAATTCAGTGTTTCTATAATCTCGTCCATAATCATGTGCTTTAAACATAGTATACGGATATTATGTTCCGTTTCTAAAAAGAACGGAAGATACACCCCTTTCTCAGAAATAATTTTGGCTGCGTCTAGTTTTTTACTTTACTTCTTTCGGTGCCTCAACGAATCTTTGATGCATAAGCCACCTCGATAAATGGGTGAGCTCAACATAAAATGCGCAAATAACACGTAATATCAAAAAGTTACTACTACTACTAGTGGGTGAAATTACAAGCAAAATTATTGCAATCTTCTTTTTTATTTGTAAGAAGGGTAACTTTCTAAAATTTGCTAAATAAAAAACACTAAATTCCTATTTCGAAAAAATAAAAAAATACACACTAGTTTTCATTTTTCCTGAAGAGGCAAATCCGGTATCACATGGCTATACTTAATAAAAAAACAACACAATGTAAAGCAGATATCCTGTAATAAATTTTGTATTAATTCGCTAGATGTCTATAGTAAAAAATGGCGCCTAATTTAATGTAGCAAAACTAGATTTTACAGACATTAATCGTAAAAATTTAATCTTTTAAAATACTCTGAGCTAAACTTCGAAAGGCAGTGATATTATTAATAAAAAAACATAAGATTTTTATTATGTATCACTGTGTCGACATTGTTTATAAGCACAATGTCTGATACACATTTTAATAATTGTATGTATTATAATAATATTTTAAATAATTTGTTGCCATCCTCATTATCTTATAGCTGGACATCGGAAATATGTATCATATTTCAGAGCCGGTAGTTATATAAAAAAATCATATTTTGTAACAAGCCTTTAAATAATTGAATTGATATATTATTTATACGTTGCGTTTATGTAAATACCTGTAATATAAGATAAGATATTCTTTATTTATCCATAGATAGATAGTATGTACATAAAAAAAATAATAGTTACAAACTAGTACTAGTCTACATAATGTAGACATATAATATAGAGAAAATAGAAACAAACCTCAAGCAATATGAATTTGGCTGATAATATGCATTATCTTTTATAAAACATAAAAGTTTACTCTTAAATTAGTTAACGGTATTACTAGTCTTAATTACGTGAGGAAGAAGATTGAATTGTACAACTCCTTTGTAGAGCAGACTTCTCATTGTACTAATCCTAGAAGTTCCTTTAACATAATAATTATTTGCACTAGCCCTTCGTTTGTTACACATGTGTACATCTGTAGCAGGCAACAATAATTGTCTTATGAGATATTCCGGTAAAATATTATTAATCATTTTGAAAATAAATGTCATAGTTTGGAAGTAGATGAGGTATTTAATGTTAAACCATTTTAATGTATTAAGCATTAGCTGACTGCTAGTGAAGCGGTTGCATCTTAGTATTATTCGCATTGCCTTATTTTGGAGAACCTGGAGTCTACTAAAATTTGTATAACTTGTATACAACACAGAAAAGCAATAGAGAAAATGAGGTAGTATTAAGGTATTATACACAGTTAGTTTAGTATTGATTGATGTAATTGTAGCCACTCTGTTAAGAAATCCATCTTTTTGCCGATTTTCTTTGATATATATTCTATATGTTTGTTAAATTTCAGTTCGTGATCAATTATTAGGCCTAGATACTCTATTTCCTGAACAATTTCAACTTTTTTACTATTTAACTCGATACCAAGATTTAGACTAGCAACCTGTTTATATAGATAATTATTACCCACGAACGTAAATTTGGATTTTGATTAACATTTCCTCAAAATTTGTACTCTCATAATAAATAAGAGTGTCATCAGCAAAAATATGGATTTTACATTTTCGCAACACATTAATATAAAGAATAAATAATAATGGACCCAGTCCACTGCCTTGAGGAAACCCAAACTTGTTTAACTTGACATCTAATAAATTCCCATTCATTTCTATTCTAAGATTTTTTCACAAAAAAGGCAACATATTTGCTGGTCTTAACTGTTCGGCCAGATTTGTATTGGATATTTTTGGTGTAGATACACTACAGATGTTTTAAAACATTCAGGCATAACACCCTTTTCCAGACTCAAATTAATCAAATTTAAAGGATAAGCTATTATGATATCACGTCCGATTTCATCAATGCCATATTTTTTTCTTTGTTTAGTTACTATTTTATTTAGATCTTGTAGGATTATAGCATTAAATGATGTCAAGCTAGAATTTCCACCCGGTATAGATTCATTAATTATATCAATATCGACATCATCTGTCCCTATGCTTACTCACAATACTACCTACATAATACTGATTCAATACATCCGCCAAGTTGTTATTATATATTACTCCATTACAGTTCAAACTTTGCAGACCGTGTTCCCCGCTTTTTTCCCAACTAACTGCTTTAAGCTTTTCCACATTAATTTTGAATTTAACTTATTACTATCTATATTTGTATCATAAAATATTGTTTTCACTTCCTTGATACCTTTTACAGTATTGTTTCTTGTCTGCTTGTAGTAATTCCAATCCTCATCCTCGCGTGTAAAAAACAAATCTTTTGTAAACCCTATTTCTATTTGCAATAGCTTTCCGACACTTATCATCTAACCATCTATTTTCAGCTACCTTTACTTTTATAATTTTTTTTTGGTGTTACTATATTTAGTATATCTATACCTTATTTACAAATGTCTGACTAACAATATTTACATCTGTGCAAGAATACTCCCATTCCTTTTCAATTAACAAATTTGCCATTTCATCAAAATTGATCCGAGATCTAATTTCCTTTGTTTGATATTTTGATAAATCCTTACCGTTTTCTACGTTTACTTGAATTATTGAATGGTCTGTTATGATATAATTTTGCTCAACATACGCATTTATTGTATAATCATTACTGACAACAAGATCAGTTATGCTACTAGAATTACTTCTTACTCTAATAAAATTTTGTATAAACTGTTTCATGCCATAATTCTCAATACTTTCTTTAAACCTTCTTTTTACATAATTTTTTGGAAAAATCAAATGCAGAACGAATATTGTGACCACGTACCCACGTAACATTTTACCGACTACCGACTACTTTTTTTACTAATTATAAGGTCAGAATTATTACAAATAATAGTCAAGTAGCGTCTTAAATTTTATAGTTACGATACAACGTCGGAGCAACGTAGCTTGAACCTCGCAATCCTACTATTTACATCTAGCACATTTACCAACGTTGGTTTGATGTCAGAAATCTACTTAATACGTTGAGTGTGTTCTTAGATTATTATCCAACGTTGATTAGACGTTGGTAACTGATTAAGTAAATTTAGGTAATTTTTGGGTAACATTCCAACATTGGTTAGACGTTGCTGACTGACGTAGTCGTCTAGCAACGTCGGCTGGACGTTGGCGTGAGGCACTTAGGCCTTGGTCTAATATAACCTCAAAATTAATGTCGATAATTCAGGTATTGGTAGATATTTAGTAAAGATCTATACACCAACTGCAACAGACGGTCGATATTATCGCGATTGTTTGTAATGAACGTTAGTGTTAGTGCAGATTTCTGCACCAAAGCCTACCAAAAGTTGGTGCAGGTAAAATTATTTAACCGTGACGTCGGTGTTAGTAAAAATAGTTGCACTTATTTCCGCCTTCGCCATATTTTCTGGTTCCACTAAAGGAAATAATAGGTGGCCATGTTGCTTATGTGTACAATTATTTTAAATACACAAAATTTGCCTCTTTTTTCAAATAAAGTAAGCAAAAAAGTTTTCATTTACTCGTAAAATTAATTAAACAATATTTCAATTGCGCTTTCTTTGGAAAGGGAAAATATTTTTTTGTAAAGTAAAAAAATAAAAATAGTACATTCGTTCTTAAAATAAACATTATTCTTATGGGTTCACTATATTTTTCGACTTACTTTATATATATATATATATATATATATATATATATATATATATATATATATATATATATATATATATATATATATATATATATATATGTATCAATAAAATTTCTTTCGTTTCAGTTTTTACCTCACCAGATTTATTAAAATTTTATTCCAAGTATTTTGTACATAATACGTACTCAATGATAAACACGCCTTATCCATTTTATATAAATAGATAGGTATGACAAATAGAATAATATACAAAATTGCTTAGTTTCACTACCTACGCTCGACTTTTGTAGGTCAGATTAAGAGCAAATTTTAAATAAGGTTGGTAATGGCCTGACAACCAACTTAAGCCGAAGTAAAATTTGGTGAACATTTGGTCGGTAATCACAACGACTAAAGTCGGTCCTCTACGTCGAATCGACCCATATTTTATTGACCAGATTAGTACAAATATGGGTCAGCCCGACGTTTTGTGTACGTCGCACACCGACTTTTAGTTGCGAACAGCAACGTCGGTTCGTCGTCAGAATGTTGCTTGGGTATGCTAATGCGAAGGCAGATTTCAGTCGCTCTGGATAATACATTGTATCAAGCGGTGTGTATTTCATTATTCATTTTATACTTTTTCTTTTATTTGTCTGCGTATGTTCTTCTGTCAACCATGTGATAGTAGTAGCTACCGGTCCTGGACTCTCGTCCAGTTTCCTCTCCCTTTTAATATAATAACATTTGGATGCAACAAGACGGTGCTCCACAGCATTCTACATAAGTTCGTTTGCCTTTAGACAATGTATTTGAAGGAAGATGAATAGACAGAAGGGGTCTCAACGAATAGTCTGCTAGATCCCTCCACCTGAACCCTTCTATTTTCTTGTGGGGTGTTCTGTAGAACGTAGTGTACAAAACTAAACCAGGTAATCTGGACGAATGAAGAAATAGGATAGAAACCGAAATAAGAAAAATAGAAAGATTGGACGGTCCTCAAAATGTATTTACAGTTTGATACATTGCCAAGAAGGAAATGGACATCAATTGGAACATATAATTTAAAATTTTCCATAGCATTTCGATTTTAATTCATTCTTCCGTCATTTAGTGCATTCATTTGCTTTTACTCATTCAATTATCATTCAGTCATATATTTATTTTGCAACATTTTTTAAGTACCTTTATTAGGCTATTAAAAATTTGTTTCACTATCCAAAAAAATCATTAAACATCACATCACAAAATTTGTAGATGAGAGTTTAGTCAAATAAATTAACAAAATATACAAAGTGTTCCATATGAAATAACAAAGTTGGTAGTAATTACGAAAAGAAAGCAGTATGTGGCAACAGTGCCAATATCATTGCCAAGTCCGCCATATTTTCTTATTTCCTCACATCAAATTTGTAATCGGACTAGTAATTTTCGAGGTATTTGGATTATTCCATACTTTTGACTAATTCTATATAAAATATGGTGTCAACTTGTTTAAATAATGCTTTAAATTTAAATTTCGTGCACACTTTGACACCATGAAATATTGTGATAAGTTTGGCAGTTTTTAAAATTTAAAACGTCAAAAATAACTTTTATGCGCTGAGGAAGCTTTCATCCACAAATTGGCAACGGTTGTATTACTATATTTACTACAGTGACATTGCAATTTAATTTTAATATTATTTCCATGAATAGTGGAAAGTAATTACTTTTTATTTCAAATTAAATAAACAAATGTAATCCCCATGGAATAATTTATTACACCTCTTTTTCAAGTGCACGTATTTAAAAACATGCATGTCAAATATTTCATTGTTTACAAGGTCAACACATATATTTTCTTGTCATTATTCCTCAATACAGTTATCTATTCATTTCACAAATATTAGAAATAACTGGCGCTAGTTGCAAGTTTAGTTTGTTCCTTAAATATCTATTTTGGAAATATTTGTATTACAGAGTACGTATAAAATTGTATACATATTATTAATTTCTGAAATAAATTAACATCGATACAAGTTGTTGCATGTTGCTAATATTCATAAATATACAGGATGTTTTGTTCACTTATAAATTTTTATAATGTATGCTAGAAAATGCACTGAAAACTATTGAATCCTATTTAAACACTTGATATACTATTAAGTCTTCTTACCTACATTATTTTTAATATGTTACAATAATTAAATTATTAGTAAATGATTTTTTAAATAATTTGACGATGAATTTTCGTCGCCTACTAAAAAATTGTTAAATTGGTATGTTTTAAAAATTTGTAAATATGTTGAAAACGATTTGCTTTAAGTATATGAATACCTATATTAATCGAAATAAAAATATACCATTTAAAAAATTTTTAAAAAATTAAGTTTACAGTTTGATAAAATTGACACGGAAAATCGGACGCCCTGTAAAGAAATATAGAAATTGAATAACTATTTCGAAACAATAGCGGCAATCTTAAGTTTAGGTGAAAATTTCAGAAAGAAAATGTTTTGCTTTAATGGATTATTTCTATTTTATTTTTACCGATGCATTTATCATCATTTTCGGAAAAAAGTTAAATATCTCTCAAACTAATAATATAAAGTAGGCCTACCCCCATACCACTGAAAATTAAATTTTATGAGGAATAAAAATATACCATTTCATTTGAATTAAGAAAGTTGAGATATGCACCGTAAAAATGGAGCATCCTGTATAGTTGCAAAATTCTTATTATGTGTAATTTTCAGGTTTCTAATTTTAATATTAATGAATCCACTGACCGATCTCACACTAAATTGCCACCCGGTATGTATAGAGCGGTGGTGACGCTGACTTGAGTTTATTATACATCATTAATTCAATACTATTTTATCTAATACAGCGACCTAGCTATTGCCGAAACTGATTATACTTAAATGTAATCAGGGCCCTGATTATTCTTGAATGTAATCAGGGCCGCTACTATACTCAAAAGTTGCAATTCCCAGATTAAACTGTCAATTAAAGTGATTTATGAACGCTGTTTAAAAATAGTAGACACTCATTGGCGTAACGTGTATTAAATAGTTAAAAGTATTTCTTGGGGTAAATAAACCCAAAATTGTCTTACCAAATATATAGGCTTCTTGCTGAATAAATGTGTAAAGTGTTCATCTAAGGGAAAATGGTGAGAAAATAATAATTAACATTGTGTACTTACCTGACTAGTTCAGTCGTTGATTTACTTAAAACACGTATGCAAGAATCTAAAGGTTCCAGGTAATGATAGTCAAACTTAGCCCTTAGTTACATTATTCGTTTTTTTTAATTAACAAAGTTTCAAAGAAACTTATTAAAATATTTATTTATTTATTTTATTTACACATGCCCAACAGAATTTACATTCCAATTACAGGGTCGGAAAGAGAGTACTAACATGATGTACGTAAACATATATATCACATATAAATCATATGCAATTAATAAAAATTAAGGTGATTAACGTAACAAAACAATCAACTAACAAAATTTCGACTTAATTTGACTTAGTTTACTATTAAAAATATCAACATATTTTTCAATAACTTGATAATTACGGCACATAACGTATAATGGGAAAAACATAAAATAAAGATGTGGATCTAGTTGGCCTAGTGGGTGCTCCAAAATTAAATTTTTCCAATAATTGCGGACAGTCTATTAAATTATTTAAGAATTTAAATAAAAGTACAACACTTTGCATGTCTCTACAATGCGTCATAGAATTAACATTATGAGAAACGATTTAGCAACAATAGCAATGACAAAAATTTTAAAAACTTTCTTTGAATATCTTCTATATTATTAATACGGATATCGTAGCATGAGTCCCAAAGCACACTTGCGTCCTCAAACCTAGGTCGTACCAGCGTGTTATATAGTCTTTAGTGTAGTCGTATTATTAAAATCGCGGGAGTTGCGCATGATACAACCAAGCATTTTAAAGAATGACGATACAATATTATTTGTATGTTCCCTAAAAGGCAGTTGGGAATCAAAAGGGATATCTAGATCTTTAAAATTGTCGCAATATTCCAGTGTAGTACCATTAATATCGTAATCGAATTGTAACTTGTTAAATTTCCTGGTAAATGAAACCATATTGGATTTACTGATATTTAGAGATAATCTATATTTGCCGCACCAGTTATTGAGTATGTTCAAGTCTGCCCTGTAATTTATTACAATCGAATATACTATCAATTTTATGGTAAATTTTCAAGTCATTAGCAAATAAGAGTGATGAACATTGGAGGTCAATCAAATAGGATATTATTTATGAATATAATAGACAATAAGGGGTTCAATACCGAGTCCTGTGGAACACCTGATTGAGGTATATATTCCACAGATCTATGTTCCTGGTATTGTAAAAATTGATTTTTGTTACGAAGACAGGATTCAAAGAAATAAATTAAAGTTAAAGCCCAAGGAATATATTTTTTTTTTAATAAAATACCATGGTCTGTTCTGTCGAATGTTTTAGAAAAATCCATAGGAATGATATAAACCTATCCACTATATATGATTTCCGCTAAGTACTGTGTAACGCAAAGTAAGTTCGTAGTTGTGGAACGTTGTGACACAAACCCATGTTGATTGAATATAAACTGTATTCCCAATATGCTTTAACTATACCGTACAAGATGAGACAAATTCGAGAGGATTACAGGGTATCTCGGAAACACGTTCTCGAAACTATTTTTCAAGGCGAATTCAATGGCATAAACAGATTTTAAGGAAAACGATTTGTTTTGAGTTGCGAGGGTAAACTGATTACTTGCCCAAACAATTACTTGTCATATATTTATTAATAATCCATGGCAAACATTTTTTCCCAGAGAACTTTAAACGGTATTTAAACCAAAAGGCACATAGCCTATCCGTACTAATTTGAAACTGTAATGTCTACTTAGTTACTCTGTTATAACGTTTTTCATGTTCACCAATTGACAATTAATCCATTTATGAAAACACAATCTCAAAATCATAACTTCTAATTTCAGAAAAAAATATGTCACGAGAAGGGCCCATAGGCAAATTGCCTAATGTGAAAGTAAAATCTCCAGGATGTCGTAAAAATCTTCTCAATTATGTCCAAGAGTACACTGAATACACCGGCATTCATGGATTTAGGTATATGGGAGAACAAGACAGGTCCATTTTCGAAAGGTACGTAAATAATTTTTTTCACCTAGCGCAAATGAAAATGAATCATATTAACCCTAAAAATATGACCGAAAGTAATGTTTATCGTCCCTTGGGCCGCTAAACTCATTACAACACGATTTTGTAGTTCTTCACAATCTAGACACCTTTAATTGTCATTTGCATACTTTGACGGTTCACATAATTTTTCATTAAATGTCCATTTAAACCAAAAATTGGAATCAAAACAAACAACAAAAGTGTAAAATAACAATAAGTTGTGAATAATTGTAATTCTGTGAATAAGTTAAATGAATGGTAACTCAGACAGTGACGAAAAATTTACGAATACTCCACCAGACTTGTAAGAGGAAACTAGCAATGTTTCTCTGCATTTGTTACCTACAAAGTCAAGACAACGGTATGAAAAGTACTATGAATTGTCCAATGACTGGAGAAAGAATAAAAAAGCGAAAAACAACAGAAAATGTACTACTTGCTTATCTATCTGAAAGATCAAAGATTGTAAATGCACTATGCTCTGAATTTTCAATGTTGAAAAGCACTTTTAAAGTCAAGGAAAATATTAATTTTGATAATTTTCATAAAGTTCGAGCATTTTTGAAACAAAATTCTGTAAATTACGTGCCCAAAAACTAAAACTTTGACTCAAGAACAATGGATTGAATTTTTTGCATTATGTTTTTTATATAATTAACATTAATTACTATAATAAAAACCGCTGCCAATTACTTGAGGATCAGAACTTCCTCACCGTAGTAAAACTCGACGTATGGTGGAGTTTATAATAAAAGTAATTTTTGACGTTTCAAAAAAGTCACATTTTTTGACGTTTCAAAAAAGTCACATTTTGACGTTTTAAAAAAGTCACATTGGTAGAATGTCACTAATATTTTTTTAGACCGCTCATCAATGAACTCAATCTCTTCCTTGACCTCTAGAATTTGAAAGCTTTATCTCAAAAACTGTAGCTGCTATCGCGAACCAGACAGACACACAGACAGAAAATTTTTTATGTCTGAAATTTTGTGTATCGTCATAATTCGTCGTGATTCGTCCAGAAATGCATAAAAATTTTAAAAAAAATTTTCACGAATACATGACCCCCCTCACTGAGGGGTGAAGAAATAATAAATTCGCAAATTGTTACTACCTAATTTTCTTATTATATTCTGTTTGTATTTATAAAATTAAAGATTTTTTGTTATATTACTTCCTCACACCTCAAAGTGAGGAAGTTATGTATTCGTGAAAAAAATTTTGAAAATTTTTTATTTTTACACAGAAAAAATGTTCTGTCTGTGTGTCTGTGTTCGCGATAGCAGTTTTTGAGATAAAGCTATAAATTTGGTACACACATTCTAGAGGTCAAGGAATAGTTTGAGTTCGTTGATGAGAAAAATCGGTCTAAAAAAAATATTAGTGACATTTCACCAATGTGACTTTTTTGAAACGTCAAAATGTGACTTTTTTGAAACGTCAAAAAAATGTGACTTTTTTAAAACGTCAAAAACTACTTTTATTATAAACTCCACCACACGTCGAGGTTTACTACGGTGAGGAAGTTCTGATATCCAAGTAATTGGCAGCGGTTTTTTCCTTTTTTTAGTTTTATTTAATGCTAGACGAAAAACAGTTTTATGTCACACATGCAGTAAACGCATTAGCAGCCCTCGCTTCGCTTTGCTCGCTCGTCAACACGTCATAAATTCATTCAAAACTTAAAAATAAATCAGGCAGCACGAAAATTGTGAATAAATAATTCCATATCAATTTCATTCTATGGGGATCTAGGATGGAATAAATCAGGAATAAGAACTAAAACACGGCTGGAAAATATAATACACAGTACTCAATTAGTGCCTTGATGTTCCCATGTTCCACAATTTGTACAGTGTGTGTACTGTACTTTTCAGTCTTATTTTAATTCTTGTTCCTGATCTATCCCATACTAGATCCAATTCCTTAGCTACGCTAAGCTGATGAGGGGCAATAACTCCGAAACACATGCCTGTAACTGCATACTTGTTATTTTTTGGGGGATATGGCATAAAACTTCCTTTGTTTTATTTTTAACACCAATAAATATATCTTTTTTTTTGTTCTATTTAAAGTTCTTATAATTTTGTCGAGAAATTTTCTGTAACTTTAAAGTTGTGTAACTTATTAGTGATATCTTGAGTGAAAATAATGTTCATGATAAATCAAAAAGAAAAATTCTCATAAAATTCCTTTATTACTGTGACCGGTTTCGTGAACAAATTAATTACTTCACATCATCAGACACAGGAATTTTTATAAATAAAAAAACCAGGGTCGTCAAATTATGGTTTTTTATTTATAAAAATTCCTGTGTCTGATGATGTGAAGTAATTAATTTGTTCACGAAACCGGTCACAGTAATAAAGGAATTTTATGAGAATTTTTCTTTTTGATTTATCATGAATAATTACTCATATGGGATCAACCTACCTTCGTTAGAAAATAATGTTGTTTCTACGAACTAAGAGACTTTAAAATAATTTTTACTACCCATACTAGTTCAAAATGACTACAAAGTTACGTATACCTTGAAAAACTACTATAAAATGATATTAACTTTTCAGTTAACACTTTCTTATTCGAACTAATCGAACATGGTGTCGAAAACCCATAAGACAGCAATAAAGATTTTCCGGCATTCATCGACCTTTTATAGAAAAGTTATGTTTGAGTTAGGTGCCTTTACAATTTAACAAATTATTTGGTTGATGCGGAATCAACCCCTATTAGTTGAAAGAGATAAATAAACAGGTTAGGAAACTTCTCGGGAAAATCGGACATTGTAGTGAAGAACCAGCAAATATTGAAATAAATGTAACTTTTTGTTATGGTTTGTGGTTTACTGTTAATTGTTTTTAATTAAAATTTCGCCCACTGAAAAAACTCGCAAAATTCAGACATGTGAATAACTTTGGGATTATTTTACTAGGGTACTCAATTGTTCTATTTTGATATTAGAAATTTCTAATAAAACCTTGTTCCATTATTAATGGGACACTGTATATTAGTTTTACGTCATTACATCCTTTGTTACATCTATCCTGGACACAGTGTAGGTGTAAAGTTGCCAGACTTTTACTATCCACGTATCTCAATAGGCTTCATTTAACTTATTTGGACAATGTCTTGATTCTACAGATTGAGCATATCTTCATTTTGGTATCTTATCTTCAACAATGAGCGCGAAGAAAACACCAATATTACAATGACATGTATAAAATAAGGATAGAAACGGTCAAGAAAGCACAACCCATACACTTCTCAATTAGCGGAGGGTGTGGTAGTTTCTCTCCTTATTTTATACTTACAATTAACAACATTGTGTCGTCTTCCTCGCATTTATTGTTTAATGCAAAATACTAAAATTGAGTGTCGCTCAGTCTGTACACTAATAAGTGTCTTAAAATTTATTTCATGAAACCTTTTTATACTGTGTTCAAAGACACTTAGGATATGTATTTTAATTGTTCCATTCAAATTTTTGTTTTTGCCGGCCCTGCAGGCACGGAAATTGTCCAGTGTTTAGTGATGAGTCCGTTATAAATTACGTTAGAGTAATTGATAACGAAGAATCTGATCACAGGCTAATAATATTTTGTGAATCATCATGTGTTGTAGAAGGAACAAGTCAATTCTTTTATACTCTTCGGGATTTTATTTATTTCAGTTACAATAATTTTTTATACGATCTAAAAGTATCCAATGGAATAAAATTTATTATTGTGAAAATGTTGATAAAATAGTTTTATTAACCCAATACTCTGCTATTATTTGGTGTTCATGCACCTATATAAACAGTGAGAATCTCCAAACCTAGATCGCCTTGGTTAACTGAGAACTATTAAGTTGCTAATTAAATCCAGAAAACATGCACTGGCGAAATATTAAGAAACAAAGATCTGTGTGAATGGACGTACGACATATTTACTGCAGCCATTAGACGTGAAAAAGGGTGTATCCACTCTCTTTGAAATTGAAAAATTACAAAGAGTTATGGCAAATCTTAGATAATATGAATGTTACTAAAACTAAAGATGTAACTGAAACTCCTCCACACGTCTCTAATCCAAATGATCTAAGTGAATTTTTTGCGCCAATATGTAAATATAACTCTACTTGCAATGATTTACTAAATCATTTCGATCTGTTTTTATAATATGTGAAACATTTTTTTGAAGTGATACCTAAAGACGAAGTACTTAAAGCACTAAAATCAGTCAAGTCAAAAACTTCTGGTACTTCAAATTTCAAAAAAGTGCTCTCATTATGTGTCCCAGATTTTTTTGCCTATTTAGCTTATATAATAAATCGATGTATCGTTCAAGGTGTGTTTCCGGATATATGAAAAGAAGTAAAATCACTTGATAAATTTAAATGTTCTGCAAATTTTACTGATCTCCATCCCATAAGTTTGTTAACGGTGATTTGGAAAATAATAGAGAGGCTCATTTTTGATAATGAAATATTTGTCAACTTATCAAGTTATTTCAGGAAATTAGTCTGATTTTAGAGTAGGTTACAGCACCACGAACGCTCTTCTCAAAGTGTGGAACTATATAATCAGAGGCTACGATAAAGATAAAAGTACTACACTCGTGTTGCTTGGCTACTCTAAATCCTTTGATACTATTAATGCAAATTTATTACTATCAGAATTAAATTATTACAGCTTCTCTAAAAGTTTCGCAAAAGTACTGAAATCTTATTTCACTTACCGTAAAAAAGTCTTAGTTATGAATATTCGACTTTAAAGTGCTTGAAGCAGGTATATCACAAGGGTCTACTTTAGGTCCGGTGTTTTTTATATTATATAGTGAAGATTTTCTCGATGTCTTCTAGGCCGATAATAGTACTCCAAGACATATGCAGTAGGTTGAAAACATAAACCACAATATTAATACGCTGTCCTACCGTGATCCACCAATTTTGCAAAGCGGGCGACGGAGCGGTGTGGCGAGGTGCTGGCAATGCGGATGGCGCATTTAAAGTATTCTCCGTGACAATTTTTCTCGCGGCGCGTTGAGGCTAAATACACTAGGGGTGTTGGAACTAGTCGATGGCCACGTCTCTAGAGTCTAGTCTAATCTAGTGTTGTAAAAATGGAGTGGTCGAACAATGTAAAATTTTAATGTCTGGAAATGTGTTTTTAAAAGTTTAAAACGTATAAATGTGCCAATAAAAAAGAAAACCAACAAACTGGCTTTTCGAACAGCAACTCAGAAAATGTATCGGACATCGCAAATGTCATATTTTTTATTTTTCATATAACTATTCACCAAAACATCTCTTGTTACTAGCACTGGACTACGGCTGATGCGTTTCAGCCGAATATCGGGCGGAAATATCAAATAATTTGATTGCGTTTACCGCCCGGATTCCGCAAGAAACATTTTTATATAGTTTGATAAATCCGTTTCGCCCGCGTCACCTGCACCGCCAGTAACTCGGCGCTCACGTGGGACGGCGCATATGAGTCTTGTAGATTATTTTCGTCTACATTGTCTAAAAATTAAAGCAGCCATTCTGTTTGGAAAGGAAAATAACAGACAATTTATCACGCATAACGTTAATATTTTCGTGGAAGATCGCAGAAGTTAGCATTTATGGATAATGTAAAAAATTTTGTCTTGAAATCACTAAAATTATACAGTATCCCGTATTTAATTGCTGATCATTGAGGTCTCGGTTGTTCTTTTTTTAATATTGATAACCACGTTGTATCTACAGAAATTTCGCATCATTTAATAATATTATCGCCGATAATAATAGTGAAGAGAAATGTTTATCCAGTTGTTCTCTAGATTTAGGTACAACATGGTAGCCGATCCTAGAACAAGAAGGAAAAGGAAACAGATGTCGTTTCCGAAACTTTAAGGAAATATTTTATCATTATATTTCTGCTCTAGGTATATTAGTTTTTCAAAAACACTCTCCAACTGTATTTACTTTACACCTAAACAGATAAAAGAATAATGGAAATTTATTCACACTTTTTTCTCTAATAGTAAAATAATATAAACATGTGATTTATAAGAACTAAATAGTATTATAATAATTGTACACATTTTAGTTATTTATTTTTATTTCTATCTGAAGCACCTCCGAGGTGGCTCCTTGTAGATAACTCGGCAGCTGCGAATGCTATAAAGTAAAATTTTTCAAATCATAGAATATGTTTAATATTAATGTTTAAACTTTCATACTTTTAGATTATGTTGGTTAATTTCATTCTGCGTATCCCTTTGTGTGTGTATCATTTTAATCACTAACACTTGGAAAAAATGGAATACAACTCCAGTTTTAGTAAGTTTTGCTGAAAATCCAACTTCTGTTTGGAACATACCTTTTCCTGCAGTAACTATTTGCCCACAAACTAAGTCTAGGCAGAGAATATACAACTTTACCGATGCATTTAATAAATTGATGGATAATGGCAGCCTGGATGAAGAAGAGTAAGTATAATCTAATGCATCTTAATGTAGAATATTTCACGGTAAGGACCTAAAAAAGTTAAATCACTTTCTATTTTCCTAACTAAAAATTGATTTTTGCGTTGTTAAGTTTCTCTGTTAATTTCAAACTGCCATCTGTGTCTGATAATTTGAAACTGCAATTTATACTTTCTCATCTATCTATACTGATAGAGAAAGTATTGGCGTCGTGAGAAAAACCAAGTTCCAGATTATGGTGAAAACGAAGGTTCTGAGACCGGATAATAGAAAATTTATCCGAATTGGCATGCTATCTGTGTGTGTTTGTCTGTTTGTCTGTGTATCGTGTGTCTGTGTGCCTGTGTGTCGCTGGTTATTTGTTGTGACCATATTTTTTCAAATATGTCTCAACTTGGAAATCTGAAATTTTACATATAATATCTGTGATGTCCAAGGACGAACTCTATTGGATATCAGTAATATTACTCCACCAGGGAGGACACGTCTCAAGGAGGTAACAATTTCTTTTCATCAATTAAAAAAAATTTTTCATATAAAATTTGCTCGTAATTAGGTAATGTGCCGAAACGTACTATCGAATTATATAGATTAATTTGGAATTATCTGGATTATTTTGGAATTGGCGGGATTACACTGGACTACCGAAATTTGGAATTACTGGAATTTTTTTGGAATTAATCTGAAATTGGAACTAGTTGTACGAGTTTTTGTCAAGCTGACGGCTCCTCGGTATATGTTGCATATCGCGTATGGAATTGGCGGTCTAATAATTTTTTTATACGCAATAATTGGGCACAACATTTAAGTAGTAAATTTTACAGTTACATACAACATTTCAAGTATTTTTTGTAGTTTCACTTAACATTCTCGATTTTTAGGATGAGGAATTTTTCTGCCAGTGCCTTAATATGCGACAATTACCTTTACACCAGAGGAAATAAAACTACTGAATTGGACGCAATAGATCATATAATCAATGTGAGTTCACTTTTTGCACATTTTTTTATACAATGATGTTTGTAACGCATGTGAGACATGTAAACGATAATACATTATTGAGGAGAATTAATAAAACAAAACAACTTTTTTTTTGCGTATACAATATAATTTAAATGTTTTAAATTAAAGTATCATATGAAATCACACAATTGCTGCGCAATTTGTAGGAGATACCTGGATGCCATTAGGCTTAAATCTTACGTGAAATTACATACAAATGTGTAATTCTTATGGTGGTATTTTTAACATTAAACAAAATTGGTATGCTTAGGTACAAATTCCTTAAAAAAAAAAAGGAAATGAAACAAAGCTACAAAGCCACCATATCTGCTCAACAGTGAGGTAATAATGTTTTCGATTAGATTATTATATGCTATCTGTAAATGTACGACTCGTAAATGGTATCTTTATGAATTACTGAGGTCATTTAATTTTTTATTTTCCCTCATAAAGCCAAACGATAATAAACTGAAAATGATAGATGTGTGTAAAGACGTAAATATTAGATAGAATTCACGTTGCGTCGCTATAAATTAAAATATCTATAACTCCTAAAAGAATAAATATATGAATCTGCTCGTTTCATAGCTGTGTTTAGAATCATTTGCTGAGTCGACTAATAAAAGAAAATCGAAGGCATCCCATAAGAAAACCAAGAGTGTGGCATTGTTACGCCTAGCGTCGATGATACTATTAAATACTTGACTACCTTTCTTGGTATCAAGAAGAAAATTCAATAAGTTTTTTGTGTGTCGCCAGCCATTTTCGAGATATTTAAGAAAAGTAAATTTACAGATTTTCAGTTTTTTCAGCATAATTCAGGGTTTGCTAAAAATTTCAAAACGTCTGAACGGATTTTAATAGAGAAAATAATGTAACAACTTTTGTCTAATTTAAAGTTTTTCGTATCTCTATGCCGAAGGTTAAATATTTGTGTAACAGGATCATGGTACACCCCCTTTTTCTCCTTTAGTTTTGAAGATTGATTGAAATTTGGGATATCCTATATACACAATAAGCGGCACTGTTTGACATAGAAGTGATTTTTTTTCACTTCCGGTTTCGCCGGAAGTGACACTAACTTTCGATTTTTAAATGGAATACCCTGTATATTATTGCATATTTGAATTATGCATATTTTCTGAATCCAACGATATCAAATAAGTGACATTTCAACCGTCAATATTTTTTATAATATAATTTTTAGTTTTCCATTTAAATGTGCTATGAAGGTTCCGATTTATTCTAAATGACCAGTATAATGCTAGAAAAATCTAAATCCCCAAAAATACTAAATTACGTGATTTATGAGCAGACAAAGTTCATCAAAATGGCTTTTGGGGAAAAACTTAATTTTTTCAAATGGAACCATATTGGTACCGTGGTACCATTTATTAGTACTATTAATAAGGAATTTATTCATATGTCGTATCAAAGTGTTCGATAAATATAAACAAAATTACAGCTAAAAGAAAATAAGAAAATACAATTTTGTTCTAATTAAATGTTAAGAAGTAACTAATTAAGGTGGCTTTGAAAACAATGAAGTATTAAGCTTGTCAAACATTTGTTGGTTTACCGGTGTTTTTATTGTTTCTTTAAAAATTGTTTAAAATTCTTGTTAATTGTGTTCAAAATGCCGCAAATTTATACAAGAGATGAAAAAGTGGACATGTTAATTATTTATGGGGAATGTAGAATAAATGCCGTTGCGGCTAGACACTTTTATGTCGATCGATATCCTGATAGACAATGTCCAGCGAGAAATTATTTTAATCGTCTTGAAAATCAATTCCGAAGTAAGCCCAACAATGATCCCGAAAAAAATTTCATTCTTGACGAAGGAACGGAATTAATGTTTTGGCTCGAATAGAAGTTGATAAAACTGTTTTTTAAGGCACATTGGGTTTGAATTGGAAATCAGTCACCAAACAGTTAGCCGAATTTTGCACAAATACCACTATAAATCGTTTAAATACCAATTGCACCAGCACTTGTACAAAAATGATTACGAACGTAGGATGGAATATTGCAATTGGATTTTGCAGAATAACGTGCAGCCAAACAATGATTTTTTGCGAATGATTTTATTTTCGGACGGGTCTGGGTTTACAAATTTGGGATTATTTAACCGATAAAATACAAAATATTGGTCACAAGAAAATCAAAATTTATTACGGGAGGGTAACTTTCAAGCCAAACATTGAAACCGAACCGTAGTTCGGTTTCAATGTTTGGCTTGGAATAATCGGTAGTAGAATCATTGGTCCAATAATATTTGAAGGACCCCTGAGTGGTGTCAGATACTTGCGATTTCTGCAAAATGAAATTAAGGACAGTTTAACAGAATTACCTTCCCATTTACGACAAGGAATGTATTTCCAAGAAGAAGGCGCTTCTCCCCATAATTCAAAGATAATAATTGATTACCTTCAGCGGATATTCGAAAAAAACGTTTGTTTGGGTTCATTTACGCAACCGCCGTTACAACCCGTGAAGACCTGGAGCGACGAGTAAGACGCGCAATTAATAGCATAAAGGCCCAGCAATTGGCGAACGTTCTTCGAGAAACAGCTATGCGAGTTCAGAAGTGCATTGACGTTAATGGACAGCATTTTGAACAACTGTTGTAATGTTTTATGTTCATTTTTTGTATTCCAAAGCCACCTTATGTATAACAAGGTAATTAGAACAAAATTGTATTTTCTTATTTTCTTTTAGCTGTAATTTTGTTTGTATTTATCTCACATTTTAATACAACATATGAATAAATTCCTCATTAATAATCCTAATAAAGGGTACCACGGTACCAATATAGTTCCATTTGAAAAAATTGATTTTTTCCCCAAAAACTATTTTAATGAATTTTATTTGCTCATTTCGATTTTTCTAGCATTACATGGATCATTTAGAATAAATCGGAACGGTCATGGCACACCCAAATGGAAAACTAAAAATTATATTATGAGATATATTGACGTTTAAAATGGCACTTATTTGGTATCGTCGCATTCAGAAAATTATGCAGAATTCAAAAATGCAATAATATACTGGGAGTTCTATTTAAAAATCAAAAGTTAGTGTCACTTCCGGTGAAACCGAAAGTGAAAAAAAAAATCACTTGTATGTCAAAAAGTGCCGCTTATTATGTATAAAGGATATCCCAAATTTTAATCAATTATCTTCAAAACTATAAGAGAGAAGGGAGGTGTGCCATGATCCTGTTACATCCGGTATAGTATATTTGAAACTAAATAATCCATCTATTTACAATTTTTCGTAGAAAACTGTTCTGATCAGGTTTTTGCATATTCTTTCAGGAATAAAAAAAAAATTGAAAATCCATTTGGGTTCTAGCCTTTTTTAAGTAGTGTGTGTTGAAGCCATTTTTAATATGGCGGCCTTATTTGTAATTACTTATGAAAAATTAAAAGTAGGTAATTTTAATTGCACTCTTATAAGTCTAATAATAAAAAAGGAAGAAATTTCAAACCTTTGATTACCATCAAGTTTAATTTAAATACTACTCTTTTTAACTATTCACTTCTCAGGTTGCACCGCAGTTAGAAAAAGCGCTATTCATCTGCATATGGACGCTAACCTTGGAAAACTGCACCTCAGTTTTTACCAAAATTCTTACAGAAGACGGATTGTGTTTTACTTCTAACATGTTGGGTAGAAGTCAATTGCTCAGAAATAAAGTGTAAGTATGATTTAAATTAATAGAATGAATAAAATTATTGTTATACAAATATTTAGCAACATGTAATACATTTCTTTATATTATTTAATAACGTTTAAAGAAATTTAAAAATAAGGCAAAAAGATACCTAGGGTATACTGAAACTTCACGAATTCTAGATATGCAGTGAATTTGATCAAAGACTGTTCAACATATTGTTGGTGAATATTATTGGCTAATACTTCTATATTATTTCTATCAGTCCCAGACAAAAAAAACCTTTCAAACTTTTTCATAGTATTTAGTACTTTTCAATTTTCTTATTAAAATTATCAAAATAATTCACTTTGTTATTCAAACAATCCTTTGAATAACAAACACAATATTAATTTGTTAAATATCGCTTTATTATTTTTTTGCGACTGCAGTTTCACTAGATTATATTTTCAAGCACAATGTGGTAACAAATTAAAGTGTCGGTTATTTATGCATGTTTACAAACTAGTACTTCAATAGGTTTTTAAATAAGAGTGGTGAACAGAATGGAATTTAATATTTGTAATTGATAGGTATTATCGTTTAACATCCATAGAAAATATTAACGTAGGTAACGTAGCTTGTACGAGAATAGTAAACATTTAAGTTTATGTTGTTAGGTAGCTAAATTCTTGAAAAACATCCTTATTTTCGGTTAGAATATCGCCGGTACAGGAGTAAGGAAAAAACCTTTAATGCCATTGTATGTATATCTCTCAAAGATCAAACACCATCAATCGAGAAATGCCATTTTATGTACAAATTGATAGTCTATGATTTTATGACTATTAAGTAAAACAAAAATTTACATATTATCATAACATTTATTTTATTATAAAAGAAAATGTATTTTTGTTTGTATTTACTATAATACTAATACTACCTACTAATTTTTGAAGTGCATGAATTCACGAAATTAAATAAAAATTAATTAATGAATTTGTGCTCAACAGTCACATATAAATAAAGGAGTGGTAGGTCAATGTCAAATTTATAATTAATTATATATGAATTTCCAACTAATTAGATATCATCTATGTATACAAACGTAGTAATTTAATAAAAACTTGTAAACATGTTTGTAAAATACCGAAAAATATTTCCAAACAAGTTTATTCTATTTATGTTGACACTTAAAATACACTTTTTTTACTACACAGACCGCGATGGTATAGGGATACTGATGAAAATATCTGAAAAATTCTCCGAAATGCATTGAACTAAATGTTGTCTATTAGGTTTTCGCGAATGTTAAATGATGTGTTGGATTTCTAGGTGTGCTCCCGCGTAGCTGATAGGTCTCAAACGGGAGCGTGGTTGCTTAAACGACGTTTCGGCAGAGTCGCATATGCCATCTTCAGGTTCTCATTGACAACTGTTTACTGCGGCATAGCGTTACTCGAACTAAAATTTCAGTATA
The DNA here is from genome assembly GCA_029963845.1 of Rhamnusium bicolor. Lineage (NCBI taxonomy): Eukaryota > Metazoa > Arthropoda > Insecta > Coleoptera > Cerambycidae > Rhamnusium > Rhamnusium bicolor. Next base: position 1,134,057 of record JANEYF010005702.1, on the reverse strand, counting down.
ACTACAAAATGAGGGTTCCGGCAAAATGTTCAGGTTAGGAGTGCCAGTACTTCCATAACCACTGATGAGCTTATCTGCTGACATCGATGATTGGCTCTGATAGCAGAAATAGGTCGATATTAAATAAGTGATTTAACAACCTAGTATCTTTTAACAGTTGACTTTTGATAAAAAAAATATTTAATTCGTCTTTATTATTTGTTCTGGAGAATCTAACATATCAATTTGACAACATATTTACGAATCACCTTGCAGATATGGAATGTAGTAAGAATAAACGTAGTTTAAATTTTGACATCGTTATGTTAAAAAAAATAATGTGTTAATATTGATGAAGATTGGTACTGTGTGAATAGTTACGATGCCTTAGCCATCCCTCTCTCTATAGAGAGATTGATGAAGATTTCTTTCCACTTTATGTCTATAAAATGACACAAATATAAATTTAAACATTATATTGTGATGGAAATTTTTATTATAATTTTGAGAAGTATGGTTATTATTTTATTTCAACGATTGTTTGTAAACGTGGTGTTAATTTAAATGATAGCTTCATATTGTTAGGCCAAGAGAATTAGAAAAAGAGACAGAAATAATTTAACAATAAATGAAATTCTCACCAATCCAGAGTGGTCCAAATTTAGTTGAGAACGGAACTAATATTTTTTTCCTTGAAATGTCTTAAAAGGACTAAGGAATCATGGGAAAAATATGAAAAAAAATCTTGGCTTACAGATATGGTTTTTAAAAGGGGTGGCATGTCGGGAGCAATAGGTTCCGTATGTCCGTAGGGTTGTTTGACTACGACCTTGTTTTAACCATTTAAAATTATTATAATCATTCTGTATATTAAACGAAATGATTATGAAATAAAAATAACGAAAATGAATTGATAATGTTTAGGAGCTTAGGGGTAGTTTTGAAGGAAACACTACACTTTTTTTACAAACATTTATTTCAAACAGGTCAACTTATCACTCAATTCAAACGTAGAATAACAAAAATAGGTCAGTTAAGTAATTTCAGTCACTTTCACTGTCGTCATCTGTTGATGATAATGATACATTTGTGGTTGTATCGCTTTCATCTGCCGAACCTTCTTCCATAACTGCTGCACTAAGCGGTTCAGTTTCCGGCTTAAGATCTGGTTCCTTTAACAGGCTTATAACCTCTGAACTAAAAGATGAGAGTTTCTTGTTCGGCAATTTTCTTGAAGATGATATTAATGGATCCGACGAAAGTAGTAACCTATTCAATAAATCTTCATTTGTAGTCACCCTCGAAAACTTTCTGGTATGAAACTCTCTAAACTTTTTTAAATCTTTATTCCGAGATTCCTGAGCTTCCTCAGACAGTTGCCCAATGGGTAATAGTGCAGTTCTTATTATTGCAGATCCGTGAATGAGAATTTTATGAACTGACGCAGGCATGTAATACCATGGATACTTTTCCACGAACAGTCTGGCCGTTTGCACTGCATATTTGTCGAAAACCTCACAGTTAATCTCGTATCCACAAGATAATGCAGATAGTATAACGCCAAACCTCCTAATTATCTTTTCATGAATACCAGTTATGGAAGCCGATTGAGCTGGATCTTTAAAAAAACGTCTAGCTGTATTTCCGTCATTTGTACTTCCACTTCCACCAGGTTTCGGAATGTCTACTAATAACCCCATTTTTTTCCTGAAATCTTCTTGTAATTTTTTTTTCGCACTTCAACAATGGATTTATTTTCTCCTCGTATCTGCCACTTTTTTATCTCCAATCTGTATCATACATATAAAAGATATTCAAAACATCGAATCCATGCATGTAAAGTTGATAATCCAAATTGAGAAGATTGTTCGTCTGCCTGCTTTTGTAAAACTGCATCAATGTTATTCATTTCAACAGGTTTTGCTTTACATAAATAGCAGATCTGAGCAGAAGATGTGTCAGTAAGGGCGTTACAAACCTTTCCGTTTATCATTGACATTATGCAAATATATCTAATTCTGATGTCTCGGTTCTGAACTGTACAATTAGTTGGCTGAAGTTCTGCTATTTGAGCTTCAATGTGTTGAATTTCTGCCAAAGAAAGTTGTGTGGTTTCCTTTTGAAACTGGAAGCGAATCGGTCGACAATACCTTGTAGAGGATGGCCTAGGATTTTGCCATACAATTCGTTTTTCTTGATCTGGTTGCTGAGAATAAAGTTGAAGTGGTACCAAAGATGATAAAAATAAATCACCATCACTTAATCCCATCTCCTCATATCGTTGTTTATACCGTGAATGTCCAGTACTACCATCGCAACCCCATTTAACTAATAATAACAAATCCTTCGATTGTTCTTCAGTCAAACTTAAAATAACTGGTCGCTGTAATTGAAGTATACGATTTGCAGTGTGATCTGAAAGATCTTGAAGCCGAACTTCTGCCAAGGTTTCCGTAATAGTGAACGCTTCTTTCGGAGGATAGCATCTTCTCTTAGCTTCCAGAACTCTATGGTAGGCGGGATAAATATCAGCGTTATGTTTTTTCCCCTCTTTTCTTAATAGTAAATACTGGTGCTTTGACAATTTTCCTTCGACAATAAGTGAAACTGCTTCATCTTCATTGTATGGTATAACATTTTTCCGTTCTCTAGTCTTGAGCCATGAAGATCTTATCTTTCCAGCACGAGTAGGAGTTGTGAACACAGCTTCTGAAATCAGTTTAGAAGCTGCCTGTTGACCCTTTTCTTTAAGACTTTTTTTGGCAGCAAATGTAAGTTCCTCAGCTTCATATACTGCTGCTATATTTTCCACTCTCTTTCTTTTCGCTCTTTCTCCTATTTCTAAAAATGATTTCTTTGGACGACCAGTTGATGTACTTGGTTGTGGCTCTGCAGAGGGCTCCTTTCTCTGAACCAAATCTGATTTTTCAAAAATCGATCCACAGTATTCGCGCAATTTTCAAATTTTTCAAAAATTTTACTGCAAAAACGACTACACTCCTTCTGAAGACGTCGTTGTTCGTCAATATTACCCTCTATTTCAAAGTATTGGACTAAATAATTGAGTAGATGCTTTGTTTGAATATTGCGGTTTTCTTTGGATTTCTGTCGTAAAATATCGAAAAGTTGCCTTCTCGTTAACATTTTCAATAAAGGACGAAATTTCCTAAACATTAAAATATTAGTATTAACATTATTCGTAGCATTATTATTAAATAATTATTAATTATTTTATGCCATATCACGTTTAATGTATGTATAGAAAAATAATACATTCTCACAGAGACTCAAAATAAATTAAATATTTTTAAACTGGGGCAGTGGTGGTCCTCAAATATTTGATATGTTTTTACTGACACTTCAAGCTATTTTTTAAATATTTTTCGAGAGCGGGAACTCGCGGGGATTTTTCTGTAGGTCTACGTGAAGTTTAAAATTTACACTGATTTGAGTGAGAAACAATGCAGAAGTTAATGCTTGTGAAATAAATAAATTGCTTACCTGACTAAACTGTCCAATATTATATTTCACCAAAGTAGCACACAAAATATTAACTACCACCTCTGAACAAACTTGGGCTACTAAACAAACTTTTATTACATTAAAGCGCACTACATAAATGCTTGGGTTTACCCAGGCGTACAAAGCAGGCAGATCGCCGTAATGACCTGAAATTCTAGGAAGGGATGGTCTGGGTATTTCCGCATGCGCCCCTAAAATTTTATTGAGGTACGACAACCTTGAGAAAATGGGACTTTTTTCCGCTTTTAAACCAGATCGGAACCACTGTGCAATCGTAGTATTAGGGAATAATAATATGAACAGTTGTAGTGTATTAGATAAATTCTACCTTTTACATTTGAATATACGATCAGTGCGAAACGAGTTATTGGATTTATTTATAAAATTCGTAAAAACTTTCTGTTGTTCATCTGCGGCAAATTCGGATATTTCTCATTAAATCTTCTACAAGTTCTGCTGATAATCTTATTGCACTGTCCATGAATAATAAACAAATCTATTAAAACTGTGTTTGTATAATTATTTTCTGCCATATTTGTGCTACAGCTATTCATATTAGGTGCAAATATCACTAACGTCAAATTTATTTAGAAAAATAACATCTATTGTCATTACAAAATGACAAAACAAAAATTTCATGGTTATGATATACCAAAAGACTAATATACTTGGTAAGGTTACAGAAAAGTGCCCATAAATTGAAAACGGTACGAATTAGGTATAAAGTATATTACCTTTTTAAATAGGTAAATGTATCGTCTTTCCGAATCAGTAATAATATATAGGGCATTCCATTTAAAAAAAATTGACTTTCGTGCATTTTTCTAAGTCACTTATAGAAAGCGTTCTCTAACTCACTCTGTATGATATTCGAAAAATTTGATTAATAGAGGGAGATGCCCCCAGGCCTTGCCTAGCCGCAACTAAAAAATTATCTTTTAATTGCTGCGTAGGTAGGAAGAAACACGATTTACTGAAAGTCAAATTTTTGCCAATGAATTCAGAAAAGAATTATTATCTCGAAAAATGCAAAAATATAAAGGGATTCCAGGGTATATATATATATATATATATATATATATATATATATATATATATATATATATATATATATATATATATATATATATATATATATATATATATATATATATATATATATATATATATATATATATATATATATATATATATATATATATATATATATATATATATATATATATATATATATTCCTAATACGGTATAGTTAGTAGCCAATATCCTGACGAGTGACGTGTGTAAAACATATCGAGGGCATTGTGTATTAAGGGCGTATAATCATAGCACTTATATTGACTTTTACGCCCTTATGATGCCCTCGATATGTATGTTAAAACATTCAAACATTTTGTCTATAATGGTGACAATCATTTTACATTATCCAGATATTTACATGACTATACGGAACACGGAATCAATATTGAAGGATGGTCACTAGAAGACGGTTATCCAAAAACTGCCAAGAAGGACACATTCCCTAGGAGAGCTATGTCTTCTGGTTTTACTGGCTCACATATTCTGGTGTTAGCAGACTATGAGGATGATTTAGATTATGTTTGTAAATCACAATTACAGGGATTTAAGGTAGGTAACAAATTCATTTCAATATATCGCTTAAATTTTTTAACATAATATAATTTCTGAAATAATGTTCTAAATATATGTTTGATAACTATTGGCAACATTTTCCATTAAGGTACACTTTTATTATTGTTATTTTTTTGTTTAACATCCGGCAATCTAATAATTTATATTTTACGATGAAACAAAATACACATTTTACTTTATATTTTACCACTAATTTAACTAACTTAACGTTACTGCAGTTTTAAACGATTTTGAAGTGAATGAATAATAGTTATTAATGTACGACCGATTTTAATTGGTCACTTTATATACTTGGTTTAAGGGATTAAACTTTACAGCCCGCCGGGTCGTAAAACCACTTAACAGCCCGCCTAGGACTTTTGCTTTATTTTTCATGCAACATTTTAGATTTCTGAAGTAAGATGTCCAACGTCGCAGCCTCCGCTGCTTCGGTATTTTCTGGTGGGGTATAGGAAAATAAATTTTCATCCTCTTGCATTTCCAGTTCAATTAAAAAACACAAAAACCTTGGAAAACTGATTGTAAAACGATTCTTGCCATAAAATTACAATATGGTCAACTTTATTTACATCGTTGCTTGGTTACTTGCATTTATTTTTTTATACAAATTCAAAATGAAATTCTTACCTGTCAGTGTGACAGACGATGTTATTTTATGGAACAGATTGACGACTCTTATGGAGAAATTGCAAGATAACCAACATATATTTATGTATTATGTATTAATTAAGGCTGATCGTACATAAAGATTTGTATACACTTCGGGCACAGTCAGTGTGTACGACCCTTATCGTGTTAGAGATATCGGCTAACGCCTTGAGTTCTAATTTTTTCGCCGCGGGCCATAAACGCGACTTTATAAACCTTGGTGCATAAATAACTATTATGCACCAAGAGTATAAAAATGCGTTTATGGCCCGCATTATGAAAATACAACATATATACAGGTGGCCATATTATATTTTTGTAGCAACAATCGTTTTTAGTGTTTTACAATTGTTTTGTGCAAGTGTATTCTGTTTTTCAATTGAAGTGGAAATGTAAGAGGATGAAAATTTCTTTCCTGTATTGCACCAGAAATTACCGAAGTGGCAGAGGCTGTGACGTTGGACCTGTTGTCTCAGAAGCCGAAAATGTTGTATAAAAAATAGAGTAAAAATGTTTTTACAGCTCGAAGTTCTGTAAAGTGATACTTAAGCCCTCAAATCAACCATACAAAGTGACCATAAGACTGGTCGTACATAAATAAATTAATTACAATATGTTTATGCTAAAACTATATTTACTACGTTAAAGATGGTAAATTTTAAATTTCAATTTATAAATGCAAATTAGGTTGACAAATAAGGGTAGTGATTGTGATATTTTATTACAATATTGAGGGTTATTTTGTTTATTATGCTGGGCTGTGGAATTCTTATAAAAACAGATACATAAAGGTGATAAGCTAACAAATACGGAATTTTTTGCTAAAACGGTTACAATTTAAATATATCAAAAAGTGAAGTCCAACTAGTCGTTCAGTAATTTTCGGAACTATAGTTTGATTTAAAAATTTCTGTGAATTCTAGTAAATTTAATTTAGAGCTTATTTCTTTTACATATATGTGAAGATTGTTTATATTTGGAAAATTGTGACCTGACTACAATATGATTTGAAAATGTTTAATCTGTTTTCTGGAGTCTAAAAGGACGTAGGTGTTCTTTATATCTAGTTTCAAACTGTCTGCGGGTCCCTGTAAATCAGGCTAACACTCGCGGTTTTTTTCGTAGTTCTAGATTTTGAGATACAGTATCACAAATTTTGATCTGATAAAATGCAAAATTAATGAAATAATAGTGTATTCAGAGACCAAAATAGTACTTTCTTACCTAAAATTAGGGTCTAAATAGCCCTACTGGGTATTCCCCATGACCATAAAACCTAACTCTCAACCACGTGATGCCCCCCACTAAATAATTCATGCTGGCTGATAGTCGCAGTTGTCTACGCCCACATTCTACAGTTCAGTTTGTCTGAGTGATGGGCAGTATCGATACTTTTCTGTATCGATATAAATATCGATACTTGAATAAAGTATTGAATAAGATTCGATAAAAAGTATTCATTATTTTTAGTATTATTATAGTCTAGAATATCGATTGATCGACTGATACCGATACTTTCTATAACTATTTTCTGGCTCTGTATGAAATTATGATTATGAATACTGAATAGGAATGTCTATTTAAAATAATTCTTTGGTCTAAGCAAGTGAGTTATTAATTTATTTTAAATTAATTCTATTTCAGTGGGAAGCTTTACGTACGTTCATATATTTAAATATGTATTTTTTTTATTCGTCATAAGCATACGTGTACTTATTTATTTGGATTCTACCTCAAAACTCTATTCAAATTGAACACGGAACGCAGTAAGCTAAGTTGCAATTGGAAATGTATGTGTAAACTACGTAAATTCACAAATAAAATAATAAACATATATTATATCTATACACTAACAAATCAAAGTATAAATAAGAACCGCGATATCATTTATTCATTACCTTCAAACCCAGCAAATCAAAGGTGAATGCCGGCGACAGTAAGTACATCTGTATTCTACGACCATGATACACAGAAACAGATACAGCTTTACTCATAATGAATTGCCCTGAAGATAGTAATAAAATTTACCGAAACGTCGGCAAGTTGAAAATGTAGTTTTTTCAAAATAAGGACCCTTATCCAACAATGTTTTTCCAACTTTTTATTGTATGTTTGGAATTATGTTAGATTTTCAAGAAACAATTAATTTTCTTACTTTGTATTTATTTGTGTTGTAATTGATATATAATACAAAATTGATCATATTAGAGCATTCTTTTTATGGTTTTTAATAAAACCATAAAATTTGGGTGGACGAGGATTCAATTATTGATAAATTCTCGATTTATATTATAAATAATGTTTTAATCTTTTCAAAGAAAATGTAAAGAGAAAAATCATATACAGGGTGAGTCAGTTTTTTGTAGACAAACTTTAACAGGAGATAGAACACATGTTTTTAAAAAGAAAAGTTCCTATAAACATATGTCGTAGAACGCTTCGTTTCCGAGATACAGGGTGTTGAATATAATTTTTTTTCTCGAATTTTCATTATAACTTATAAACGAATGCTTAGATTTTTTCCATGTTTGGTGGATAATGCCTATTAATTAAAGGGCATAAAACAAGCGATAAGAATGTTCAAAAACTTGCACAGTGGCGGAGTGGAGGGGGTGCTCAACCCCTTTCTTAAACAGAACTTCTACACCAATGACTATTTTTTTAAAAAACTGTTATTTTCGTTATCTACATACAGTTTAACAAAAATAATGTCCCTTCTTCTCTTTCGAAATTCCTGTGCGTTTCCGAGTTATTTTGATTTTTAGTGTTTGATGTGGTACTAAATTAAGTAATTTATTCAGGGCGAGTCAGTTTTTTGTAGACAAACTTTAACAGGAGATAGAACACATGTTTTTAAAAAGAAAAGTTCCTATAAACATATGTTGTAGAACGCTTCGTTTCCGAGATACAGGGTGTTGAATATAATTTTTTTTTCTCGAATTTTTTTGAGTATGTATTTGTATGTATTGTATTTGAGTATGGCTTGATATAACAAATATTTATTTTGACTACACTGGAAAGAGATAAAGAATAAGAGATTTCGGCTTTTTAGAATCCTTAACAAACCATATTTAGGTAGGTTTCGTTGAAAGAATTAAATATTTAGCCGATAATTGATAATAAATAAATTACTTAATTTAGTACCACATCATACACTGAAAATCAAAATAACTCAGAAACGCACGGGAATTTCGAAACAGAAGAAGGGACATTATTTTTGTTAATCTGTATGTAGATAATGAAAATAATAGTTTTTTTTAAAAAATAGTCATTGGTGTAGAAGTTCTGTTTAAAAAAAGGGGTTGAGCACCCCCTCCACTCCGCCACTGTGCAAGTTTTTGAACATTATTATCGCTTGTTTTATGCCCCTTAATTAATAGGCATTATCCCCCAAACATAGAAAAAATCTAAGCATTCGTTTATAAGTTATAATGAAAATTCGAGAAAAAAAAATTATATTCAACACCCTGTATCTCGGAAACGAAGCGTTCTACGACATATGTTTATAGGAACTTTTCTTTTTAAAAACGTGTGTTCTATCTCCTGTTAAAGTTCGTCTACAAAAAACTGACTCACCCTGTATATATCTTTATTCTTACAAACCTAATATTAAGTCAGGCAACAGGGCAGGTTTACCCAAACGATTGGGGGATTTTGAACCTTTGCAGTTTAGTACAGTTTAAGTAAGAATTTTAATAAACAATTTGAAGTGGATCACCAGCAATTAGGGTAGTTTTCAAATCGATTTTATTTTAGAACTACCCCGCACAATTCCATAATCTTTCTTTATTTCTTTTTTTCTTGATTCTTGCTCTGTAAGAGAATTTTTTAGCCAATTATTTCCAACTTACTTTTTCTACACAGAGTGTTTAATTCCAACATGTGTTTTTGATCAAGTTTGGCTTTATCTGTTGGGTCTGCCAGAAGCGATCTGTCAGTATACATCACCTTGTAAATTAACAGGACTCTTCCGGAATTTATAGTCTTTTTTTCATTTTGAATATCTTCGATGCCTTAGAATATGCAATTTTTTTTTATAATACTATATATTTTCTAATTTTGTGTTTTGAATTCGATAGGCCATGGAAAATGACAATTCTGTTTAATTCTAATTCAATCTAATTAATCTAATCTTAATTAATCTAATTAATTTTGTTATTATTAACAGTTATATATAAGACTATTAAGTATTATTGCACAAAATGTTCTTGCGTCGTTTAATCACTGAGGATTTAAATCGAGCTGCTGGCATGTTGAATTGTACTAAAACGCAAAGAGAAGTGGCTTACATTTAATGTAAGCCAGTAATCAGTAGAACATGGAAACTGTTCTTGAGCAATAGTTCTACCCAAGCAAAATTTTACCAACTACCGACTACTTTTTAAATCATTCCGACGTCAGAATTATTACAAATAGTAATTGAGTAATAACTTAAATTTTGTAGTTGTAATACGACGTCGATCCAAATATTGCGTCGATCTCGCAAACCTACTGCTTAAGTCTGGACGATTTACCAACGTTGATTTGCCGTTAGAAAACGACTTAATAAAGTTTGATATGTTTTAAGTCATTATCCAACGTTGATGAGACGTTGACAACTGACTAAAATAGATATGGTTATATTTTGAATAACTTACCAACGTTGGTTAGACGTTGACAGCTGACTAAAATAGGTATGGTCAAATTTTGAGTAACCTTCCAACGTTGGGTAGACGATGGTGACTAACTGAATAGGTCAAGTTTGTTATGGAATACTTGCCAACGTTGGTTAGACGTTGGTTAGTGGCTTAATAGGTTTGATCCTTTTTTAGTTATTAACTAACGTTGGTTAGACGTTAATGACTAACTTAAGTAGCACCGATTAATTTTTCGGTAATACACCTACTTCGGTATAACGTTGGTAACCGACTTGATAGGTAGCTACATTCATCCCAAGTAACATTTTACCGACTACCGACTACTTTTTTTACTAATTGTAAGGTCAGAATTATTACAAATAATAGTCAAGTAGCGTCTTAAATTTTATAGTTATGATACAACGGCAGAGCAACGTAACTTGAACCTCGCAAACCTACTATTTACATCTAGCACATTTACCATCGTTGGTATGATGTCAGAAATCTACTTAATACACTGAGTGTGTTTTTAGATTATTATCCAACGTTGATTAGACGTTGGTAAGTGATTAAGTAGATTTAGGTAATTTTTGGGTAACATTCCAACGTTGGTTAGACATTGCTGACTGACGTAGTCGTCTAGCAACGTCGGCTGGACGTTGGTGTTAGGCTTTTGAGCCTTGGTCTAACATAACCTCAAAATTAATGTTGATAATTAAGGTATTGGTAGATATTTAGTAAAGATTTATACACCAACTGCAACAGACAGTCGAAACTATCGCGATTGTTTGGAATGAACGTTAGTGTTAGTGCAGATTTCTGTACCAAAGCCTACTAAAAGTTGGTGCAGGTAAAATTATTTAACCGTGACGTCGCTGTTAGAAAAATAGTTGCACTTATTCCCGCCTTCACCATATTTTCTGGTTCCACAGAAGGAAATAATAGGGGGCCATGTTGATTATGTGTACAATTATTTTAAATACACAAAATTTGCCTCTTTTTCAAATAAAGTAAGCAAAAAAGTTTTTATTTACTCTTAAAATTAATTAAACAATATTTCAATTGCGCTTTCTTTGGAAAGGGAAAATATAAAAATAGTACTTTCGTTCTTAAAATAAACATTATTCTTATGGGTTCACTATATTTTTCGACCTACTTTATATATATGTATATATATATATATATATATATATATATATATATATATATATATATATATATATATATATATATATATATATATATATATATATATATGTATGTATCAATAAAATTTCTTTCGTTTCAGTTTTTATCCCACCAGATTTATTAAAATTTTATTCGAAGTATTTTGTATATAATACGTACTCAATTTTATATAAATATATAGGTACGGCAAATAGAAGAATATACAAAATTGCTTAGTTCCACTACCTACGCCCGACTTTTGTAGGTCAGATTAAGGGCAAATTTTAAATAAGGTCGGTAATAGCCTGACAACCAACTTAAGCCGACGTAAAATTTGGTGAACATTTGGTCGGTAATCACAACGACTAAAGTCGGTTCTCTACGTCGAATCGACCCATATTTTATTGCCCAGATTAGTACAAATATGGGTCAGCCCGACGTTTTGTGTACGTCGCACACCGACTTTTAGTTGCGAACAGCAATGTCAGAATGTTGCTTGGGTATAAATCATAATAGTGGAGGGACACGAATAACGACCCCCCCAGAACAAACAGTTTGTTAGTAACTAATGTAGTAAGCACGACACAAAGGTGTTTATATCGAGTTAATTTAAAAGCTCATAACCCTTTCCGACACCCCAAAATTTCAATAGCCAATAGAAGAAACAGTTCGATTTGAACCTGGGAACACGTTAATTGAGAATTTGAAGAATGGCGGCTCTGCTTTTTTGTAGATGAATTTAGAATAACTTTATTTCCGGATGATAATAGTATTCATGTCTAGAGAATAATGGGGGAACGATTTTTAGAAGAACATGGTGTTGAACGTGTACCTTTGGACGGTAGCTCTATTATGGTATGGGGTGCCATATGTAGTGGGGGTAGGAGTCAAATTTGCACGTTCGTTAACCGTACTGTAAATGCTGAACGCTACCTAGAAATTTTGCAACATGTTTTTTGATACTCGCAGATACTTTTGGAGCAGAATTTACATACGTAGACGATAACGTAAGGCCTTACAGAGCTCAACTGATTAATGTTTTTTTCCTAGAACAGAATCTAAACCGAATGGTATACCAGCTGGAAATATTGCAGAATTGAAGAACGCATCATAGAAGCGTGGGATAACATCACTCAGGACATTATAAATAATGTCATATTAATTTGTTTAAATGCTCATTTTCTTATTTCTCTGGTATGATTGTATTATTCAAATACAAGTTCAATGTGTAGTAGCGTTTAATTTTAATGTGCATTAATGTACAAGGACTAGAGTATGCAGTATTATAAAAAAAATTCTATCTTCCAAGATATCCACGATATTCAAAAAGAAAAAAATGCAATAAATTCAGGAAAAGTCATGTTAATTTACAGGGTGATGCATACTGACCGATCGCTTCTGATAGATCCTATAGATAAATTTTAACTTGGCAAGAAATATGTTGGTATTAAACAGCATGTATAAAAAATATAAGTTCAAAATAATTGGCTAAAATTTCTCTTGTAGACCAAGAATCAAGAGAAAAACAGGAAAATGGTCATGAAAATGTACGAAATAGTTCAAAAATAAAATCAGTTTGAAAATTACCCTAATTTCTAAAAATCCACCTCATGTGGGAAGGAGTGTATATCTAACGAAACTGCGGATTCGAATATCGCCACCGACACACAATGGACGGAAACACCAAAAAGCTGGCCAAAATTTAAAAAATTAAGATTTTTTTTTTGAAATGGAAACGTTTTAAATCGTTGTAGTGGTACCCCTAGCATTAGAAACGACCGTTAATACCGGTCCGGGTTCACTACCTGACCGAGGAAATTATTTATTGTGGACCGTGCAGCGCGTCACTTCGGTAGCTCGCAACGCTTCAAAAATCGATAAATTTTGTCTGCAGCGTAAAAATTCTCAAAATGCAGTTTTCTGTGTCATAAAAATGGATTCTGCATCAGAAAGTAAGTACAATTAAAATATCTCAGTATCAGATCAGTTTATTTATATGGTAATTAGTAAATAATTATCGAAGTGGAGTGCATTTTTGTACATGCAACGATTCATAAACTCCGCAAAAAAAGCCATAAGTTACGCGGTTGGTGATGGTTGGTCTTGAAACTTATTGGAATGTGTTCAATGAAAATTTTTTCGAAAGTGTATAGAAAATTAGCTGCATCTTTTTTGCATCTTTGCGAGATATTGATCAAATTGTGCGCGAATGCACGGATGCATGCATATTCGTGCACCATAAAGTGGGCTCCTTTTGAATGCGTTCTCATGAGGACGATGAATGTAATTCAGATAGTAATTGAATAAAATTAATTTTTAAAGTCATTACACATTTTTATTCCATTCCCCAGATCCTAATTTTCCCGAAACAAATGAAACACATGAATTCGCTTCAATTCAATAATAATTTTTGAACTATGTATATATTTTTGACCGTAATTTTTTTTGAAATTCTATATGGGATTCTTCATCAGCGACCCAAAAAAATTGTATACAGTTTTATAAAAATGCAGCGATAATTGGCGATTTTTGGTATGTTTTGGGGGGATTTCATGGCCGCCATTTTGTTTTTTTCAAAATTCAACTTCGGATTCTTGATCAGCGACACAAAAAACCCCTGTATGCACAATTTCAGTAAAATAGCTCAATGCCTTTATATTTTGGCCAGCTTTTCGGCGTTTCCGTCCACTGTGCGACACCGGCAATGTCGGTAAGATTGGTTGTATGTCCACGTTGCAAATAAGTTTGAAATAAACTTTAACCACAAGAATCAAGAATTGTTACTTATTCTTGTGCTTTAACCCCCTGTGTTCTTTATTATTATTATTATAGATAATTATCTTCAGGTAATTTTGCATCATCCAGCAGAAATACCCAGAGTTAGTATGAAATATTATCAAGCTCCTCTAAACCAGGAATTGTTGATCACTATAATACCAGAAATGATGACAACCTCGGGAAGCTTAAAGAGTTACGATCCTCATAAAAGGGAATGTTTCTTCCTTGATGAAAGATATCTATCGTTTTTCCAGACTTATACACAGCAAAATTGCCAATTTGAATGCTTGACTAATTATACGCTGAAAAAATGTGGATGTGTTGCTTTTTATATGCCACGTAAGTATTTTAGTATTAATAAAAAAACTCTAGTTATAGTGATTTTTGGTCTAAATTTAAATAAAATTTCTCGACTAAAAAAATATTGTTTTCTTCGAAATTTTACCACCCTATATTTCACTTATAAAGCGAAATAGAGGTTCCGTTGTAATTGCAATTTATATGTAAAATTTCGATTCACAAAGTTGACAGGTTGAAACTAACTCACCCTGTATGTATACAGGGTGAGTCAGAGTTGAAGTTTTCCGCGAAAAGTAACAATAGACATTGAAAAATAATGCCAGTTTCCTATTATAAACATTATTTCAAAAACCAACTGTATCTCTGATACAGAGGGTTAAAATTCGATTTACTGTTATGTTTTTATTAGTGCTGGCAACTGAAACCAGTATTCTGGGTAATTGGTTAACCGGTTTTGGATTATTCGCAGTATTGTACAAAAACTGGTTACACGGATAATCGGGTATTCGATTTATCGGTTATAAGAGAAACAGATTACTCGAATAACCGAATAATAGCTTAACCAGATATTTAGATAAACCGATTAATCGGTTTTTATATAAGCGAAAGGCCGGTTTTTTGATTATCCGAATAATCAGTTATCCGGATAACCGATATTCAAGTAACAAATTAATCGAATAATCAGTTATCCGAGGAACTGAATTTAACAATTATTTGGATACCCGGTTTGATCCGAAATCGGTTTTTTAAGAAACCGATTAACCGGTTCCACTTTTTCCGGTTTTTGCCAGCACTACTTTTTATAGTTTATCGCTGAAACATACTCCTGCGCCTTGCCTCACAGGGCAATCGGCAATATAATAAGCATTCCATTCTATTCATTCATGTCCTGGCACCCACATTAAGATGACCTTGCAGTTCCCTGCCAGTTGCTTTACTTCCTGTAGACATTCCCTGGCTATGTTAGACTTACAAGTAAAGGAACTTAAAGCTTAAAAAACTGTCTGGCTATCTGAGAGAATATCTTATATGTAATATTTGCTAGTAACAATTTTAAATATGGTCTTTGGTCTGGAGTATCCAATATTTGACTAGATTGGAATTGTATTTACAAAACATATTTGGTCTAATTTCAGACGAAGAATCAACACCCGTTTGTGGTTCTGGAAGTTTACAATGCATAAGAGAGGCCCAATGTAAGTATTTACCAGTAAATATAAATAACTAATAACTATTTATAACTTTTTTATCATTTAAAATACGATATTTGATATTAAGAAAGTTATAGGACTCACTATATTCTTCAAACTGAAAAATGCCCAAAAAAAGAAACAATTGTGTATAGAGTCCCTGGCAAAATTATTACACCCAAATCATATCTGAATTTTTCGTTATTTAATATTAATACGATATATGGACAATCCACTTATAGGACCGCGTATGCCGACATTGTTCAAGAGTTATCTAAATCTTTTAGTGATTTAAATCAGATTAATTATTGAAAAAATTTCAGTTGTCAGCGGAGATGTTGAAAGTATCCAATGAAAAAATTTGAAGTACTAAATACTAAGTACCTAGTAAAATATTTGTTACCTACTCCAATTCCCTAGCAGGTAATTTGACGTAATAAAAATAATTCAAAACACAAAATACTGGTGAAAAGTATGAAGTAAATTGCAAATACCACATTTCAAATATTTGCAGGTATTTGAAACAGTTTAAAGTTCAAATAATCTGAAGTATTTCAAATACTTTAAAGTATTTTAAGTAGAATTATACTTGAAAAAATTCAAATAAAGCGAAGCGATTCTAATAATTTGACCATTCCATTCCGCACATTTACTCCAAAGTGACCCTGATTTTTTATAGGATTTATAATATGCGGATTTATATCAGCTCAATAATGAGTATTTCTACGATTAGAAACTCTATTAGTTACGAATCTACTTTCATGTACACAGGACATGATTGAGAAATTTTGTTTTCGTAAACGTTTAATATTAATAAAAATTTAGCCACAAACTGTTCTCATTGGGAATCAGCAGGAGACAATCTTTGTAAGTGGTGAATTTTGTAATAATGAAATTTTGCGTCCTTTAAAATTCTTCGTATTGAGGGGTATGAAATGTTTGTTTGAACTTTCGCTTTTCTGATGGAAGTAGGGAGATTTATTTGAAACATATTTACTGCCATTAGTGCAAATTTCCTATATGGTTTATGTTTTCGTGTCTTAAACGCATCTTCATTATTTTGAAAAATAGTTTCTAAGTTTTTTAATGTTTTGCGATCTGAAAGTTAACAATCAAGATATCTCGCGTGATATATCCTCTTCAAGAGTTACATTCTTTCTTGCTTCTTCCTCCACATATCAAAAGCATGTTGATTTTGTGATTGTGATTCAGCATTTTTTAATTATTTTAACTTTTTCACACTAATAGGGACTACCCGTAGTTTGACAAATAACTTAACTTAACTTTGACACTTATGTTTACAGTATGTTTTGATATGTTGTAGAACCAAAATTCTACAAAAAATGTATTTATCTCGAAAATGTGATGTTGCCAAAAAATCACCCAGATCACATAGAAGGCCCTCAGCCATTAGAAACATTCAAAAAATTCCCGAGACCGAAATTACACGGGTTCAAAATATCACATTTCACACCACTTTTTTTTAGCCAATTAAATAAAGAATAAAAAACCATATTCAAAACTTCAAACCGCAATTTTTTATCTCAATTCTCCGATTTCTAAAAGTCGAAATAGTGAAATTAATTTTCTTTAAAAAACCGCTCCGTAGTATAAGCGCGACGGCAACTGCCGCGGTGCACTTACAAATATTAAAATGACCAAAACTCATAAAGATGTTCATAAGCAATAATTACAAACCGGTCTGAATGATTTCATTGCAATCTGAGAGGCCCTATAAAATTTTAACTTCAGTGGTCGACAGAGGCAAATAATTATCAGAGGCCAAAGCCATGATAAAATAATAAAAGCTAAATTTCTGTATTTCTATCATATAAATTATATAAGATGCTAGTCGCACACACCTAAAAATTAATTTTTACAGTCATTTAAGTAAATAACAATATCAAAGTAAAATAGTTTAAGACAAAATAATAATAATAATAATTTCAAGCAACCAATCATCGTTTCCATAGCGTCTTATTAACCGCTAGATTTATTTATACGAGGCTTAAACTTGTAAAATTGGAGTTTGGTACACCCTGTAGCAGACCAGTAAGACAGCCAGCCGTATCGAGAGATTTTGTTTTGGCAAATCGGAGTTTTCGAGCGGGGTAGATTTTATTTTTACTACGCACTCTCAAAAACAGGACACCATGTTAACATCTCAATAGATGACGACACAACCCCTATAAATATAAAATTTCAGACAAGTTAAGACAATTCACACGACTTCACCGAAAGAACGTTGTGCTACTAAATTCATTTTATAAGTATTACAATCATTTTTCAAAGTATAAATTCACTTATTGGCAGCAACAAGAGAGCATTGTAAAATTAAATTAATTTTAAAAGTATAATTTTTCACTTTTTACATTCATACAGTTAGATGTCATTCCGCGAGCGACAAGTAATTAACTTAAAACCAGGTGTGAACCCCATTATTACCGACTGATCTAGAGTCCTTAGGACGGTCCCTCGTTGACCGTTTCACAGGTAATAGATCTCACACGGGCCCCAGAAGTCGTAAAATAAACACTAAGAAATTTCTCCACGCACAAAGCTGGGTTATTGTTTTAAGACACGAAGACAGCGTCCACCACATATATCATAATTTTAAAACATTCACCACAGAGAACCAGAAGTGCTTCTTCGACAGATTTTATCATCCGTGGATTTTGGCTTGAAAAGTCTTCTATCATCAGATTTTACTGTAAAAATCTACACTGTTTTTTAATCATTAAACTTAAAAAATCACAAGCAGGCCATTACGGACGTAGGTTGTCTAAAACTAAGAAATTAAATGTTTATGCAAAAGAATATCATCGTCTGAGGTCTCCGAGGACAAGGTAAGGAATTGACTTGAATTGACAGACTTATATTTTTTCAAAATATTTTTTTTCGCGAGGCTAGGTTTGTTAAGATAGAGTCTCGAATCTCAGTTTTATATTAGAAAATTTAACTTGTTTTAAAATTAAAGCCTCAACTTAAAATTCCGTTGTTCAACAAAATTTGGTTAGTTCTAAGTTTCCCGGGTGTTTACTAGGCTGCCATAAAAGTTTCAGAATTTATTGGAATTTTTCGAGTTTTAAGAATCGACAGCCAAAATTTTTACAAAGAATACATTTCATCAAATTCATTTTCATAGTCCACCAGGAGAAGAATTAATTTTTAAATTTTCGATAATTTTCGATTTTTTGAAAGTAAATTTTCAAATTTATTTAAATTTTAATAAAATAATATTAAGCATAAAAAGATACACTGCTCAAACAAATTTTGTTTCGAATCCGACTTAGAAAAATAACAATAACAGGATATTTATTAAACAAATAAGAAATAAATAAAATAATATACATTAGTTATAGTTGGATACATTTATTTATTCGCTTTACAAAGTTGTCATAGCTTCTACTTAACTGTTCGGGGGTAATGTTGTTAAAGACATTTCGAATGTTTTCTTTAAATTGTTCTAAATTTTGTGGCATAGGGCTATAACACCTGTCTTTCACATACCTCCATATGAAAAAATCTGGAACTATGAGTTCTGGGAATCGAGGGGCCATTATGTAGGACCTCCTCTCCCTATCCAACGATTTCCAAAGGTGACATTCAGGGAATCTCTAGTTATCATAGCATAATGAGGCGTAGCACCAACTTGTTGGAAATAGTCCTCAACAAATTATCCTTTTCAAGTTGTGGATAAAAGAAATTTTCTAACAGGTCCAAATATGATGGGGCATTGACAATTAGATTGTTAAAAAGAGGACTGTAAATTTTTGGTTTTGATACCGCACACCAAACTATAACTTTTGGAGAAGACATGCTGATGGAAATTTCTGCGATTTTCTGA
The DNA here is from genome assembly GCA_029963845.1 of Rhamnusium bicolor. Lineage (NCBI taxonomy): Eukaryota > Metazoa > Arthropoda > Insecta > Coleoptera > Cerambycidae > Rhamnusium > Rhamnusium bicolor. Next base: position 1,114,359 of record JANEYF010005702.1, on the reverse strand, counting down.
TACCCGAACTCTACAATTATGCTTATTCACCTTGCCATTTAAGTGAAATGATGCTTCGTCTGACATGATCAACTTATCAAGAAAATGCCTATCTCTTCTACGTAAATTAAGAATTTTTCTACAAAATTGTATTTGTTTTGGAAAGTCAGTTTCTTTTCATTCTTAATGAATCTGAATTTTATATGCATTCAATTTTAGAACATTTTTCATAACAGTATGAACATTAGTTTTCGAAATACCTGTTGCGAAAGAAATTTTTCTTGTAGAAGAGGACGGATCATTTCATGTCATTTCCAAAATTTCAGTTGCATTATTAAGCCTATTTTCATTATTTGGAGTTCTTTTTTATGGTCAATACAACTCGAATTCCAAAAGTTCAATTAGAAAATGGTATAGAATACCATTTTCTAATTGAATTTTTTGTTGGAGGTTTCTTGTTAAACATAGTTCTAAATCTTCTTTGTATTGTTTTGTAAGAATTAGTGTAAGCAAAAAAAGATTACATACTTAGCATTTTCACTGAAAGCAAACATTTTTCTTAAAGCAACTCAAGTATCCGAGTTATTAATAAACCAATTTGACATTTACAAGTGATGTTGTCTTTAATTTCCCGAGTCTACTTTGTGAATTATTATTTTTTTCGTAGCATTTCGGTAAACGCAGTATTCACTTTAAAAGCTTATAAAACCATCACTCTGTATAATTTCCATGACAAATATGTAATTTTCGGAAAGGGGAATCAATGGGATTTCCAACTGTGAAAAATATACAGGGTGTTCCATTTAAAATAACAAAGTTGTCCTATCCGCGAAAATAAGCTATGTTATTTCAGATTAAACCAGAAGTGAGCAAAAATGACGGATACTCAGGAAAAACTTATCAAAATTAGAAGAATACTGGCGAAAACCGCATTTCATTATCTCAACTAGTTCAAAAGTTATATAATAATAGTAATAATAATAATAATAAAAGGTCTTTATTTCCCAAGAAAAAAGGCAATATAAACAAAAAAAAATTTAATTACATAATTGAAAGGGAAACACGCCGAAGATCAGAAATAATTAAATATTTACATTAAACAAATACATAAGCATTTTTATTAACATATTATTATTATAGGCAAATTTACTTAACTTTTATAAAATAGTCATTAATCACCTTAGAGAATTATTTTGTTCAATTAAAAGATATTGCTTAAACGAGTACTTGAATCCCGGTAAAGGTTAATTTTTTATGTTTGTTGGTATAGAGTTATAAATTTTTGTAATCTGATAGGTAAACGATCATTTAAACAATTCAGTACGATGAAGGGAAGGAGTAAGTATACCCTTAAAACGAATATTTAAATTATGAATGTCTGTTCGATAAGAAATTTTTTTATTTAAATATTTTGGAGTTTTATTACCAATAATCTTGTGGAATAAGCAGTGCAGTAGGCGTCGCCTAGACATATTGAGCCAGCCTATTTGAATTAATTTATGTGAAATATTTTGCCGGCGACGAACTCCAAATATTAGTCTCAAACATGAATTTTGAAGAACTTATAATCTGTATGAGTCTTCAGCATCTATACAAGGGCCATACACTGTGTCTGCGAAAGTAAATTTTTGCGTATATAAGTATTAATATACAGTTATTAATGTGTGACTTAAATCTTAGATTTGTGTCAAATGTTTGCAGATTGTTTGCTTTTTCTGAAAACGGTATATCATGTCCATCAACACGTATTTGCATGTTTTCCTCCAATACTGATTTACTATTTTGATGACCAAAAACTAGAGCCGCTGTTTTACTGACGTTAACATTCAATGAATGGTTTCAAAATTTTTCAATTAATGATTTTAAATCTCTATTAATTATTTCCATATTTTTCAGAGTCAAAAGAAATATACAGTTGTGTATCGTCAGCATAGAAATGCATCTGACAATGCTCAACTACCTTTTCAAAATCCGATATATACAAATTATACAACAGTGGCCCTAATATGGATCCCTGTGGAACACCAGATGATACCCTGAGAGGCTCAGACATATTATTATCAATTTTGACTCGCTGAGTTTTGTCTTTTGAATAACTATGAAAAAATGTAATTGCTTTATTACTTAAGCCTAGCGAACCAAGTATTGCAAAAAGAATTTCGTGATTTATCATATCAAAAGCTTTCGAGAAGTCAACAAGTACAAAGACAGTAACCTTTTTCTGGTCTGATCCTCTCAAAATATCATCTGTGATATTCAAGAGAGCTGTTTCACAACTATGCATAGGTCTGAAACCAGATTGTATATAATAATAATAATAATAATAATAATAATAATAATAATGCAAGGCCGGCAACCTCCACGTTGGTGCACCCTGGACAGGCAGAGGTAACTCTGCCTGACTAATGTCGGCCGGGGGTACCAAGGCTAACCACCTGGTACCCCTTCTACTTCGGGTTCCATACAACCTTAGAAGAAGGGCTCCTCACGATCGACCCCAAGCGGATGGGGGTCAGAGACAGGCGGGAGGGGCCTCACCGGACGGTCTCAATAATGACAGACGCAACGAACAAGGACGCTTTAAGTGGACGAGGGAACTTCGGGATGACTTGCTGACCTGCCGCGAGAGTAGCGAACCTGAGCGAAGAGGATACATGGCGCGATTGCATGCACTTTGGTGTGAAATGCACCCAGAGCATCGCGCCTTCTCTCAACAACATCTGAGAGATCAAGTATCCTTTCTGCTCAGGACAGGTTACGTAAGGGCACCCCGTCAGCTGGAAGAACTGCCAGCCGCAGTACCACCGCGGCAATTCCCAGCTGATGGGGAACATCCTTTAGAGTTCACCGATGTAGACTTAAGGACGAGGGTTAGTCTTAACACCAGGGCTAACCTAAAGCCACAAGACCTGGCTAGAATGGACGCGGTCATCGATGAGGAAATTCTGGAAGATGTAGACATCTGGCAAATCAACTGTGCCGTGTACAACGCCGCGAAGCAACTCGTCCCCCGTGAGAGGTCAACCAATCACGGGGTCGAGAAAGCCAAGCGGCGTGTACAAAAAATCGAAGGCAAGATACAGTCGGCCAGACAACACGCTTCTCGGATCCAGAGTGTGGTGGAATATAAGACGTCTGGTAGAGTTTTTACTCCCAGAATCCGGCACATAGCAGCCGGATTAAGACGTCAACACCATACTCTAAATCTGACAGTGATGCTTACCATCAAGCAGCACTGTCTAGATAGGATCCGAGCGCTCATGGCGATAAAGAAAACATTAAAGAGGCGAGTGAGGAGTATGGAACAAAACAATTTGTTCCGTACGAATCCTTCCCGCCTCTTTCAAGAGCCACAGCGTGTTGTCGACAATCCGCCGACTGTACAAGGTGTCGAAACTTTCTGGAAGGGAATCTACGAAACGACGCGTCCATTCAATAGCGACACTCCATCAATTGCACACTTCGAGGCTCTGTGCCACAGACATCGTCAAGAGCCAGAAGAAGTGTGCCCGGCAATCAGTACGGAGGAAGTTCAACAAGCACTTGTTGGTACCAAGAACTTCGCTGCCCCGGGCCCAGACGGCATTAACAACTGGTGGTGGAAGAAATTTCCTTCCACTCACCGCCGTCTGGCGCGAGTTTTCAACTCATGGTTGAACGAGGGGCAGCAGATTCCGGACTGGTTCGTCGAGGGACGTACTGTGCTTATCCCCAAAAAGGGGGATCTTTCCGACCCGAGGAATTATAGGCCGATCACTTGCCTCAACTCCTGCTACAAGATATTTACACGTATCTTGTATGCTAGGACACTGAGGTCTGTTGATCCGGTCTTCCAGCAGATACACGAACAGCGAGGTGCCAAGAAGGGCATGGCAGGTTGCAAGGACAGCCTGCTGATAGACCGCTGTATTACACAGGATTCTGTGCAATACAAGCGGAATCTATCGATGGCCTGGATTGATTACCGCAAGGCATTTGATACAACATCGCACGAGCTATTGTTGTACTTGCTCGAATGTCTTGCGGTACCAGCACCACTAGTGAGATGCATAGAACAGCTGCTGCCGCTCTGGAAGACTCGCTTCACCATAACATCAGGTGCGCAGCGGGTCACGACAGAGCAGGTGGCATTTAGGAGAGGAGTTTTCCAGGGTGACTCCCTGAGTCCTCTCCTCTTCTGCATCTCACTGCTGCCGTTGTCTGTTGGGCTCCGCCAAACCCGCGGATATCAATGTGGGCCACCCAGCGACCGGAGGCATAAGGTCACCCATTTATTTTATATGGATGACCTTAAACTTTATGCCTCCGGAGAGCGCGAACTACAAAACGCTCTTAGGGTGGTCGAAGAATATACGCGGGCAATTGGTATGGAGTTCGGGTTGGACAAATGTGCAGTCGTCCACCTCAAGCGAGGACGATGCGGGGAATTTCCTGAAGATGCCCAGCTCGCAGACGGAAGCATCCTAAGACATCTGGATGCCGGAGAGACCTATACATATCTGGGTGTGCAACAAAGGCACATCCAGGATGTATCACAAATAAAAGATACTCTCCGCGGCAAGTACAGACACCGCCTCCGAAAGATTTGGTCTTCCGAACTTTCGGGGAAGAACAAGGTGTCTGCAACTAATATGCTTGCCGTTCCGATTCTGCTCTACTCCTTCGGAGTAGTAAAGTGGAGGGTAGATGAGCTGCGTCAATTAGACAGAGATACCCGCAAGATGATGAATATCCACAGAAGTATTCATCCTAGATCGTCCGTTCCTCGTGTGTACCTCCCACGTCAACGGGGGGGCCGAGGACTCTTGAGCCTGGAGTGTACGCATGGCAGAGTAGTACTGAGTATGGCATGTAACATACTCAGGAGCTCAGATCCCCTCTTGCGGTTCGTAAAACATCACGAAACTGTAGGAGTGGGAGCAGGATTGTTCAAGGCAGCAAAAAGAGCCGCAGATGAACTCGGTCTCGCATTTGACATCAGGCGAGGAGGCCGGCGAGGTGCTGATGTTGAGTCAGTCACCGAACTTCAGCCAAATCGTCTGAAAGCCCGAATTAGAGCTGCCGAACAGGAAAATCTGTTTCGGCAGCACGTCGATAAACCCCAGCATGGTGTTTTCTATAAGAACATCGAAACACTGGGTTTATCGACCAGGCTGACCTTCGCCTTTCTAAGGTCAGCAGGGCTTAAGTCGGAGACTGAGGGATTCATTATGGCCTGCCAAGATGGTGTTATCAACACCTTGGTCTACCGTAGCCGCGTGTGGCGTGTAGAGGTTCCTGATATCAACTGCAGGACCTGCCATCAGGCGCCGGAATCGCTCATGCATTTACTTTCTGCATGCCCCATATATGCGATTTCGGCCTACATCCACCGACATAACGCGGCCTTACGAGTGCTATACTACCATCTAAGGCACTCGTACGGGGTAGACCAGACACCAGTGCTGCCTTACGTCCCCGGAGATATTGAGTCCGTTGTCGAGAACGAGAAATGCCGGATTTACTGGAACTACTCGTTCCCGACTGTCAGGCTAATCCAAGCCAACAAGCCTGACATAGTCCTCCTCGACCATCAACTCAAGGTGATGTACGTCATCGAGTTCTCGGCACCTGCGGAGAAAAACATCACCTTGAAGGAGGAGGAGAAACGGACCAAATATCGCGATCTCCGGTACGAGCTCCAAGTGCTGTACCCAGGCTACTCGGTCAAAATGGTCGTCCTTATTATCGGTGTACTCGGAGGGATAAAGCCTACGCTGCTCTCGGAACTGAAGATCATACCGGCCTGCCAAAAACCAGCCGAGTGGCTGGCAGGTGAAATGCAGAAGGCGGTCATTCTGGGTTCTCTCCGTCTGCTTAGGGCACACGATTCTGGTATCTACAGTCACTAACCCTGCGGGATGTGGGGAGTGGCTGTAGTTGATGCGCCGGCGCGACTCCCGTGAGGCGTCGGAGGCCTTGGGAGGACTGACCGGCATCGGGAAACCGAAAAAAAAAAAAAAAAAAAAAAAAAAAAAAAAAAAAAAAAAAAAAAATAATAATAATAATAATTTATTTATTTATTTATTTATTTATTATTTATTTATTTATTTAGATTACACTGTTCAACAGGTAAATAACCCAATTACAGAACAGGAGAGTAGGAAAAAATACAGATAGACAAATATAATATGTTCATAGGTACTAAGATAATTACAAAATACTAATTACAAAATACTAATTATAAAATACTAATTACAAAATACTAAGATAATTAAAAAATAAAATAAAAGGGGAAAAGAGAAGGAAATAACACAATTAACCTGACAAACCAAAATGGCCTTAAGGATTTTGAAAAATATACAATGATATAGGGAAAAACAAGTCATTACTTAGAGATACAACATTTTTATGTTATTAAGGCTGCAATTAAATATATCTAAATGGATGCCAGCGGCATTACAGTTATTACAAATAGTATGTAGCGGAGAATATTTTAGAATATTTGTACGAGGTGTCGGGAGATAGAATGTTAGGTTATCTCTAGAGGTTATTCTAGGCACAATAAAGTTTAATTTAGATAAAATATCTTGACAATCGGTAATATTGTGAATAATCTTAAACAAAAATACCTGAGAGAAATATTTACGCCTTGTATCAAGACTTGCCAGAGAATGTTTTTCTAATAACTCACTTTGAGGAAAGCCAATGGGAGGATAAGTACCGTCAGCTTTAAAGCTTAAAAGTTTTAAAACTCGACGTTGAACAGATTCCAAAATATCGATGTGTGAACCGTAGTGAGGGGACCATACAAGAGAAGCATACTCAAGCTTAGTTCTGACAAATGTAAAATATAATAATTTAATTGTGTTTATGTTGGTGAAATCACGACAATTTCGAGCTATAAATCCATACGTCCTTCCTGCTTCTAAGACTATGGAGTCTATGTGTGTAACAAAGGCAAGTTTATTGTCAAAGATAACACCAAGATCACGGAATGTTATTGGACGATTTAGGGTGATATTATCAAGATTATAATCGAAGATAATATGTGTTGGCTTCGTTGAAAATGACATTATGTTGCATTTGTTAATATTTAAAGGCAATTTGTTTTCTTGACACCAGATATTTACATTATTTAGGTTACTCTGAAGGTGGAGGCAATCACTAAAACTGTTAACAACTGAGTACATTTTTAAATCATCGGCATAAAGGAGGCAATTCACGTCCAAAACGTTTACAATATCATTTATAAAAATTATGAATAACAAGGGTCCAAGGATGGACCCTTGGGGGACACCTGATGTTGCTAAGTATTCAACAGACTTGAACCCATTAAATATTACATATTGAGTCCTATTATGTAGGTACGACTTGAAAAATGTAATTAAATGATCAGATAAACCAAAGTTACTCAGTTTATGAAGTAGTATATTGTGATCAAGTCTGTCAAATGCCTTAGAGAAATCGGTGTAGATTACATCTGTTTGTGTCTGATTGTCAATTGCCTCAGCTATGAACTGAGTAACACAAACCAGGTTTGTCACTGTGGAGCGTCCTTTTACAAAACCATGTTGAAATACCGATATTTTGTTGGAAACATGGAAATAAATATAATCATGAAGTAACATTTCTAAAGCTTTACAGAAATTACATATAATGGAAATTGGTCGAAAATTACTAACTTCAGATTTATCACCTTTTTTGTGTATGGGACAGACTTTCGACTGTTTCCACAAGTCAGGCAACTCACCGTTCATTAAGCACATATTGAAAATAATTTTTAGGGGATAAGCCAGCACGTATGCACAGTCCTTAAGTAAAAATGCAGGAACACCATCTGGGCCGGTTGTCATTTTCGGTTTTATTTTCTTTAAAACAGCTAGTATTTCACACTCCTCGAATTCACGTAAGTGCACAGTTGAAGTAGGATAATGATCACTTGACAAATAATTAGAATTGCATGCCGGTGTATAGGATTTGCAGAAGAAGTTCGCAAACGCGTTAATAATGTCATTCGGATCAGTGAATTGCTGCCCATTATAGGACATTTGATTTGAGATGTTAGATGATCTCTTCAAACTACCTATAAAAGACCAAAACTTACTAGGTTCTGTTTTTATGTTATCTTCAGATTTACGAACAAAGTCCTTGAAAGATATATTTATATCCGATTTTATTTGATGTCTCAATATTTTGAATTCGTTAAGTGAGCGAATATCATTGGTTTTTTTATAAGCACGCCAGTGTCTATCCTTCAATTGAATATTTTTTATTATAAGAGAATTATACCAAGGAGGATACTTTCTTCTCTTGTTAGCCGTAAAAAATTTAGGCACGCAAAGATCAAATATAGAATAAAGTTTATCATAGAAATAACCAATCGCATCCTTTACATTAGAGAAAGTTTCAAGAATTTGCCAATCGATGCTGCCCATTAAATTATATAAAACCGGGAAGTTTGCTTTTCGAAAGTTATAGCTACAATTATTATTGATATTGGACGGAAAATTGTTTCTTGAATTGTAACTGACATTCCCCTGAAGGGATATATGTAAAGCAGGGTGATGGATATCCTCCTTTACAAATGGATCGGCGGACTGTTCCACAGTACAATTATTATTGTAGAGGACTAAGTCAAGTAAATTACCATTGTCATTAAATATAAAATTATGCTGTGAAATATTCAGAATATTTAAAAAGTTATTTAATGTAAAAATTTGACGATCGACATGAGAGTCTTTAAGATAGGTCGAGTATTTAGATATATTAAAAATCACCAATGATAAGTAGGTTTGATCCGTGTAAATAGTCAAGCGATTCAATTCCCTCAAATAATTTTTCATACTCCGATACTGCTAACATAGGAGGAACATATATTACAAAAATATATGTTGAAAAACGGTTAGATATAATTTTTATGCCTATAATATCGATCGATGGCAAATTAATGAAACCTGCAGAGGAAAGATCTAGTAATGTTGAACTAATATTATCACGTACAGCAAGTAGTACGCCACCACCTCTACTACGGTTGATAGCAGCAAAGTTTCTATCAGAACGATATACATTATAATTTGAACTGAAGAGTTCACTGTCATAGACGGACGAATCAAGCCATGTCTCGGTAAGTGCGATAGCCGAATAATGTGAGCTGTACGATGCATTAAATATATCACTGGTTTTAGTTTTAAGGCCACGAGTATTTTGGTAATAGATGTTAAAATTTGACAGGTAGTCATCGCGCACATTCAAACCAGAAGGCGAGGAGGAGGAGGAAGGACTCAACCCGCTAGTGGGAGACTCGATGACGGATACACGGGACTCCTGTGGTTGCTATTGAATAGACAACAGGTCATTTCGGAGCTTGTCACGGGCGCGGATATACGCCGTACACTTCTCTTTTTCCCAAACAGCGTGATCAGTAGACACATCAATATTTTGTGATTTTATTAGGTTAGCGCAATTACTGCAATGAGATACTTTAGATCTACATTCTTTAACGTCATGATTTTGACCACAAACAGGGCAGGAGATAAGCTTATTACAAAATCTTGATGAATGATGAAATTCATTACATTTAAAACAACGATAAACTTCCACTGCATCAAAAACAGCACAGCTGTCAAAGCCTACAAATAAATTACCAGCCTTAATAATCCTATCATACGAACATCTATCAAGTTGAAGGATGCATTGAAAAATGTCCTTGTTTTTCCGCAATGGAAACAGCTTAATTAGTTTAACATCAGAATTATCTAACAAATCAGAGTTACACTTTTTTATATAATCAGATAGTTGATCTTCAGGATACTTTTCGGACATTCCAACTATACGGACCCTGGGTTGGACCCCATGTACTTCTCTGACTTCGTATGATTGAGATAACTTCTCTTGGACTATTTTTTTTACCTTCTCATTATCTTCTCTATTTTTGCACCCGATTAGGACACCGCCATTTTTTAAATTTTTTACTTTAGACAGCTGGATATTGGATAACGAAGGGTTGATATTATGTGCAATGTCTGATTTAGTTTGCCTTAGTGACTGTTCTAAGTTTCTGGGCTGAACAATGATAGCAGGCTGCGTTTTATTTTTAAGAATATCTGAATAACTGGGTTGTTCGACAGTAACTGGCAAATTAATTTTAGCAGTTTTCGCTAAATCTGACTGAATAGCTGATATTTTATCATTTACAACTGATAACGCATTCTCAATTTTATCCTCTAGTAACTTACTAATATCTGCCTGATTGATTGATATGCAGTTTTCGATGCACTCGTTACATTTCCAGGTGAGACCCTTTATACTGTTTAGTAGTTGAACTATATCGACCGCTTCAGTAATACATGTAGGATGGGCTTGCTTTTTGCATATCACACAAGAAACACTGGGTCTCCTTTTTATCGCAGCAGAACAAAAAACGCACACAGACATGACCTGCTGATTATTAGCTGAACATTTTAGTGTAGCAAAAAACAAAAAAGTCTATCCACTGGAATGCACTAACTTACTATGGATCAATCTAATCACACGTATATATTAATAATTACCTTTACACAAAAAGAGTCACCAGATAATAACTTATTAAAGCAACAGAAAAATAGAAAAAATTCACAGAGCCACGACACGCACGTGTTGTTCACACAGCAAATATAAAATTTTGATTTGATAATAATAATAACAGTCACTAACCCTGCGGGATGTGGGGAGTGGCTGTTGTTGATGCGCCGGCGCGACTCCCGTGAGGCGTCGGAGGCCACGGGAGGACTGACCGGCATCGGGAAACCAAAAAAAAAAAATAATAATAAGGGGTGCAAAGGACCGGCAACCTCCACGTTGGTGCACCCTGGACAGGCAGAGGCAACTCTGCCTGACTAATGCCGGCCGGGGAGTACCAGGGCTAACCACCCTGGTACTCCTACTGCTATGGGTTCCTTACAACCTAAGAAGTGCCCCTCACAATCGACCTCAGTCGGATGGAGGTCAGGGCCAGATGGGAGGGGCCTTACCGGACGGTCCAAACGATAACGACACCGCAATTGTACATGGACGCTTTAAGTGGACGAGGGAACTAAAAGATGACTTGCTGACCTGCCGCGAGAGTAGCGAACCTGAACGAAGGGGATACATGGCGCGATTGCATGCACTTTGGTGCGAAATGCATCCAGAGCATCGCGCCTTCTCTCAACAACACCTGAGAGATCAAGTATCCTTCTTGCGCAGGACAGGTTACGTAAGGGCACCCCGTCAGCTGGAAGAACTGCCAGCCGCAGTCCCACCGCGGCAATTACCAGCTGATGGGGAACATCCTTTAGAGTTCACCGACGTAGACTTAAGGACGAGGGTTAGCCTTAACACCAGGGCTAACCTAAAGCCACAAGACCTGGCTAGAATGGACGCGGTCATCGATGAGGAAATTTCGGAGGATGTAGACATCTGGCAAATCAACTGTGCCGTGTACAACACCGCGAAGCAACTCGTCCCCCGTGAGAGGTCAACCAATCACGGGGTCGAGAAAGCCAAGCGGCGTGTACAAAAAATCGAGGGCAAAATACAGTCGGCCAGACAACACGCTTCTCGGATCCAGAGTGTGGTGGAATATAAGACGACTGGTAGAGTCTTTACTCCCAGAATCCGGCGCATAGCAGCCGGATTAAGACGTCAACACCATACTCTAAATCTGACAGTGATGCTTACCATCAAGCAGCACTGTCTAGATAGGATCCGAGCGCTCATGGCGATAAAGAAAACATTGAAGAGGCGGGTCAGGAGTATGGAACAAAACACTTTCTTCCGTACGAATCCTTCCCGCCTCTTTCAAGAGCCACAGCGTGTTGTCGAGAATCCGCCGACTGTAGAAGATGTCGAAACCTTCTGGAAGGGAACCTACGAAACGACGCGTCCATTCAATAGCGACACTCCAGCAATAGCACACTTCGAGGCTCTGTGCCACAGACATCTTGAAGAGCCAGAAGAAGTGTGCCCGGCAATCAGTACGGAGGAAGTCCAACAAGCGCTTGTTGGTACCAAGAACTTCGCTGCCCCGGGCCCAGACGGCATTAACAACTGGTGGTGGAAGAAATTTCCTTCCACTCACCGCCGTCTGGCGCGAGTTTTCAACTTATGGTTGAACGAGGGGCAGCAGATTCCGGACTGGTTTGTCGAGGGACGTACTGTGCTTATCCCCAAAAAGGGGGATCTTTCCGACCCGAGGAATTATAGGCCGATCACTTGCCTTAACTCCTGCTACAAGATATTTACACGTATCTTGTATGCTAGGACGCTGAGGTCTGTTGATCCGGTCTTCCAGCAGATACACGAACAGCGTGGTTCCAAGAAGGGCATGGCAGGTTGCAAGGACAGCCTGCTGATAGACCGCTGTATTACACAGGATTCTGTGCAATACAAGCGGAATCTATCGATGGCCTGGATTGATTACCGCAAGGCATTTGATACAACATCACATGAGCTATTGTTGTACTTGCTCGAATGCCTTGCGGTACCAGCACCACTAGTGAGATGCATAGAACAGCTGCTGCCGCTCTGGAAGACCCGCTTCACCATAACATCAGGTACACAGCGGGTTACGACAGAGCAGGTGGCATTTAGGAGAGGAGTTTTCCAGGGTGACTCCCTGAGTCCTCTCCTCTTCTGCATCTCACTGCTGCCGTTGTCTGTTGGGCTCCGCCAAACCCGCGGATATCAATGTGGGCCACCCAGCGACCGGAGGCATAAGGTCACCCATCAATTTTATATGGATGACCTTAAACTTTATGCCTCCGGAGAGCGCGAACTACAAAACGCTCTTAGGGTGGTCGAAGAATATACGCGGGCAATTGGTATGGAGTTCGGGTTGGACAAATGTGCAGTCGTCCACCTCAAGAGAGGACGATGCGGGGAATTTTCTGAAGATGCGCAGCTCGCAGACGGAAGCATCCTAAGACATCTGGATGCCGGAGAGACCTATACATATCTGGGTGTGCAACAAAGGCACATCCAGGATGTATCACAAATAAAAGATTCTCTCCGCGGCAAGTACAGACACCGCCTCCGAAAGATTTGGTCTTCCGAACTTTCGGGGAAGAACAAGGTGTCTGCAACTAATATGCTTGCCGTTCCGATTCTGCTCTACTCCTTCGGAGTAGTAAAGTGGAGGGTAGATGAGCTGCGTCAATTAGACAGAGATACCCGCAAGATGATGAATATTCACAGAAGTATTCATCCTAGATCGTCCGTTCCTCGTGTGTACCTCCCACGTCAACGGGGGGGGCCGAGGACTCTTGAGCCTGGAGTGTACGCATGGCAGAGTAGTACTGAGTATGGCATGTAACATACTCAGGAGCTCAGATCCCCTCTTGCGGTTCGTAAAACATCATGAAACTGTAGGAGTGGGAACAGGATTGTTCAAGGCAGCAAAAAGAGCCGCAGATGAACTCGGTCTCGCATTTGACATCAGGCGAGGAGGCCGGCGAGGTGCTGATGTTGAGTCAGTCACCGAACTTCAGCCAAATCGTCTGAAAGCCCGAATTAGAGCTGCCGAACAGGAAAATCTGTTTCGGCAGCATGTCGATAAACCCCAGCATGGTGTCTTCTATAAGAACATAGAAACACTGGGTTTATCGACCAGGCTGACCTTCGCCTTTCTAAGGTCAGCAGGGCTTAAGTCGGAGACCGAGGGATTCATTATGGCCTGTCAAGATGGTGTTATCAACACCTTGGTCTACCGTAGCCGCGTGTGGCGTGTAGAGGTTCCTGATATCAACTGCAGGACCTGCCATCAGGCGCCGGAATCGCTCATGCACTTACTTTCTGCATGTCCCATATATGCGATTTCGGCCTACATCCACCGACATAACGCGGCCTTACGAGTGCTATACTACCATCTAAGGCACTTGTACGGGGTAGACCAGACACCAGTGCTGCCTTACGTCGCCGGAGATATTGAGTCCGTTGTCGAGAACGAGAAATGCCGGATTTACTGGAACTACTCGTTCCCGACTGTCAGGCTAATCCAAGCCAACAAGCCTGACATAGTCCTCCTCGACCATCAACTCAAGGTGATGTATGTTATCGAGTTCTCGGCACCTGCGGAGAAAAACATCACCTTGAAGGAGGAGGAGAAACGGACCAAATATCGCGATCTCCGGTACGAGCTCCAAGTGTTGTACCCAGGCTACTCGGTCAAAATGGTCGTCCTTATTATCGGTGTACTCGGAGGGATAAAGCCTACGCTGCTCTCGGAACTGAAGATCATACCGGCCTGCCAAAAACCAGCCGAGTGGCTGGCAGGTCAAATGCAGAAGGCGGTCATTCTGGGTTCTCTCCGTCTGCTTAGGGCACACGATTCTGGTATCTACAGTCACTAACCCTGCGGGATGTGGGGAGTGGCTGTATTTGATGCGCCGGCGCGACTCCCGTGAGGCGTGGGAGGCCATGGGAGGACTGACCGGCATCGGGAAACCGAAAAAAAAAAAAAATCAGGTAGCAATTTACAATTTGTCACATGATCCCGAAGCTGAGACTCTACCTCTCTCTCTAGCACTTTGGCAGAGTTGGCAAAATGCTAATTGGCCTGAGGTCTTTAAAATCCTCAGGATTATTTAGTTTTGGGTAGAGGATGCACCAATGCCTGTTTCCAGGGGTTTGGGAAAACACTATTTTCTAGATAGAAATTTATAATATGTGTAACAAACGGCAGAATTAATGGACAACATATTAGAAGTAGTTTAATATTTAGAGCATCGTATCCCATTAGTTTTAACCCCGTACAAAATTTTTTGAACATTAGACTCAGTAGTAGGCTTAAATTCAAACAACTCGATATCAGGTTTAATATTATTATAATAGCTGATGATGGTATTTGTATCGACAGGTACATTCGGGATACTGTTTACAAAATAATCATTAAGATCATTAACATTGTTCAGTTTGTAAGGCACACTTTTTTCTTTCTTACCTATATTTAGAAGGCTCAAATCTTTCCAAGTTTTGATTATACCGTTTAACCTTAATCTGTGTTCCAAATAAGCCTTTTTTTTTATTTCGACATGCTAATGTCGTGTAGTTTTTTAACATTCTAAAATAATTATGATGAGCGTCGTTTTTTGAACGATGCCATTTATTGCGAGCCTTATCCCTCAAAGACATAAAGAAACGTATGTTATCTGTGATCCATGGTGCGTACTTTTTTTGTAATTTTTATTGTTTTAAACGGTGCGTGCAGATTAAAAAGAAATAATATGTTATCGTTTATAAAGTTTACTTTGTCATTAATATCGTTTAAGTCACAAATATTTTCAAAAGGAATGGACCTAAGATCGGTATAGAATCGTTCTTCATTAAAATTTTTAAAATCTAATTATTTTAAACTTTGGATTTACTTTTTGGTGGATAATATTTAACTGACAATAACATAGCTCATGATCTGACATTTGATTTAAAGAAACTACCTCTACATTATCTACAATATTATTATTATCAGTGGTTATTATAAGATCAATTAATGTTGTTGACATCAGACTAAATCGGGTAGGTGCATTTACAAGTTGTACTAAATTAAATGCGTCAAAAATTGCACTGTTTTTATTAAAAGCGGTTAAGAAGGATCAAAATATAATGGAGCACCCGGTATAATATTTACTGAAATATGTATTTTTCATCGTTAAATATATGTTCCCTTTTAAGCTATTTTTAAAGATTTGCAGACACGCCTCACAAGAATTATCGCATCACAATAAATTGACATTAAGTTTGATGTTAATTTTCTTCTGAATCGTTTTTTCGATTTGGATCATCTTTTTTTTGGACGATAGGTTGACTCCTCGGAAATGCTACTGTCTACTGGTTTTTTAAATAAAAATTCATTTTGAACAAATACCGGGTACGTAACACCCTATGGTGTGCACCAGCAACAATAGCAAGTTACAATTAGTAGTTAACTTTTGCCTCATCTTTTCATAACGCTCGACAAGTCCGAGTGTTTTTCGGACAATTACGCTTAAATACGAAAAACACGACTGTTTCGATCTCGATGATCCACCATGTATATAATTAAATGTGTATAAATAAACTATGTGTAATTGCATATAATGCCTAATTCCTATCACTACATGAAATTATCACCTTAAAGATTAATATATATATATATATATATATATATATATATATATATATATATATATATATATATATATATATATATATATATATATATATATATATATATATATATATATATATATATATATATATATATATATATATATATATATATATATATATATATATATATATATATATATATATATATATATATATATATATATATATATATATATATATATATATATATATATATATATATTTTTTTTTTTTTTTTTTTTTCTTTTCTTGACCGTTATTATCAATTAGTATTGATAGTTTTTTTTTGTGGGGATTTCGGTCAGGTATAACTAATTAAAATTTGTTTTAACGCAACTGAGTTGCGTTAAAACAGACAACCAAACAACATGTAATAAAAAACTTTAAAACAAATTCCTAATAACTAATAGTTTCTCTGATGATGGTGTAATAAACCGAAACGTTACAAAAAAAAATATTAATTAGTTATACTGCCGTGCTAAGGCTAATGGGCGTATCTGACATTGTATCGAAATTCGGTTTATGGGATTTTTACATAGGCAAACATGTATTTGACCTTATTACTAAAGTAAAAGCGCGTATCTGTATTCTAAATTATCTAAAAATCTTTTTAAAATATCGGATATCTCCACCGCATAGTAATATTGCAAAGCCAAATGGTCGTGTCTAACATTTTCTTAGCCAAAAAAATCGAATATGCAGTGTATTACAGACAGATATAATATCAGTAATTTTTGGGCTAATATTCACTAAGCCAATTAGTCTTATATGTATAAATATTTGTAGATACGACTAGGTGTATCACAAACAGTTGGCATATAGAAAAATACAAAACCTTAATTGTCTCAAAACTATGTTTTTGCAGATACGCCCTTTGGCATAAGGACGGCAGTATACCTTACCGAAATCCCCACAAAAAAAAAAACTATCAATACTAACTTAAAGATTAATGGCATAGCAAACCTGTTAAATTGTCTTAAATTATCTGTGCTTTAGTAGAAATGATGGAACGAGACGTCAATTTGGGGATATCAGAGTTTAAAAACCAAGATTCTGAAGTCGATGGCCATGAATGTGATTGTCTACCCGCCTGTACATCTTTAATATACAACGCGGAATTCAGTCAATCCGATTACAACTTTCAAAAGGTGTTTGAGGGTTTTGGAACAAACATGAGTGAATTCCCAGGGTACGTATAGGAAACGCAAAAGTTGCAGACTTTATACCCACACACTTGTTCACTTATTTTGTACAACATTTCTATAAAGTTTCCCAGGTTTTATTTCTTCATATACAAAAATGATTAACATAACATAAACGAAGGTCGTAGATAATTTCCTAGACTATCTTATGTTATAAACAAATTATCAATCCAAGGCCTACTTTATGTATGAAGAAAAAATTTAATATTTACGTTTATTATTAGAAGATATACCGGGTGCTACGATATTACCAGCCAGCCTATAACTTCCTTGTAAAAAAAGATATCGATTTAAAATTTTGGGATGTTGTATGGTTGAATACGGTGCATAGTTTGATTGCTTCAAGATCTGATTTTCATTTCCGGTTTAACTGTAAATAGTATAAAATTTGTTATTTTTAATGGAACACCCTATATATTATTCGAAATTTAGATTGCCCAGGAAATTGTAGGTCTAAAACATGTAGCATACTCTATATCTATCTTTGACAGTTTTCGAGAAAATGGCGGTTTAAAATGTTATATCAATCATAAATTATTTCATTTTCATATAAAACAAATGAATGTAGGAACAAATCTGTTACGGTTATTTAAGATTTTTGGTGAGTAAAATTTGATGGTCATAAAAATTTCTTTTCCGGCTGGACCGGAAGTACTACGAAAAGTGATTTTCAGGCTCAAATTACTTCGATATTTTTAATGGAACACCCTATATTGAACCTTAAATTTACATTCTACTAACCTTTCTGGATATTTTTTGTTTCTGTTGTCCCCTGTCTAAACCTAATAGTTTATGAAATATCGGCGACTGAATATCAGCTGCACTAATATGTCACAAATCTGCTCAAAGCAGAAAAATAAAATAAGTATCAAAAGTAAAACACTAAAAGTAATAGGTAGGTATAATTTATTTTAACCATAATTTAAATGTTCAAAATGTACACCGTTGACTTCTCGGCAAGAATTAATCCTTTCTTTAAATTCCCGAAGAACGTTTTCCATCTGAATTGGAGTAATAGAGTTTATCACTTGCGTAATTCTATTTCTAAGGTATCCTATGTTATGTGGTTGTGTCTTATACTCCTTTTCCTTGATATGGGCCCAGTAACAAAAATCCAAAGGTGTAAGGTCTGGGGATCCCGCCGGCCACCGTATAGGACCATTGGTACCTATCCAGCGATTATTAAAAGTTTCATTTAAATAGTCGGTGACTACTCGGGCGTTATGGGGCGGTGCACCATCTTGCTCATAGAAGACATGTTCATGTTGCACAGGTAAAACTTCAATAAAATTTTCAATTTCGTTCTGTAGAAAATGTAGGTAGTGGGCCCCGTTTAAAGATCCATCAACAATATTGGTCCTATAATGCGTGTTCCTATAACGCCCAGCCAAACGTTGATGCCGAATTTTTCTTGGAAAGCCCCTCCTCTAAATAGATGGTTATTTTCAGTTGCCCAATATCTCATATTGTTCCTGTTAAACATTCCCATGTTGGTAAATCGAGATTCGTCCGAAAATAAAATGCATGATTTTATATTTGGCTGATGACTCTCAGTTTCTAGATACCAATTGCAAAAATTCAATCTTCGTTGATAATCTCCCTCGTAAAGATGCTGATGGATTTGGTACTTAAAATATTTGTACTTATGTTTATGTAGAATCTTTCTAACACTTTCGGGAGATATCCCGACACCACTGGCTATTTGAATTGACAAATGATCTTAGCTACCAAACAAGGATTGCAGGTTTAATTCAACGAAGGTCGGGACTCGGGGCTTTTGTCCGCTGAGTAATTATTCCCTGTAAATCTTATTCAGTACAACTTTTTTTAATGTAATTTTTCATATATCGAAAAATAAAGCTAGTCTATTAGGGACGATTTTTATAAACTGACCTATAAAACACCCTGACTAATACCGATTCAATTCACTTTTAATATATTATTATCATAGTTTTACATACAGCAAGACTGATCCTCGAAGTGCCATACAAAATTCGAAATTTTTTTGTCCATTACACTCTTGTTACATCTATCCTGGAGATATAGTCCTTGAGCTAGCGAAAGATTTGATTTCATTAATTTGGTTAATTTGTTTTTCGCAATGTATATGTCCTCCTGATGAGTGAATGGCAAGTCTGCCATGCGAGTAGCGGGACAACAGACGGGAAGGGCGTATAAACATAAATTCGTTAAGGATAAAATATATCTTATGGATTATGGGCGTCATGAAATGTCTAAAAAAGTTTGTCTGCCACTTGATCTTCGGGACAAAATATATCTTCCGATTTAATAGGTACGTAAAGGAATTGAAGTACTTTGACAGAAATCATTAACGTAGAAATTTATTGTATTGATAGTTCATAGAGTAAACTTTAAGAAAAATTTAATCTGCCACTCTTTGAGCAGGACAAAGGCTGTATGCCATGTGTCATAAGGTCGCGCGCCGCGAGCCATGCATACTGAGACTGCAACAAATTATTTCTCTTCTTCAGCCAACTAAACTAAATCCAGTAATTATTTTTATTCTCGAGGCAGTTTTATTGGAGAAAACTGGATACGAAGAAGAATGCGATGCTTATGAAGATTCGTGCCTATCTGTCGACGACGATCTTTCGATTACTTTCACTGATTCAGATGATCAGACTACTGATGATGAGCATAATGAGCATGAACTCGAGAAAGAAGATGAAAAAAAGGTTGAAGAATGCACATCCGAAGAACAGTTTGAAGGGGAATCTGAGTAAAGTCATAAAATATTGTTATTCTATTTTTGTATTACGCATGAAATATGTGCCACCGTCTTATTAGTAAAATGTAAAAATAAGTTAAAAACAATATAAAATCATTGCCTTTCAAATTTCCTTACTTTAATTCCTTTGCCTTGTAATAAAAAAAACTCATCACGCTGATCGAATCTCCCAGCGAGCCGACGCATTTATTCCTTGGGATACCTTGCAGATAACATTCGTTTCGTTGCTGGAAGAATGGCAGATTATGTTTTTCTTGAAAGTGATACTGTAAACTATGAACAGATTGAATTTCACCGTTAATCATTTCAGTCAAACTTCTCGTTTTTTTTTCTTAGTTATGGAAGTGGCAGATTAATTTTGTCCCGAAAGTAAAGTGGTAGACAAACTTTTTTGAGCATTTCGTGATATTTCATTAAAAAATTCAGCTTTAATGATTACAGTCAATGGCACATACGTATTCCGCGTGTATCCTGGCAAACTGCCATTCTCAAAAATTATAGCGCACAATAGATGAATAATGTTTTAAAAAAAGTTAATGAAATCGACCTGAAATTTCTGCCACTAGCTCCCGGACTAATGGTACATACACCGCTAGTTCTGAGAGCAGTGAAACATTTTCACTTCTAACACCAATAATACACAAATCGTTTTCCACCATGTCCTCAACTATTCACTCATTGGTTTGCAACACCCGTTTACTGCATATTAACAATGGAGGTGTACTCTGAATAGTACCTAAAATACGCATAATAATATTAATAATTTTATGTTTCTTAAAATCTATGGCTTTATCATCAGTAATTCACACGTCCTGACTTTTCGATTCCTCTATAATATTTTCGACATAACTGTTACTATTTATTTTAACCTCGCGCGATGTATTTAAGCACTTTAACGTTTATAAATAATCTGAATCTGAATAGGGAATGCAGTTTAGATCTCGCTGCTCACGCACACACCGCTAATGTCCGTTCCTATGGGAAAACTGTCCTTGAAATCAAAAAAATAGTACTGTGCCTAGATATAACAAAAAATGTTCAATAGACGTTGATTTCAAAAATAAAAACAAAACATAAAACACCACATAAATTAGACAACCCCTAATAGTCCAAGAGCTGATGACGGATTTGGGGAAGGTATTAGGCACGTTGAAATGATAAAAAAATCATATTTTATCAATGTGCGATTCTAGAACCTTGAGTCAGGAAGAGCGTTTGCGGTTATTTCGCTACTGCGCAGCATATGACATTTGCAAAAAAAACGAAAAAAATATCTTTTAGGCAACTTGGAATTTTTTTAATATCTTATTTTAGAATTTATATAATCCAGAAATAAAAATCCCAGATTATTTTGTTCGTTTTAAAGTATGACCTGACTCTCCCAAATACATTTTTTTATTATACGCAAAAAATATGTTTTAGGCATTCTAAAATTTTTATAGCATTCTTGTAGATTAATTTTGAAAATACTTGTAAAACGCCAGACGAATATAACGGTTTTTAATAATTCCCTGACGCAAATAAAAATTTTAAATGAGTAGGACAAAAAAGATTTATGCGTAGGCATAGACATGAGAGAGAAAGTTAATCCTGACATGCCGGTAGCTGCTGGGGCCCTGGCTCGTCGGGTTGTGATTGGTTGCTGAAAGACCACGTGACTCGGGATTACCAACGTAGCTCAGGCTCTGTATACACAGAGTATTTTGGAGCAGTTAATTTTTTTTTGTAACCAATTAATAAATAAATAATTAATAAAAATAAATTAATTAATTAATTAATAAGAATAAATTACATAATTAATTAATAAAAATAAATAAATTAATTAATTAATAAATATTAATGTTTGTTACAACCGGAGTAAAATAGTAAAATCCAAGAATTTTATAAATTTCATTATTTTTTTTCTTAAAAAAAAATAATAAAATGTGTTCTAAACATCTTTTGAAAAATTAAATTTTCTGAACCAAGCACTTCGTATCTTAGCAGAAACACAAGATTAACATATTAAATTATTCAATACATTTTTTTTTGGAATTTAACTTTTATTCAAACAATATTAATTAGTATAGTTTAAGTAAATTTTTTACATAAATTGACATCAGGTTTATATAGAATATCGATGCAGCAGCTGCCGGCATGTCTCGATTAACTTTCTCTCTCATGTCTATGCCTACGCATAAGTCTTTTTTGTCCTACTCAATTAAAATTTTTATTTGCGTCAGGGAATTATTAAAAACCGTTATATTCGTCTGGCGTTTTACAAGTATTTTCAAAATTAATCTACAAGAATGCTATAAAAATTTTAGAAAGCCTAAAATATATTTTTTGCATATAATAAAAGAATATATTTGAGAGAGTCAAGTCATACTTTAAAACGAACAAAATAGTCTGGGATTTTTATTTCTGGATTATATAAATCCTAAAATAAGATATTAAAAAAATTCCAAGTTGCCTAAAAGATATTTTTTTCGTTTATTTTTTTGCGAATATCATATGCTGCGCAGTAGCGAAATAACCGCAAACGCTCTTCCTGACTCAAGGTTCTAGATTCGCACATTGATGAAATATGATTTTTTTATCATTTCAACGTGCCTAAAATACCTTCCCCAAATTCGTCATCAGCTCTCCGACTATAAACCAAAGCCGGGGCTGCACGGACGAGAGTTACACTGGTCAAACAATTCGGACACACAACCAATCCATTCGACTTTGTCAGAGTCGTAATCGGGATCCGAACCCGGGAGCCGATAGACAGTAAACCAGCAACGTCTGTCAGTTAACGTTCTGGCCTACTACGCTACCGATCTCGACAACTCCAAGTTATTTAAAATGTCCCACACTATACAGTTTGGACGTACATTTTGAACACGAATTGTGAATTTGAGTGGCATTTCAAGGAATTAGAATAAAAAAATATCAACAATATGACTTAAGTCATCGACAGCTAAGTTAATTTCCGCTACTAATTTGTACATTTTTTACGTGAATTATTAAAAAGAAACTTAATGTTGGCTTTTCTCTGTCATATTTTGTATTTTAATTGTGACTGATTTTAAAAATTCGAAATTTAGAAGAAGAAAATTATTATTCAAAAAATAGGCGGCATTCTTTTTTATTAAATTAAATTATCGGTGTAATTTTAAACTATTTTTGGTAGCATGCTTTCCTTTGTATCTAATGCGTGCAGAAAATAAATAAATTAGGTTGTAGTATGACAGAGAAAAGTCTGCGTTAATATTATTATGCAAGTGAAAGTTTTGTCAGATTGAAATTGTGTTTAAAAAATAATGAAAACATTTGACCATTAAATTTAGCTTCTCTCTTTGTCAGTTATCTTGTTATACTTATAGATTTTAAAAAAAGAAATCTATATATACATTTATGCTCGGCGAATTTGGGCCCCCGTATCTCGAGAACGGCTGATCGGATCGACCTCAAATTTGGGATCTATCCGAATCTCGAGATTTCCAGAAACTTTCCGTCTGTCCGAAACTCCGGAACTCCGGAAGTCCGGAAACTTTTCTTTGAAATGCGATAACTGATCGACTTCAAACTTTTTACCAGGGGTAGACCTCCATGGTCTACATATGCCTATTGATTTTGAGCCGGTTCCGAAAACGGCAAGTGGGGCAAAAACGGCCCAACAACCAATTTTTTTACCTTCCTTTGAAATGCGATAACTGTCCTAAATATTAACCGATCGACTTCAAATTTGGAACAGGGGTGGACCTCTAAGGGCTACATATGCCTATTGTTTTGGAGCCGGTTTCGAAAACGCGAAGTGGGGCAAAACGGCCTAAAAGCCATTTTTTATTTCTTTTTTTTTTTTTTGAAATGCGATATCTGTTCAAAATATTGACCGATCGACTTGAAATTTGCAACAGGGGTAGACCTTTACGGTCTACATATGCGTGTTGATTTTAAGCCGGTTCCGAAAACGGGAAGAGGGGCAAAGAAAAATTAAGAATTTTGTTTTTTTTTTGGAAATGCAATAAATGCCCCAAATATTGACCGAATTGGTACAAATATAGCATATTAGCATAAGACTCAATAAAATGGATCACAAGGAACCGATTTCGACTATTCACGAACCGCTCCGATCATTCCCGAAGGCGTTATAAGCACTTTTAATAGCGGAATCGTTTTCTAGGTAATCGGACCCAAGGAATCGATTGGAATCATTTTGGAACCGATCCGATGTACTTTGTCCGTCTTTTGAAAATATATATGGCATCTTCACCGCAGCGGTGAATGTACCTCACTTGTTATATTGCATTTATCATAATATAAAATTTACATGAAAACAAAGTGCTTTTTCCTAAATTGCGGATTTTTTTAAAATCAAAATTGAATAGTGACTACCAATTCCAATTGGAATTGGTAGTCACTATTCAATTTTAATTTAAAAAAAAGGTTTGTATTTACAAAAATAGAACCCATTGTTTTATTTCTGTGTATCTCACACTACATATTAACAGTTTTGCGCTCTTGCTTTTTTTAACTGCTTCAAACATGTGATGATTTTCTGTATCTCAATGATGACTGTTGTGCCTGTTAAACAAACCGGCTGTCGAGAACGAAGACTCATCCCTCATCAGTCCAAAAAATATTATGCAATAAATCATTATTTTTCAATGAAAATAATGATTCAATCCTTGAATGAGAGTATTATGGAATGGTTTAACATATTTAAATTTATTTTTTTAAGGTCCGCATAACACTGCTCTAACTTATATTTAATTCTTTAGCTATAGAATAAGTAGACAGATTTGGGTTTTCTATGAAAGACAATAAATTATTCATCTGCATTTTCTTATCAAGAACAGTTTTTTCTTTTTCGTCTATTTTTTTTTTAATGAATTTTTGTCACAAAATTTATTATAAATTTGCTGAAGTATCATTTTAGCAGTCTGATTCTTATAAACTCTGCATTTGAAGCGGTCATGTTTTTATTACAATATAATTATCTGAAATCTTACGCATATCTTCCAAATTATAATGATATAAGTTTTTCCACCACAATTTAGATATTACTTTAATAGACAAGACAGCCACAGTAATTATTAACTTAACAACTATGACAGTTATAGATAGTGACTGAAGTTTAATTGTTTTCATAGCCTACTGTAATATTTTTAGTGGTATATTATTGAAAATCAAATTGATTTAGATTATTGGTAATAACTCAAAAAGTACTAGACAAATCATACTGTAACTATTATTTTTTGCTGATTACTATTTTCTAACTTTTATAAAAACATATCAAAGATAAGTATAACATATATCTTTTTAAACAATTATTTTCCCGGCTATTTACCAATACGGCGAAACGTGAAATATAAAGAAAATAATATGCACATTATGTTCAGTACGACTGACTAAATAATGTTATTTTTATTTTTAACTACTGTTTTCAGTAAAACCAAAAATAAATAAACCAAAAATACTTACCAGTTGAATAATTACTTCAAAACTTTAAAACATCAAGCGATAGAATTATCGAAATTATATAGCGGAAATTCTCCGCAGGGTTAGAATAATTTGAAACGAATTAGGGATCCTCTTCTTAGTAAAAGTTTAAAATATGGAGTGAAATGAAATACTTATAATAAAATTTTTTTTACAGAGATCCGTTTAAAAAAACATCATACTTTTTTTTCATGTATATTTTACACATGTTTAGGAAAACGTTGCCAGATATAAAATATACATTAAAAATTGTTACAAGTTCATTTTTTTAGGAGAACTATTTGGGTTAAAAATAACAAAATTAACAGCAGGTTAACATTTATGAGACTTACCTTGTACACTTATATGTTTTTTTCAATGTTGTTTCTAATACACTGTAAAATACTACTCTTAGTACCTACTTGCATTATTATACTTTTTTTAAAATTTAGCTTCTACTTTTCAGTTAAAAAATTACAACATATTTTTTTTTGTTATTTTTCGTTTTTAATTTTCTCTTGAGGTATTGTACAAGACAGGTCAGAACAAGAACGGCTAACATCTAAATTTGACTGCGATTATAAATTAATATCCAGACAATTTACACATTTAAATGACACTGGTACAATGTTCTTTTTATGACCTATTCTCGCACATTTTAAACACCGATCAACATTTTCACTACATTTTGCACCATAATTATATTCCTCACATATCACCGACCGACCTGTATAAACGTTAGTTCTCTTAAATATTTATTTTTTACAGAAACAGTATTTTGTTAATAACAAATTTATTTACAATAATCTTAAACCTAAACTATAAATTCATAAGAAATTTGCGTGGTAATCTAAATTTTTTAAAATTACTTTTTCATGATTTAAATGGTTGCTTCTTTTTCTGGTGGGGGCAGCGTAGCTAAATATTCTAAAGCTCTCTGGATCAGCGGAGGAACCTGTGGTATATGTTCTCCTTCTGGCTGAAAGCCTCCAGCATCGGCTACATACGATACCTTGTAAGTTTTTCCATCGTTACCGGTATATTCATAAGAACCATGAACTACTTCCTCTGTAGCCTCACCATCAAAAGTTCCATCTTGCTCCGATTTACTTCCATCTCCAGCCTCGAAACTCCAGTGAAAGTTACCATTTTCAGCAATAGTATTTTCTTGTGATAATATCGTTACTGGCTCTACAGCAACTTCAGTGGCAGAATCAGGATCACCCAGAGCGACACAAACAAACGCTGCAATTAAAAACAGCTTAGTGAAAATCATTGCAAAATCGTATAAACCACTGCCCGGTAGAGTTTTCTGAATACATTTATATAGATTCAGTTAAGGTTATCCAGCTAGATTGGCAATAAATATATATAATAAATAATAAAAGACATTATGAACTTTACCATTGCCAGGTCCACTAAATGATATACCTACTAGAATCAGAGTTATTTTTAGTACACCGCTATAAAATAATAGACAGTTGAATTAACTGTTAAAAAACTTGTTTAAAGCTAATTAAATAAGTAAACAAGATAAAAACTTACTCGTGGATTTTAAAACACAATATATTATCATAAAACAAATAAATAAATATTGAATCTTTTTGACACCACACTAAAGAATATTTCAGATATTAAATTATTAAGAATATTGATCATTTCAGTACTTATGTAGATTATGTAAACACAATAATGAGACAGAATAAAAGTTGAAAAGACATAATTAAGTATATTATGCAATATAACAAGCAAAAAAAAACAATTATTATATATTATATTAAATAAACCAAACTGCTTAAGAATAACATCCCCCAAATTTTTAAATACACACTAACAACAAACACAAATTAACTTAACACGCCGGATTTCAAAACTCAATATCAAGGAACAGAGGTTGACCAAAATGACATATGCTTGATAAACTTGAGAAATTAATGTAAAACAAATAAAATAAAGTGTCAATACAGCAATCACAAGCAGCAAATTTTGTAGTCTCTACGTAGTAGCTACTATTTTTAATGGTTTCCAAAACTAACAACCGTTACGTAATGGTAACAATCTTTCCGTCAAGTATTTACCATTTACCAAATTGGGGAATAGGCATTACTATTCTAGAACCTTTCCTGTTACGTGTGTTACGTAAACGAGACATAACTAAGTAGTAAAAATAACTATTTTTGGAACAGCTCTTTAGTGGTATGACAGCAAACTATATTTTGCTGTCTCTCTCTCTCGTTCGAATAGCAAAATATGATGTATCACAATCGGACTTACTAATTGTGACTTTGAAATCAATTTGTCGAAAATAAATCTATTAAATGAAATATATGTAGGTAATAAACCATGATGGTTTGCATTCACTGAGTGTGGAAATTAAAACGACTACTTGTTTTCTGGAAAATGTTACCATGATACTTCGATGAAAAATACACGCTCTCTAGAAAATTACAATCGAAAATACCAAATTTTTAATGGAATTATTATGTATTATCA
This sequence comes from Rhamnusium bicolor, assembly GCA_029963845.1. NCBI lineage: Eukaryota > Metazoa > Arthropoda > Insecta > Coleoptera > Cerambycidae > Rhamnusium > Rhamnusium bicolor. The sequence goes on along the minus strand of JANEYF010005702.1, from coordinate 1,086,366 downwards.
AGCAGTAATGATCTATTTTACAAAATGTTTGCAAATGACGGTATTTAATAAAAAAATGGTTTTCAGAATTATATTTTTATCTATATCAATATAGCATCATCATTCAGTAATAGAAGAATAGCGAATTTAGTTCGAGTAACTGTATAGTGGTATATAGTCAACAAAGTATTTGTCACTTAATTGGGTTGAAAAGAACCAAAATTATTTTCCTTCAAAGTTACATTTACCATAAAGTAACAGATGCGACTAATGCTGTAGTTGTTGGTAATTGAAAAATGGTAGTTATGTAGTTATGTCTACCAGAAAGTAGCAAATGTGACGAATGACGTCATTTTCTTGGTAGCTTTAAATTAGCGTCAACTACATTACGATGAAAAGGTTACTGAAAAGTTCCCACATACTTTACGACCCTCACTTTTAAGTTGGTAGAACTGGCTGACCTGATTTATACTCTATTTATGTCAATATGATCACATTAAAAATTGTTTGCCTGGGCTAGCAAAGCGACTCTCGATCTTCAGTCGTGCATAGTTCTCTAGCATAGGCGTGCGATGCTTTATATAAATATACAAAATGTGTTTATATAATACCGCGCGCCTATGCTAGAATAGTTATGTGCTTATATGAAATTAATTGAGTATAGGTCAAGATAATTTTCTCATAAAGATGTAATAAAAATTATTATACCAAGCGTAAACTTTGATATTATAAAGGTTGCCGGACCAAATTAAAGGCCATTTTTTTTCATCCATCATCCTAGCAGTTATTAATTAAATTGCTTTAGCAACCAAGGAAACGTTGTTTTTTAGTATTGAAAGGTATGTTTTAATAAAGAATGAAGTGAAAAATAGCCTCTCAAAATTGTCGCGGATTTCATCCTTACATCGTGTCGATTTGCTGCATTTTCATCGTAATAAATGACTTTTGTTTATGTTTATTTATTAAGTTTTCCGCTAAACCACAAAAGAGACACAATAACTTCAGTGGTTTCTTTCTTTTTTAAGTTTGCTACGTGTAGTGATATTATTTCACTTAAAAAAGTATTTAAATAAGCAACTTTTCAGCACAAATAGTATAAAAATTAAAAAAGAAACGTTTACAAATACAGCACTACAAATCGATACTTTTATAAGCAGCATTAACCGTGCACATAAAAAGTCAAATGCTGCCGAACCAGTTATTGCAAGAGAGAGAGGGGCATGCTTTATTTCTTCACACCATATTAAATAATACACAAAATGTGACTTAATACATAAAACATCATTATTCATATGTAAAGTATGTTCTGACATGATTAAAATAAGAAATTAACGGAAACATACTTGGTTTAACTAAGATTCCTAGTGCGTGATTAGCTTATATAAACAACGGACTAATTAACTAATAATTATGATTTTTTAGTGTTTCTTGTGCAAAAAACACTAAAAAATTATAATTCAATGCCTAAACGCTCAAAATTACACTTAGATAAAAATCGGGGTTAACTATTGTTATGACCCCTCCTTCAGTACGTCCCTGGTTGAAATTCGAATGGGCCACTAAGCCTCGATTATAGTTTTTTTAGTTGTAACTTAACTACCGAAATTCAAAATAGTTACTCACATACTTTAGAAAATAAAACATAAAATTTATTTTCTGGGCACCATCTTCAAAGGGCTGTAACTACCTTAGGTGCTAAGAGGAATTTCCGACACTATAATTATTAGACTTTTTTATTCATGATAATATTCCCCATCTGCTGGTTAAGCATGGTCGTTTCCAGTGGCGGTCGGTCCATGGAAGCAAGGGAAGCAGTGCTTCTCCTGGGATTATTAAAAAAAAACACATAAATAGAACCTAATTATTATTTATCACATATATTAATCATTAAAATTTACTTTTACCCAATTTCAATAGATACTGCCCTGCTTTTATGTAGCTGAGATAATGTTGCATGCTAAAACCGTAACGATGACGCACTCGATTAATCGAGCCAACATGAACTCGCGCAACTTCGATATATGTAAGCAGAGACAACTGTCTCTGGTAAGTAGGTAACTTATTGAAATGCATCCCATCCCGACTTCATAATCTTGATATCTGAGCTGTATAGCATCGTAATACGTTTTATTTTATAGATTTTAATCTCGATTTTAATATCGATTTTAATATTATACTTAATATTAATCTTCCTAGTATTATTCTCAGCTTTTGTGCTATATTTGTAAAAACTTTTTTAGTGTTTCTAAACCTGTGGTGCGGCGACAAGTGATTTTGAAAACGTTGAATATTAGTGCGCGTGTACGCAGATTTATAATTACTTATTAAATTTGGAAGCTGGTTCTAGCACTGTGGAAAATATTATTTGCGTTTGTGTGGTGTGCAATTTGTTGAAAAGGGGATTTTCAACATATTCGTTTCAAGATAAACTGGATATTATTAGAAATGGGAAACCAACACCTGATTTAAAATTCTTAAAAACGAAAGTTAAACCATGCTATAGGTACTTTAATATTGAAGTGTACAGTGCTAATCAGTGGTTAAGGGGTTGTGAAAATTTGTGTAAATTGTTTTGTTGGCTATGTGTACTGTTCACAAATGAAAAAGGTGTTTGGAATAAAAATGGCTTTTCAGATTTAAACAACATTCACAAAGTGACAAAAAGGCATGGTAAGTGTGAAACTCATTTGGGAGCGGTGCTAAAAGAATAAACATTTGGAAAATCACGAATTGAGTATTCATTAGATCAGCAGTTGAAAGAAAGTGTTAAAAGGACTTATTGATATTGTTTGTTTTCTCGGCGAAAATGAACTTAGTTTTAGAGGTCATACTGAATCTCGAAGCGTTGCTAATAGGGGCAATTTTATCAATTTAGTTGATTTATTAGCAAAATACGATACAATTTTAAGTAACCATCTGGAACACTCCACGATATTTCGCGGTACATCAAATCATATTCAAAATGATTTGATTCAGTCGATAAGCAATATTGTTTTAGAAAAGATCAAGCAAGAAATAAAAAAGCTCCTTTTGTTGCAGTTATGTTAGATGAAACAACCGATATTACGAATATTAGTCAGTTGTCAATCGTAGTACGCTACATAAATCCAAATGGAAAATTCCAAGAGCGCATTTTAGGATTTTTAGACGTAGCAACGCCATGAACGGCCGCAGCTTTATATACTATAGTTTGTCAGATAGTCGATGATCTACAGTGTGGTGCCAAACTTATCGCCCAAAGTTATGATGGGGCCGCTGTAATGGCTGGTGAATTGGGGAGCCTGCAGGCCAAAGTAAAAGAGACTTTTCAGAATGCAATATTTGTACATTGTTTTGCGCATCGATTAAATTTAGTTGTAGCTCAATCTGCAGCGTATCTTAAAGAGTGCAAAGTGTTTTTTTTCAAGTATTAGTGGAATGGCTGCCTTTTTTTCAAAATCAACAAAACGGACACGAGAATAAAAACTTTTTCAAGAAATTTAACCAGTGAAGAGCGGCTTTCAAAATTGTCCCTGTTAACAATAGAAAGTGACTTTGTGAAGATGTCCAAAAATTCAAACTTTTACGACGAAGTTATTTCCGACATCGCAAAAAAGGAGAGGCGGATTAAACTACATTGTAAATAGGTAGGTATGTGCATGTTAACTACTTAACAAACTCTCTATTTCGCTGCGGGTTCAATCCTCGCCATCGGCGCTGGCAATGTCGGTGAATATGGTTGTGTGTCTGCGTTTTTTTCATAAGTGTAACCCTCGCCCGTGCAGCTTCGGCTTTGGAATCGGGGGTTGTCTAGTTTTTGTGGTGTTTTTATGTTTTATGTTTATTGAGGAGTGGCGGTCCTACAAGTGTACTTTTTTCTAGATATCGTAACTTTGCAGCTTTCGACATTTGTTTTAAAATGAGTATATGGAAGCCACGTCCCTTTTCTTAAAATAATTTTTGCCTCGCTTCGCTCGGGGCCTCGCGCTACCCATCACTCTATATCACAAACTGCTTCTCCTGTATCAAAACTCACCGCACGCCCCTGGTCATTTCATTTCGGGACACCCTATATATTCTACCACTGAAGTGGGGGACAATAAGGGACCAGCTGTGAGATTTAGCAATCTGAGTTTTCCTTCACCTTAGGTTCACATATAAACGTTAAAATTAATAGATTGAGGCCAACGGATTTTAAATACGGAATACCCCTCGGCACTGTTAATTGGAGATTAAATAAATGTTTGCCAATACACACTTCTTAGTGATTTATATATTTGTATCATAATAAGAGAAGTGATCAAGTTTGTCCACTAGTAAGGGATTTTTACCACATAAATGGAAATCCTTCTTGAGGCCATTGTGCAATACCGTTTTCTGGTTTTTTGCTTTCGTCAGTTCGAAGTAGCTATACACAATAACAGCACGAGAAATTTCAGACTCACTAGTTTCGACATGAAAGCAGAGTATAAATGTAGGTAGATGGTTTACTACGACACAAAAATAAAGGGTTTCAAGCAACATATTTTGTTTCTCATAAATCAAACGAATTTAATTTTCGATAATCATTAACACGTTCGCGATGTTGTGACCCACCCGTGAGTCACGCCAGTGTTTGCTAAGTTTTACAGCTGAAACGTCATTCTGTTTTTCGATTTAAGACCGTAATTTGTATACCTATTATACACATTTTTCTGACATCGGTTTACAAAATCTCTAGTAACTAGAAATCGGTATGGGATAGCGTCATGATATATTTTTTTATTTTACAGAAGAAAGGTTAGAGAAGATCTGGGCATCATGAGAAAATTATCCGTTTTCGAGTTATTATCAGATATGTAAGATGATATGGGGTAAATTCGTGATTTCTCTTGACATCGATCCTTTTCGCTTTAAATTACCGAAATCTGGATGGCCCTATTATTCCGAAATTGTCGTCGTACGTATAGAAATGTGTGAGGTCTCGAATAGTGTACGTAGTTTGTTAGACCCCACCTTTCGTTTTCGAGATATCGTTGTTCAAAGTGTGGAGGATGGGATTTTTTTGTCATTTCGTGTTAACATTGCGAGAGTGTATCTCGAAAAGTAACAGAGATCTCGATATACGGTTTACGCCATTCGATTCGTTTCGTGGTGTTTATATTTACAAATTTTTTTCAGATTTTTCTGAGATATTTCGATTTTTTTCTAAAAATTCACGGACATTTTTTCTGACATCGGTTTACTGTTACGAGTTATACGAGATATTGTTTAATGCATTTACGTAATAAATAAAATGTTCCTCTTCAGTTTATAACACTTTTGACCATTGTTTATTGAATAAAATTACAAAAATTCATGTTTCTTCTACTTAGTAAACCAAATTGCCAAACCGCGCTGTACAGAGCAATGTGGACCTGTCATATAACCGTAGATAAAATAGTAATATCCTTCAAAGTAAACGCAAATTTTAAAACATGCATTAAACCTAGTATAAAGCGTGACCCACCGGTGGGCACGGACGTTCACTAGCAAAACCTCGCGTGACCCACGGGTGGGTCACAACGTCGCGAACGTTGTTTTCACAAAAACAACTGAAATTGTTTTTTTAATCAAAAAATATTGTTTTTATTCTGTTTCAATGCAATTCTGTGAGACATTTTTGTTTTGTTATAATGTTATGATATTTTTGAATTATTTTAAATTATTTATTCACTAAACTTAAAACATACAGTATGTTTCGCTTTGAGCAGACACACCCCTGTATTTCTGTTGTATTGGGCGATCAGAAAAATTCTTTTTTTTAAATTGTAGTAAAAAAAATTTCATGTTGTGTATCTACGTCCTATTATAATTAAAATAAAATGTTAAAAATCAAAAAACGCTATTAGGGATTTTTTAACGAAACAGTTTTTAGGGAATATGAATCGGGCATGCTTAGAAAGCCTAAATACCGAATTTCATATTGATGGATCTTACTTTTAATTGTGTTGGTGAATTTACATTCTGACCCCCCACCCAATATTTCTTTGGCGTCCTTGAATAAATGAATGTGCATTTCTCTTTGCAACTGTATTTTTAGATATTTGCTATTGATAATTTATAGAGAATTAACGTTGAATAAATTATATATCATATTAATTAATTTAATTTTTTATCTATCAATTTTAATTTCGTTTTAATTTTATTTACGTGAATATACAATTGTATATAATGTTCTTTTTATGCTTTGATATGTTCTGAAATTAAATCAGGTTTCCAGAATTTTTCTGGAAATTAGTTCCACGTTGATTCTTTTATAAGTCTACTATATCTACATCTCGAATTAAAATAATGTATTTTAAATTTTAACTGCAAAGTTAAAGGAAATATACATACAAAAAAAGAGTGAAGCAATAGAGGTCTATAACCAGAAATAATTTCTGTATATTCGAAAATAATTATTATGCTTCAGAATCACTTTCGTTTATGGATCATATGTGCTAGTTATCGACTTGCCTGAAAAAGTGGCGATTTTCTGAAGATTAGTACTTAATGGATATTCTGCCTGTTAACAAATCCATTTCTATGAAAAGTTGCCTCATCACTCATCAGTAAACAAAATATTGTTAGTGCAGTCTGCCTATTTTTGGCCCCATGTTAATTTTTCACTTCGGAGATACAGTCAACAAAAATATGTAAAAAATCGGAAATTTTCCGTAGAATTCAATAAACCAAAATACAAACAACTGGCACCTCGGGGGCCCATAGTAAATTGGGCCCAAAGTTGGCCAAAAACGGTTTCTTCCATTTTACTCTGTCATGGTGCCATAAAATGAAAAAAAGTTTTATACAAAAGTTGTAGAACTATTAAATACGGATCGATCTGTGGAAATCCGATGTCAAAAAATTCAAAAATAAATTATTTATTTGAAAAAAACCGTTAAAAATCGCGTTTTTTGAAACGGTCATATCTTCGTGAAAACAAATCATTTTTTTCACGAAACTTGGTAAAAGTGTAGCTCCCTACTAACTAAAAAAAGATCGTTTTCAAAAAATTTAAAAATATTATAAATATTTTGCAAAAATTGATTTTTTCGAAAAAATCACGTTTTCTTAAAATCTCGATAGCTCATACACGCTTTCATATTTCTAGTCAATTTTGAGCTTAAAATTTGCTTGAAATGTTGTACTAACATAGTTATTTATTGCGCGCTTTTTAAATTGATCGGTAATATGCGAAAAATCGGTCGGTTTTTTTTTAACAACAAAAAAAATCGATTTTTTTTTTCAAGAAAAAGGCAGCAGCGGCTCAACATGTCTACCGCTCCTATTTGCAGTTGCAAACGTGGCTCGAAACTTCGCTAGAACCAGAACAATGGGGTTGGACTTCCGACGGCACTAATCTGCTTCCCACGCACAGCTCGGATCAGCTGGTTCCAGACGAAATCGTTAAAACAATAGCCTGCAGATGCGGAAGCGGATGTAAAACGAAGATCTGTAGCTGCAGGAGGCATGGTTTGAAGTGTTCAAGCATGTGCTTGACATGCGATCAAGAAAATTGCATTAATATAGAAATAACTACGATGGAGGCAGATGCTGTTGATGACGACTTGGACGAAGATATATTTAATGAGTCTTGCGTGGTGATGGATGAATCACAGACCATGATGAGATCGAAAGCGAAGCCGACTCTTCCGTACTCGCTGCATACAGCGAAGAACGTACCAGAGAAAACAAGGAGGGGGGAGGGGTCTCCGATAAAAAAAACTACGGATAAATTAAGTACTGTACACGTTTATATTCACTGTCAATATTTTGAACTTCCATGTAAAATAAATATTTTATTTTTATACTAAAAATGTTGCTTAACAATTATTATTTACCTGTCAACTCATATGTCTTTAAGAATCAACATAACGTTCAAGAGACATAATCGTATGAACGCTCTGTGTGCAGTTGAAACTACGATACGGTACGTATGATAAGAGCATACAGTTTTACAGATGTATCCACGTTAACACCGTCCCGCACCCCCACGACACCGCGCGCTCGAGCGAACGAACGTATGAGCCGGGGTGTGCTCCGCTTGCCATTAAATTTCCAAAGAATAGAGAGAATATGTCATTGTAGTATTTTTTTATGTAAAATACAAGTCTTGAACTACAAACTCTGTACATTTTAGCCCTTAATAGATAGGGCCACTGGATTTTTTTCAAAAAAAAAAATTATCTCGGCTCCAAAGGGTCGTAGATAAAAATTTTTTTTTGTAACTTTATAAAAAAAATACCAGCTATTCAATGCTGCTAACAAAAAAGAAAAAAAATTTTTTTTTCTTGAGAAAAAAATCCATTTGTTGTTAAAAAAAAAAAACGATTTTTCAACCGACTTTTCGCATATTACCGATTAATTTAAAAAGCGCGCAATAAATAGCCATGTTAGTACAACATTTCAAGCAAATTTTAAGCTCAAATTTGACTAGAAATATGAAAGCGTGTATGAGCTATCGAGATTTTAAAAAAACGTGATTTTTTTCGAAAAAATCAATTTTTGCAAAATGTTTATAATATTTTTAAATTTCTTGACAACGGTCTTTTTTTAGTTAATAGGGAGCTACATTTTTTACCAAGTTTCGTGAAAAAATGATTTTTTTTTCACGAAGATATGAGCGTTTCAAAAAAACGCGATTTTTAACGGTTTTTTTCAAATAAATAATTTATTTTTGAATTTTTTGACATCGGATTTCCACAGATTGATCTGTATTTAATAGTTCTACAACTTTTGTATAAAACTCTGTTTCATTTTATGGCACCATGACAGAGTAAAATGGAAAAAACCGTTTTTGGCCAACTTTGGGCCCAATTTACTATGGGCCCCCGAGGTGCCAGTTGTTTGTATTTTGGTTTATTGAATTCTACGGAAAATTTCCGATTTTTTGCATATTTTTGTTTACTGTATCTTCACTTAAGGGTCCAAATCCGTAGGCAGACCGCGCTATGTTGAAGACAGTAGCATCTTGTTGCGTTTTATCTCTGGCCCAATTACAAACCTGTAGATGAATTTGAAAATCGTCATCACTTAGTGCCTTGTGTGAAATACATGAAACGTTCTTTTTGCAAAATTCGACCAACAGAATGTCGATTTATTACGTCGTTGTCAACAACACTGATAACTCATTTTATCGTTCACAACATTTTTGATGCTTTCAAATTTTGGATACTGTACTCTGCCAGTTTCCACAAATCTATTAAGCGAGTTTTGGGAGCTTTTAACTTCAGGGGCCTTCATTCAGAATATCGTTGGTAATAAATTCTATTGCAAGTAAACAATAATTTCGCTCCGACTCGCCCAATACAAAAATCATTTCTGTAAATTCATCTTTGTTCAAATTTATTTTGAAAACTCCAAAATTGACACACATGAAAATTGCTGATTGATAACTGCGATAATTTCCGTTCATGAAAGATAACTGAGTTTTTATTGTTTATCCTAAGCAGAAGTAAAAATGAAAGAATTTACAAGCAATGAAATTCACTAAAAATGAACTCATTAAATCAAAAAACAAATTAGCATAATATATACATGTTTTAAAATTAATTACCTGTGTTAGCTGGACCTCTATCTTTAACAAAAGATATTTCAATTTGTTGAGAAAAATTTTGTTAGTTTACTTAAAACGACATGCTTTTCAAAGAAAAAGGTCGGATTGCTTTAGTGTATCTTATTTACCGAAAAAGATTTTTCAACGAACATTTGTATAGGGTTATTCATTATAAATTACCCACCCCTTATCATCGTTATTATTGTCTATACAAAAAAAAGTTTTAAATAAAAGTTGTGTGGTTATGATTGAATTTTGTTAAAACGTTATCAAAAATACAGTAGCGTTCACATTTCAGGGGATACAAAAATATAATATATTTTTTAAATGTTATTAAATTTTTGGAATGATGATCCTTTGTTCCTAATTTTAAAAATATACCATATGTTACCCCTACCGTATACCGTTTTTGAGTTATTAAACGTCGAATATCTTAGTTAAACTAGTTACTGTAAATATGGATTATTAAAGTGAGCTATGAAAATGACAACTATTATGTTTGATAAGTGACATTTCTTTAATGAAATAATCAAAATGGTTTACAGTGAGGAAGAAAAAGTACAAATATTTACTTATTATATACAAAATAACAGAAATAAACGTGCAACAAAAGCAGCATATAGAGTGTTGTATCCAAATCGTCCAACACCATCAGAAAATACGTTCAAAATATTTACCGAAAGATGAATAATACCTCCAGTTTTAGTAGAAAAAAGCGTGTAGTTCAAGCAAACCAGGAAGAAAAGCTAGATATACTGCTTCATTTAGAAGGTAAGCCCATCCATATTTATTCGCGAATAGACTTTTTTTGAAACATTGTATTATTTTTTAGAAAATTCTGAATATACACTGAGGGAAATATCTGGCTTGAAATGACTAAGAAGCCTTAGTTTTTTCAATTTAGTAAATATTTATCATTCTGCATTATATTTAATTCAGACAAATAATTATTTTTCATAATTTTGTTATAATAAACATATTTCGAAGATTGGATTAATTGACAAAACTAAATAATTTATTTCAGGAATTCTCTGGGTATTTATTTTTTTGTAATTAAATAATTATTTATAAGAAATGAATTTACCCATGAATAACACATTTGTATCTGCCACATTTATTACATCATTATATTTATTTCATAGAAAGAAATATTTACTATTAAAGTTTATACCCTAATAGCGGAAATAAATATTTAATTCTAATAAAAAATATTTATTCCTCATTAATAAATTTGTTTCTGAAAACTAAATGTTGGCCCTCTACCGGCGAAACCGCAGTAGCGCATTAGACAAGATTCAACAAGACGCCATTGTTCCCTTTTTCTCTTATTAAGAGCTTTGTCTTAAGTGTTGTGTCCATTTCGGTGGATGTATAGTTTATTAGAAGAATATGGGGGCTGAAAAGCCTCAAAAGAAACTTTTAAATGTAAGTTTTTAATGTTTGTACGTGGTAATTAGTTTATCATAGCATATTAAAGTACCTAACCTAGCCAAAAACTGTTTAGTTGTGAAAATTTGTTGAGATTTATTTTTGTTATTTTTTTAATAAATATGTGTAAACATTTTTCATATATTTATTTTTGTTTGCCTTTAACACAGACATTTGTTTGTCTGTATCCTTAACCTGACACATCAATTAAAAATTACAATAAACAAGCGGTAAAGAAAATTGAAAATTAATCTTTATTTGAACTTTCTACTATTATTTCTAAGTTAATAATAAACTCACTTATTTGGTATTTTTGAAAAGTTCCAGTTAAGTACATTACAGTCAAAATAAGACAAGAATAAAAGGAAAATCTGTACTCAAATATATCGGTTTAGAATGTTCTTTTTTTATTACTTTCTTAAAAATAAATAGATTATTTTTTTAAATAGGTGGTATTTATAGACTGTATTATTTTATATTATTATTGCCATACAATCTAGATATTTCGCAGTAATTTTCATTGTATTATTTTTTCTTGTTCGTTTACGTTTTATTTTAAAGATTATATCCTCTCATCAATTCAATGCAAAACTTTTACTTGGTATAAGCGGTTATAATGGCTGCATTTCCTAATATTTACAATTTTCCTGAATTTTCTCTTAAAATTTGACATGGAAAACCAGATTTATATATAATAAATTTGAGGATTAACTGATTCTAATAAGAAACATTAGTTAAAAAAAATTTAGAACTTTATGAAGCATGAATACCTTAACACCTATGGAAGAAGAATTAACATAATAGATATATGTTTTAACGTCATCGTGTCTATGGAGATATTATGAAGTTATAGTTCATGAGAGTAATTGATTATACCGATAGTGATATATTATGTATGTACCTACATCTACGTAAAATTATATATCTACCCTATCATTTTTTAGAATATGTTTTATTATAAACAATTCGTGAAGCATACATGTTTTTAATATAAAATACATTTTAATTTCGCAAATATATACCTATCATAACGTTGCTTTTATGACAAATGCAAATTTGCCGGTTTCGACTTTTCTGTTGGAAAATAATATATATTTTTTTTCAGTCTGCAGTACCAAAACCGCAAATATTTTTTTAAATATTTTTATACTAGGAAACATACCTATAAATAAATTACCTTTGGATATTTAACAACAAATGGAACTTTATTTCCCTTCTTCTGAAAAATTTGAAAAAATGCAAATTCGTTGTTTTGGCAGTGGACCGACGATATGCTTTACAACTTGTGAAAAAAATAAAAAAAATATCTACTATATTTTTTTAGCAAAATTGATTTTTTAATACATCGTACTGTAGACAAATCGTGAGGCATACATTTTTTTAATATAAATCAAATTTTAGTTTCACAAATATAAACCAGGTAAGTAAAAATTTTTTATATATATTTTTTTGAATAGAAATGTTTTTAATTTTCTATATTCATTTATTTGTTGTATCCGTATAATTTTTCTTCTTTGGGTATTAAGTCGCTATTCTATATAAATTGTTTATATATTTTTTTTAAATAAACCATGCGTAGCAAAAGGATTGTTCAGATTGTTTTTTTCTGCAAAAAACTAACCTACACTGAGAGAATGATTTAGTTGGGAGAAATAAATTTTATTTCAACCAAATAAATGATTTCTTTGTATTTGGCGAACTAAACATTTAATTGGGAGAATTAAGGCATTTATTTGATTAAAAGCCGAATATTTAATATAATCAATTAAATCAAAATACTTATTTGTAAGAAATATTTGTTTCTGAACATTAAATATTTATTTGTGAACATTAAATATTTGTTTCTGAACATTAAATATTTGTTTCTAAACATTAAATATTTATGGGAAAAACAATCTGAAAATCTTTTTGCTACGCATGGTTTATTTAAGAAATATATAAACAATTTATATAGAATAGCGACTTAATACCCAAAGAGGGTTCGAAGACAAATTATACGGATACAACAAATAAATGAATATAGAAAATTAAAAACATTTCTATTCAAAAAAATATATATAAAAATTTTTACTTACCTGGTTTATATTTGCGAAACTAAAATTTGATTTATATTAAAAAATGTATGCCTGACGATTTGTCTACAGTAGGATGTATTTAAAAATCAATTTGGCTAAAAATTATAGTAGATATTTTTTTATTTTTTTCACAAGTTGTAAAGCATATCGTCGGTCCATTGCCAAAACAACGAATGTGAATTTTTCTAATTTTTCAGAAGGGAAATAAAGTTCAATTTGTTGTTAAATATCCAAAGGTAATTTATTTATAGGTATAAGTTTCCTAGTATAAAAATATTTCAAAAATATTCAATATTCGCATTTGCGGTTTTGGCACTGCAGACTGAAAAAAAATATATTGTTTTCCAACAGAAAAGTCGAAACTGGCATTAAAGCAACGCTATGGTAGGTATATATTTGCGAAATTAAAATGTATTTTATATTAAAAACATATATGCTTCACGAGTTGTTTATATTAAAACATATTCTAAAAAATGATAGGGTAGATATCATATAATTTTTTATATAATTTTGCGTAGATGTATGTACATACATAATATATCACTCTCAGTATAATCAATTACTCTCATGAACTATAACTTCATAATATCTCCATAGACACGACATATGTCTATTATGTTAATTCTTCTTCCATAGGTGTTAAGGTATTCATGCTTAATAAAGTTCTCAATTTTTTTTAACTAATGTACCTTATTAGAATTAGTTAAACCTCAAATTTATTATACATAAATCTGGATTTACATGTCAAATTTTACGAGAAAATTCAGGAAAATTGTAAATATCAGGAAATGCAGCCATTATAACCGCTTATACCGAGTAAGTTTTGCATTGAATTGATGCGAGGATATAATCTTTAAAATAAAACGTAAACGAACAAGAAAAAATAATACAATGAAAATTACTGCGAAATATCTTATAGATTGTATGGTAATAATAATATAAAATAATACAGTCTATAAATAACACTTAGTTAAAAAAATAATCTATTTATTTTTATGCAAAAAAAGAAAGTAATAAAAAAAGAACATTCTAAACCGATATATTTGAGTACAGATTTTCCTTTTATTCTTTTCTTATTTTGACTGTAATGTGCTTAACTGGAACTTTTCAAAAATACCAAATAAGTGAGTTCAAATAAAGATTAATTTTCAATTTTCTTTACCACTTGTTTATTGTAATTTTTAATTGATGTGTCAGGTTAAGGATACAGACAAACAAATATCTGTGTTAAAGGTAAACAAAATTAAATATATGAAAAATATTTACACACATTTATTAAAAAAATAACAAAAATAAATAACTCTGAACAAATTTTCACAACTAAACAGTTTTTGGCTTGGTTAGGTACTTTAATATGCTATGATAAACAAATTACCACGTACAAACATTAAAAACTTACATTTAAAAGTTTCTTTGAGGCTTTCCAGCCCCCCATATTCTTCTAATAAACTATACATTTACCGAAAGGGACACAACACTTAACACGAAGCTCTTAATAAGAGAAAAAGGGAACAATGGCGTCTTGTTGAATCTTGTCTAATGCACTACCGCGGTTTCGCCGGTAGAGGGCCAACATTTAGTTCTCAGAAATAAATTTATTAATGAGGAATAAATATTTCTTATTAGAATTAAATATTTATTTCCGCTATTAGGGTATAAACTTTAATAGTTAATATTTCTTTCTATGAAATAAATATAATGATGGAAGAAATGTGGCAGATACAAATGTGTTATTCATGAGTAAATTTATTTCTTATAAATAATTATTTAATTACAAAAAAATAAATACCAAGAGAATTCCTGAAATAAATCATTCAGTTTTGTCAATTAATCCAATCTTCGAAATATGCTTATTATAACAAAATTATGAAAAATATTTATTTGTCTGAATTAAATATAATGCAGAATAATAAATATTTATTAAATTGAAAAAACTAAGGCTTCTTAGTCATTTCAAGCCAGATATTTCCCTCAGTGTATGACTAATTCTTTTGGCGCAGAGATTTATTTAACAAATTCTTTAAATAATTTATAAGATGGTGGATACCCAAAGCAGGTGCGAAGAGAAATAATTTTTTTATTATAAATAAATTAAACAGCGTTATTAACAAAAATTAACAATTTATTTAATATTAATGAATATACGAAATTATCATTGTTTTTGAGAAATAAATATTTGTTCACTATAAATAAATTAAAAATGGAATTAATTTTCCTGAAATAAATGTATTTATCAACAATAAATCCACGCAATTTTCTGTAAATAGTCTTATTCCTGAGAAATAAATATTTAATGCTCAAAAACAAATATTTAATGTTCAGAAACAAATGTATAATGTTCACAAATAAATATTTAATGTTCAGAAACAAATATTTCTTACAAATAAGTATTTTGATTTAATTGACAATATTAAATATTTGGCTTTTAATCAAATAAATGCCTTAATTCTCCCAATTAAATGTTTAGTTCGCCAAATACAAAGAAATCATTCATTTGGTTGAAATAAAATTTATTTCTCCCAACTAAATCATTCTCTCAGTGTAGTATAAGTAATGCAGTCGATCAATTAGGTAAAAGTTATTTCAAAATCCAACGTACGTAAAAAAATAACAGCTACAAATTTTACTTGTACAAGTTTTAACAGAGGCTCATAAAAGAAAAAGGCTGGACTTTTGCCACCAGATGATTCAACAGTTAGATGAAGATCCCGATTTTTTTTACTAAAATATTATGGACTGATGAATCATCCTTTTCTACGGCAGGAGTTTTTAATAGGACAAATCGAAGGTCGTGGGAAAACAAGCACAAGAGAAAAAGATTGGCAAAATAAATAAAAAAATCAGAAAGAAAACCTGTTAGCGTTTGGTGTGGAATTTTCAGAAACAACATTGTAGGGCCTAAATTTTATGATTATACTTTAATTGGAGTTACCTATCTGGAAATAATTTTCCCAGAAGCAGAAAATATTCTTTTGCAGAAGTTTCCGGAAGCAGAACTTGATATGATTTGGATGCAGAATGGGGCAACTCCGCATAGTGTCCTACCTGTTCGAGATTATTTGAATAATGTATTCCCAATATAGATAGGGAATAATGGACCTATTAAATGGCCACCTAACAGTCCGGATTTGATCCCTATAGGTTCATTATTTCAGGGATTTCTAAAAGACATTATCAATAACAATAATAATAATAGTATTCTAGTCATTAAAGATAGGATTCGACTTGAAATAAACAATCTGAATGTAAATAATGAAGTCATTTCCGGTGTAATTATAAATATAAGAAGACGTTATCAATTATGCATTGACAATAATGGTGGACACATCCAACATCTTTTATGAGATCATTTATGTATATTTAAATTTCCTAAATAAATCTTTGTTATCTATTTTGTATAAATATTTGGTTTTTTTCTTCCTCACTCGAAACCATTTTGATTATTTCATTAAAGAAATGTCACTTATCAAACATAATAGTTGTCATTTTCATAGCTCACTTTAATAATGTTAACTTTTCCATATTTACAGTAACTAGTTTAACTAACATATTGGACGTTTAATAACTCAAAAACGGTATATGTTAATGGTAATATATGATATATTTTTTGAAAACAGGAACAAGAGATCATTCCAAAAATTTAATAAAATACAGGTTATCCCATTAAAAAAATAATATTCTTTGTATCCCCTGAAATCTGCACGCTACTGTACTTTTGATAGCATTTTAATAAAATTCAGTCATAACAACACAACTTTTATTGAAAACTTTTTTTCTATACCTAGGCCATAATAACGATGATAAGGGGTGGGTAATTTATAATGAATAACCTTGTACAAGGTGATTTCTGATAACGGGAAGTAAGAATGCGAAATTATTTTTCTTCTAAATGCATCGCTAATAAGAACTATTTTGTAAAAAATTTACTCCAACGCACTCTTATGACAGTATTTAAGATTTCATACGTCCAGTAGATGTCAATACACGTTTGTACAAATTTAAAACTAATTGGTCTAGAAATAGCTCAGTTGCAGGTCCGTATCCGTGAAAAATTAACACATTGTATGTACCCGTATAACATTTATGTGTATGTGTAGTATGTTTGTATAATATCTCTACAAGAGTTATTTGTATATTATTATTGTATATTTATTGTACTATATCGATGGAATAATTGGCTACAGCGCGTGATGGCAAGTGTGACTAGAAATGTATCCATCGTAGCTTCGGGTTCGAATCCCACCACCGGCGTTGACAATGTCAGTGGGAATGGTTGTATATACGTTTTTCTCAATGTAACTACCTTCTAGACAGTTTCGGCTTTGGATTCGGGGTTTGTCTAATTTCTGTGGTGTTTATTATAATTTATTACTATTATTAGTATCAATAGGGTTTTAAAGCATATAAAAATATATATCCACGACTATTAAATAATGTATCCATTATGTATGTGTTTCTTCAAGGATAACGCTATCCATTATTCACTGAAGTGAATAATGATTTCATATTTTACGAAAAATTTTAATTATTTAAAAAGGCATGGATATATTATGGAAATCTACTCGTATGTAATGGCTATTATTCACTAGGACGATTTACAACTTCTCGTGAATAGTAGCCATCAATGCATGCTCGTTAAATAATATACTATTGTGTTCTATTTAATTGCCATTAAAATTACTCTATAATACAACACAAACCTCTGTTTTTTAGAGTCCAGCTTGCAAGGTTAACATTATTCTTCAAGGAGCAGCAGTTTATACCTTCCCAAAGAAACGAATTATATGGTCTTACAGATTTTTTGGCCCAATGTGGAGGTATTCTCGGATTATTAACAGGGTTTTCATTTTTATCTCTCGTAGAAATTGTTTACTTCTTATCTTTAAGGTTAATATGTAATCTTAAAATGTATGGGATACATTACTGGGCAGGACCTTCCAAGCTAACGAAAATTGACATTTAGGTATGTGCACAACTAAAAATAGTTGTGTAGTTGACTCCATTCACTCTTTGTGATCCTAAATATAGATAGATTTTCGCGTTGTTAAGTTGGCAATATTTTTTAGGTTAAGTAATATCATTAACGGCATAATACAAAAAAGCAGGACTGATACTGACAGCAGTTTGAAATTAAAAGGGAACTTTTTGTCCAACTTAACAGCGCGAAACTGTATCTTCAGTTAGGTCTACAGAAAGTGAAAAGATATATTTTCGCGTTATTAAGTTGGTAATCATTTTTAGATTAAGTAATATCATTAACGACTGACATAAAAGACAGTATTGACGTTGATAACAGTTTGTGATTAAATGAGAATTTTTTATCCAACTTAACATCGCGAAAGTCTACCTTTAGTTATAAATTTATGTAGGAATTTTGGGCGACATGGCGTAAATAACAGAGCGCACTCACTGTAAACCGATTTTTTGCTTAAAAAATTATGAAATAATATCATACCTTGTAAGCGAGCTTGCAAATTTTTTTTGTAGTTTGTTTGAAGAAGGTTGGAGGCCGTAAAAAAGTTACATAATATGTAACTCGTATATTATACGAAATAATTCCATGTTGTATGAGAAGGGCTGAACTAGCAGTTTTAATAGTTTTTAAAAGCATAGATAACAAAAATGTGCGTATGCTAGGCAAGTCACATGAAAATTGTTGAAGCATTCATCCAGCCGCGTCTGACGCCAAGGTTATTCGACCTTCCTCACATTTCCCGGAGATCTATGATCCTTATCGGTGCGGGTTTTGCAATAATAAGTTTATGGTGTAAGTAAATATACCGTCAGAAATTGCTATTTATTCTATTATTATATCACGTTTCTCGGAATATAATATTAGGTAATAAACCGTCTCTGGCATGTCGCCCAAAATTCATAATTATGTTAGAACTACAGAAAATGAGGGGACCTCATCTCTATAACATAATGTAGAGTGTGACCCAACCTGGACGGGAATAATTAAAAGAAACCTCAACACATTTTTGCAGAAAAAAGAAAATCTGACTACTTTCCGTTCTTATTAATATTTTGTACTGTAGTACTTTATAAACTCTTTCTGAATTTCTGTATATTTACATTTTTAAAGTATCCTGGGATAAGGCTTTCATTAATAATGTGTTACGGTAAATGTAAACAGATCGGTATATATGTACATTATCCAGTAAATGTAAACATTTTACTACTCCGTTGGTAAAGAAGTAAGTAATAAGTAAGTAAATAAATTTATTTATACAGTTACAGATACAGATATTGTTCGCCAATTTACATTAGTAAAATTTAAAAATAACGTACTTCATAATTATAGTAACATGTTATAACACGAGTTATATCATATTACTGTTTCTTCCGGAGTGCACCTAGATAGAAGTAATCCATTTTAATCAATATTTTATACACATTTGCCAATTAAATTGAGAAATATGCACATTAACCAGCAAGCCGCGGTAAAAGTACAAAATTTTATTCTACTATATCGTAATTCAATTAAATGATATACACGTTGTGAAAGAAGACAAAATATCTTACATTTTGTGTATATACTTTTTTTTTGTAAATCTAATATGTAACGAGTTACAGCAGCGGAAAGATGAACATTTCCAAAAAATCGTCAAACTTCATTTTTGTTACTCTTTTATTCTTTCTGGCTATTCATTACATAATTAGAATAATTATACTCAAAGTAAACTCATTTCCGCACCATCATAAGGTACAGTAAATAGAGCATATTTTTTTATTGTGGTATCCCTAGTAAGCTTAATCCACAGATGTTCCAGTTTATTTATTTCTTCTTTTCGACAGGGAGCGACTCAGATACAATTACATATGTATACCTAGTTACGGATGTAGATCACTAAACTATAAAGCAGATTCAAATTGATGTGAAATATTTTTCAAATAGATCAGTCGTTAGATTTCTAATTTCTGTAGGGCGCTGTATTAGACGGGTAATATCGTCCGCCATTTTGGGTCCAGTTGGTTCGAAGTAAACAACGCTGTGTATATGTAAATACAGGCATTCGTGTTCGAAATATTCAGTTTTCAACAAGTTTTAAAATATTTTATTGAGTGAAAACGACAATTATGAAAAATTGATTCAATTCCGTGTTTACATTGAAAATTGAGGTTATGTTTTTAAATGTTAATTTTGGTTTGTACATTAACTACTAATTATAAAAAAGAAATAGTCAAGCGTAGATAAAAATAACATCTTAAAACTTGCTCAAAAACTAAATATTTCGGACACAAATGCCTGTATTTACATATGCACCGCGTTGTTTACTTCGAACCAACTGGACCCAAAATGGCAGACGATATTACCCGTCTAATACAGCGCCCTAGTTTCTGTCTGTTTTTCAACAACATATATCACAATGGTTTTTACTCCATCTCTTGTAAGGCATAGGCCTCTTTTTGAAGAGCAACTGTGCAAAATGGGATAAACACAGTTTTTATTATTTTTGAGATAAATATAAAAAATTACTGTTGTTGACCCGATCTATAATTTAAAATATTCGGTTCGATGAAAGATCGTTCAGTCCATCAATAAAGCATTTAAAAAGTAAAATGTGTTAAATAAATATACAAACTGGGATAACTCCAGTTAGATTCAAACAAACTGAATAAATCACTTTAGAAGGTTTCTGTTCCTTAAAACATGAACATTTTTATATTTGCATTATTTTAATTTTATTGAGCAACCGGAAAACGGTATATTCGTGATAATATTTTAACACGAAGGATATTTTCCAGAGCATTTGTCGATTTAGCAAATAGGAATAAAATTCCATACCGATTGGGCAAAATGAAATAAATCCACACTATAGTCTTGCAAAAGGGCATAAATCCAATCGAAAAATCCTAATATTAAAATACATATCATATATTTAAACTTGAACTTTAATAGCATTTAAAGAAAAACATTACTTTAATCATTCTGTGTAGACAAATAGCTTTTTTCATTGTGCCGCTTCTAAGTGGTTTTTCCTCCTCGTATATTTTGGATTTATCTCCTTTTGAACAGTTGCTTCTTATTTGTAAACAATGTAGTTTTTGATCAGAGTTACATCACGTTAAAATTTTAGTGAAACTGGTTAATAAATAAAAAACTTAATATCTGTATAATAAAGTAATAAATTAAATTGTATTTATATGCACGCAAAACAATTTTTTATTTTAATTAACTGCAATTTATTAAGAGAATCATTAAAACAACACATACTTAATTAAGTATTAAAAAACTATTGATTTAATACATCTTAAATTTAGTCTTACTATTTTTTATTATGTAAGTTGGATCTTAAAGTTAATTCTTTGGGTAAATTTTTCTTTCAAGCACTGGATTATGTGATCGAATTGTGGATTCACTGATTTACTCTGAAATTATGTTTACTTCAAAATCGAAATTTATCTAATTTTCTTGGCCCAATAAGTAAACGTATTGTAAGAATAGAAAAAAAAATATGTTTTAGAGTCATTGCTTGATTGTAACCGAAACTAAAAATTTCATAAACCATAACATCTATTAGGCATTAAGGTCGAATCACATTCTACGGCACAGCACAATAAGACACAGACAGCAGTTATAGTTTGAAAACATTGTCATGTCGTGCCTATTACGTCAATAGTGGAGTAAAATCGGACCTCAATTATGCCGTTTTTTTAAATTAAGGTATAACTAAATGGGACCTTCACGATCTTGTAGGGGTTGAATTTGGCTATCGAAATGGATATCTACAACTTTTTTTAGTAGGGACGAATTTTGTAAAATCGTTTTTTCTCCGCCGGAGAACTAATTCAAAAAATGTGTTTTTCAAAACATACATCATGTTATTAAATTAAGGATTTAAGTTACGATTTTGAAATTTTTTGTCAGTTACATAAAAAACTACAGCGCTTCTAACAGCACGAAATTTCTAAAACCTAAAGCCTTTTAGAGAAAATGAGCCCCAAATTCGCCATAACCAAATCCGTGCATTGAAAACTTCACCGTGTGAGGAACTATGTTCATTATTAAAAATGTTATGTATATATATATGTGAAGTCAAATGTAGACAAAACTATAGAAAAGTTTTTAGAAAAAAATTCAGCTAGGTCTCATAGTTTTCGAGAAGTCGAATTTTTAATGCACTTCATTTTCACAGTGACAATTGCGCTCAGATTCCTGGAGTCGTAATACGACCAGCTTGCCTATTATGTGGCGCGGTAGGGTTTTAATATTGCAATAATGTATTTTCACAAGATTGTACGTATTTTATTAGTTACCGCTACCTTTTGTAAATTGAATTTCTTACATGATTATATGTTCCCATAGAAAAAAAAAATTAATGATGTCACGATGCATGTGCGGCAGATAAAATAATAATTTAGTAACCGCATTCAACGCATTGGGGATAGAATTAAAATTCATACATGATAGCTAACGTCAAAATTATTTTATATTTCTATCTAATTAACGAGCTAATTAATAATAATATATGTCAACAGTAAGCAATAAAACTCTACGCCTATTTTTATAAAAAATTTATAAAAATGAACACAAATGTTGTCATAGTTCTTACATCATTATAAGAACACGAAAATCCCATGTTATAGAGATGATCTATAATTTTTTTTGCTTCTGACATTATTATATATATACAAACCTAAACCTATCTGTAAGTTATTCTTAAAAAATTGTTTGGAGCAAAAGCTCATAATAATATTTGAAAGGACTAAAAAATCTATACTATCTTCATTGTCATCAGATGTTTTTAAGAGCCATTTTGAAAATGTCAGTAGAACATCAGGAACTTGACTTTCGAATTTTTCTCTGCTAATTTCGTTAACAGAGGGAAATGCTTTTCTCGTTTTCTTATGGCCAGATATAGCTTTTTGCAAAATTTCCGCAGCTCTATGGAGGATTTGCTTATCAGAGAGGTTTGAAGAATTATCTTGTGAAAATTCCTCATCTGAACTACTAGGCATAAAATTATCAGCATCTCTATCTGAATCGCATATTTGATCGGACTTTTGTCTAATTTTTGCTGCTACATTTTTATATGAAATATATTGGCTATAACATGTTCTATGATATTTTACGTCGCAAGCAAAAAGATCGTTATAATTTGCTAGCCGCGAAATCATTTCTGTATCACCACATCTGTTAACAGCTTCTAAAATTTTTGATCGTGTTGTTTGTCCTGTACCTAATTAATCGAAAATATTAATTCAATAAGAAACACATTGTACAAAAAACATATAATAAGGGTGTTTTATAGGCTCTAACGAAAGAAAACTGGTGTTTCAGTAAACCTTAGATATCTCCTTTTATTGGAAAATTTGACGATTTTTTTGCATCCCAAACATACAATTTTAAAAAATTAGTTAATGGTTTGTAACGGGTTTTGAAAACATTTGTTACAGTTTATACTCATCGAAATCTACTGCCATTTTTTCGTCAGTCTCTGAAACACCCCGTAAAATAAGTATATAATAATTACTAATAATTACTAAATCTATTTAAAATGGCGTTCACATAGGTACCTGTTTGTATGGAAGTTAATTTTTTCTTGTTTCTTTTTTCCCGCTCTCTTACAAAATAAACACATTGTACGTATCTCAAACGAATTAGTACTTCGAGTTCGAAAATGGTCATTTGAGCTAGTGCTGGGCAAAGCAGAAAGGTCAGAAGGCATTAATTTGGCAGCAATATTTCCTCTACTAACATAAGAACTTCTACAAGATGTATGAAATCTAAAACTCTTCATACCAGACAGTATTTAATTTTTATAAGTAAAAATATTTTCAGAAAATTCATCTTGTCTGGATTCAGCAGCTCTTATTATGCCTAATAGCCCTTTTTTAGTGGGTTCGTTAACAATTGAGTCTTTAGAAGGATCACAAGCACTCCCACAAATTAAACATACATTTTCCATTTTCTACAGAAATTACAATTAATTTTACAACTAAAACTATTTCTATTCGAGCAGTTTCCATATAAAAACATACTTACCAAACTTTATTTTCAAAGATTTTGTAAATAATAAAGCAATACACGAGTAAAACAACTTAACTATACAAGATACTTGCATCTATCCGGTGTGTACCACCGATCGCTTTACATTTAAAGTGTTAAGTTACAAACACTCCGACGCCGACCGACTGACGACGGTCTGAGCGCATTATGTTTATTGTGAAAATGAGCTACGTTAAAAATTCGATTTCTCGAAAACTATGAGACCTAGCGAGTTGAATTTTTTTCTAAAAACTTTTCTATAATTTTGTCTACATTTGACTTCACATATATACATTTTTAATAATGAGCATAGTTCCTCACACGGTGAAGTTTTCAATGCACGGATTTGGTTATGGCGAATTTGGGGCTCATTTTCTCGAAAAGGCTTTAGGTTTTAGAAATTTCGTGGGTTCTATTAGAAGCGCTGTAGTTTTTTATGTAACTGACAAAAATTTCCAAATCGTAACTTAAATCCTTGATTTAATAACACGATG
This sequence comes from Rhamnusium bicolor, assembly GCA_029963845.1. Classification (NCBI taxonomy): domain Eukaryota; kingdom Metazoa; phylum Arthropoda; class Insecta; order Coleoptera; family Cerambycidae; genus Rhamnusium; species Rhamnusium bicolor. The sequence continues at coordinate 1,061,859 of JANEYF010005702.1, read as the reverse complement.
TATGTTTTGAAAAACATGTTTTTTTAATTAGTCCTCCGGCGGAGAAAAAACGATTTTACAAAATTCGTCCCTACTAAAAAAAATTGTAGATATCCATTTCGACTAGCAAAATTCAACCCCTACAAGATAGTGAAGGTCCCATTTAGTTATACCTAAAAAAAAAAAACTACCAGAAATAAGCGAGATAGAGGAGCGATTTTACTCTACTATAATCTGTATACTGCTATTACTACATTGTGTAATAAATTGTGGTGATGTTACCAATCCGTGTCTTGTCGTGTCGTGCCATATAATCTGATTCGACCTTTAATCGTATAATCCATATGTGTAGTAACACGTTTACATAAGTGTATTGTGTACTGAGCGTAAAAAAAGTAGCACGCGCAACATATATCATTTATTAATTTAGACATAATAGCACTAAAAATTAAACTTCTAAAAACTCTACTCATAATTTAAATTTGTGCACCTAAAATTCTCCATAAGGCACTTTACAAGTAACGTTATAGTGATGACTAGAGTTGACGCAATTGCAATGCAACATAGTAGTACACTGCTGAACGGGGACTCGAGGAAGTCAAGGTCCCGATATTCTACACAGTATCTCTGTCATTTGTGCATCACATTCATAAATTCAAGACAATTACCCGCCCAAGCAGTTATTTAACTGAAATAACCAAGATTCGGCTATAAAAACAAAAACGTTTTAATGGTTTTCGTCAAGTTGCATTTTGGCCATATTATTTTAGTCGTGTTTCAACATAAAATTTAAGCACTAAAACGTAATGATGGCCTTTTTTTGGCTATATACTGGTCAATTATAGTAGCCACAATGTGGCCATGCAGATTTGGTCATTTTCACGGTGTCATGTATGAGCAAGTAATTAAATGGCAACAACGCTTAAATCCTAATACTGCCATTATAGCTATAAAAATGACCAGAATAAGTTGGCATGGTTTTAGTTATTAATATAGTGTTGATATCCGAACTACTGTCAAGAAATTATCAAAAACATGACTATTTTATTTGGCGATTTTCTTAGCTGTTAATTCCGCATTACGGCTAAAATAATAAAGAAGAAGTCGTTACTAAATGCCCTTTTTTAAAGTAATTTTGTAGACATAAAAGCTTATTTTGGGAGTAAACAGCAGGGTAGGTATATAACATTAAAACAAAGTGCTGTTGGCAGTGTTTACACACATATATATGACAGATACTGAAATTAATCACCAAAACTATTCACTGAGTGAAATTAAATGTAATCTCGTGTCTGTAAAATACGATAACCAAATTGTGTTCCTATCTTTGCATCATATTTTAACTATTTGACGTATGTAATTAATTGAAACAATATACAAGTAAACATTTTGATTTATGTTATATATCTAATAATTATGCTGTTTGTAAAAAAACAAAACAAATTTGAAAGTTAAGTTTACTTCTTCGCCCTCTTTATAGTATAGTATATTTATTTCTTCTCAATTTAGTTTAATTATATTATCTCTTTGTAATCTAACGAAGTGATTTTTCCGTTAATGATTTTCTATTGTAATAAGACTTAAGTGGGTTTTCCATTAATTTTGATCTACCGCCCTGTATACGATATCTTGTATTAATGTTTATTTTAAAACCGCTTTGAACAATAGGTTAATTTGATTTGTTAGTCAAATACTTGGAATAATAATTAATGCTCGAAGGTAATTGGTTCAAACTGGTATTTGTTGAATACGTTCTGTGAGGGAAGTCTTCCTGAAACATCAAATTTAATCGTATACCTGAATCCCTCAAGGAACGGAGTTCTTCTGTACATATTTGAAATAGTAAAATAAATAAAGATGAAATCAAAATGTACAGACAACACAATATGTAGTGGTAGTGAACTCACAAATAAAATAGTAGCGATTTTCTCTTCTGCATATATCAGTTAATAATAACCATTATAAAATAAATGTAGCAATTCAAACAAGTAGATAGGTATTATCTCAGGAATGAAATATATGTTGTTATGCCATACAGTGTGCCTGTGACTCCTGTCTGTGTCATAAACAAACGAGATGTTATGTTTTTTTATAGACCATAGTTTCGCCATTTTTTGGCGAGGAAACTTGCTAACCATTTTAAACAAATTTCTCGTCAGATTTCTGGTTGTACAGGGTGGGCAAATTTCGATGTTTGTATAGAGTAACTCGGTAACTGTAAAAGATACAAAAAAATGAAAGATACATTCTTAACTCTTTTTTTGAGACAAATTCACTGGCGAAAACAAAAATTTGCTATCGTCTTTTGTTTTCGAATTATAAACAAAAGTTCAATTTTTCGACTTTTAGACATGTCAATATCTTGGTTGTTTGTAAAGTTATGAAAAAACAACTTTTACATTCTTGAGGTACTTTTTTCTATATAATACACTGGCGTCAAGAATATTTAAAAAAAGGTGCAATTTCGTGTAATGGCATAGTTTTATTTTTTTAAATAGGAGTCGTAGTTGGCTATATTTTAGTTAAAAAAGAATTTTTTTTTCTCTTTCAAATAACATATCATATGTGAGGACGCTTTCGATGTGTAAGTCTTTAATAGCGAAAATAATCTTTTGGTAGATTACTTTTTGTGTTTTTTTTATATTTATTCCAAGTAGGCGTGTGTTTATCTGTTTGTCAGTAAATTGCATATTAATAATTTTATTTTCGTCATAATTATATCCCATATAATCGTAAAAGTGAAGATCTCTTACGAAAATTACGAGAAATATGATATACTAAAATGCTTTAATCAAAATAATAACAATTGTGATATTGCATCCAAAATATACTTCAATCGCTATCCAGAAGGAAGATAACCCAATAAAGCTATTTTTAAGAGGTTAAAAGAAAATCTTATTAATTGTGGTTCCCTCAATAAGCCAAGGCCAATAAATCAGATATTTAAATCTAATTTTATAATACATTACAATTACAAAATAAAAATTCAAATTAAAGTAAATGTTCAAACTGAGGTCCGTTATGTTCGATACATAAATTACACCTCTTCATAACACTCTGATCTGCATTATAAATGTAGGATTTTCTCTGTGGTTTGTCTAGGGTGATTGTTTATTAAAATAGGGCCGGATAGATAATAAAGTATATATTAACAGGTAAATACAACTGAATGCAAGTTGAATAAAAATAATAAAGATGAGCAGCACTAAAGAAATGTCACAGCAAAAATAGTTACTATCTGGCGGCACATATAACCATTAGATTATTAATGTAAATAAAATAGTCAGGCTAAAATCACAATTATCACGTCGCTTCGTCGTTTATTGCAATACCGCGAACGTCTTCCGCAGCACGGCCGTCTTCAAGCTTCCTTCCTCTTATGAATCTAGACTAGACTAGACATCGACTGTGTTCTTTTCCCGGTTGTTAATTGTAACCTGCGGTACTTGTATACTGCCCGCTCCCCGCGCTACTCCCGACTACTGCCACGTGTTCAATTGCTTGAACGGTGTCTACCTGCTCTTAAAAAAAATAACCTTAACGAAATAAAAGATTCTACATGATAAAATAACAAATACATGGCCAGGAAAAATAAGAAAAGCTCTCCTACATAAATATGAAGATTTGAAATGGAATTCACATAGCCTATAAAATTTTGTCTGAGATCATTTATGTCGGTACTGGTTTTCTTTCATAATTTGTCTTTAATGTGAATCCAAAAGAAAAAATCCAGTGGCGTTAAGTCAGGTGATTGTGGTAGCCACCTCACTGATCCATTACTCCCCATCTAGTTATTTCCAAAGTTGGTATTTAATAATTCTAAAACGGTCCTGATATTATGAGGTGGTGCACCGTCTTATTGGAAGAACTGATTTCTTGCCTAAGGATACATTGTTCATAAATTCCTCAATAATTTTCTGGTTTAAGATTTTGTAGTACCGTTGACCATTAACATTTTCTTGATATGTTAAAACACGATTGCCACGTAGGGCACACCAAACATTAAAACCAATGCATCCCTGAGATCGCACCACAACGGTAAGGTAAGGATTCATATCAGTCCAACAGTGCTCGTTATGCCTATTGAATATTCCTGCACTGCAAATGTAGGCTTCATCTATCCAAACTACATTTCTAGAGAAGAATGGATCTTGTTGACTTTTTTGACGATACCATATGCAAAACTCCAATCGTCGCTGAAGATCAGTTGATTGCAGGTGATGTCGTTTCCTTATTGTATAAAGCCTGAATGTGTGTGTTTTCAAAATACCCAAAGCTTAACGTTTTGAAATTCCAGAATCAGCTTCAATTTGACGACTTGATGTTGAAGGATTTGCAACCGCCATTTCAATTATAGTTATAGAAGTTCCTTCAGCATCTTTAATGTTGTAATATTTTGGTCTTGGCTTATTGAAGGACATCATGATTTGAGTTATTTGTTTTACTGAAACATATAAAATTGTTTCTTGTCTGGAATAACTATTTGTAGTCAGGAAATTTAAAATTGATATTGACGAATACGAATTTAATGGTTACAATAAATGGTAAATATCGTGAGTATAAAAAAACTAACTCTTCAAGACAGCATAGTGTCACAATGTCTGACATGTAGGGATAATAATGTGTGTGTCTGTGTACAGATGATGCAATATTATTTTAAATGAAATCGAATAATTACACAATTCTGAGCACAATTGATTGAAATGTTACCTGCTATTTTCGTCCTCAAATTTTTTCATTAAATTTTTTAAAGTTTAAAACATCATCTGGCATTCTTTCCGTTGCGGTAGCTCGTTTAAATCGGATAAAATCATTTATCAAGAAATTATTTGTTTCGCTTGTCTCGTCAATTATTGACAAATCGGTACTAAATTCATCGGGACCTTCCGTTATGCTTTCTGTTTTAATATTTTGGTCTTGGCTTATTGAAGGACCCATAATTAATGAGATTTTCTTTTAACCTTTTAAAAATAGCTTTATTAGGTTGTCTTCTTTCTGGATAGCGATTGAAATATATTTCGGAAGCAATATCAAAATTGTTATTACTTTGAATAAAGCATTCTAACATATCATATTTCTTTTTAACTAAACCATAGCCAACTATGATTCTCATTTAAAAAAATACAACTTTATGCCATAACTTGAAATTGTACCTTTTTACATTTTCTCGCCACTGTATTATACAGAAAAAAGTGCCTGAAGAATGTAAAAGTTGTTTTTTCATAGCTTTACAAACAACCAAGATATTGACATGTATCTAAAAGTCGAAAAATCGAATTCTTGTTTATAACTCGGAAACAACCCACACAACATTGAATATTTTTTGAATATGCAAAATAGATGCACAATGTGCGTTATATATTCATAATATATTTAAAATGTTAAATGCATATTATAGAAAACATAGTCAATTATTAGTTTTGGAGAATAATAACGCAATATGAATATTACATTTTATAATATTTTTAAAATATGTTTTAAAATATTGATTACATATTATATAAACATGCATTTTCATATTTATAAAATATTCTGCAAATATGTTGTAACATAATTAAAATATGTTTTAAAATATTAATTACACATTATACACTGAGAGAATGATTTAGTTGGGAGAAATAAATTTAATTTCAACCAAATAAATGATTTCTTTGTATTTGGCGAACTAAACATTTAATTGGGAGAATTAAGGCATTTATTTGATTAAAAGCCGAATATTTAATATTATCAATTAAATCAAAATACTTATTTGTAAGAAATATTTGTTTCTGAACATTAAATATTTATTTGTGAACATTAAACATTTGTTTCTGAACATTAAATATTTGTTTCTGAGTATTAAATATTTATTTCTCAGGAATAAGACTTTTTACAGAAAATTGCGTGGATTTATTGTTGATGAATACATTAATTTCAGGAAAATTAATTCCGTTTTTAATTTATTTATAGTGAACAAATATTTATTTCTCAAAAACAATGAAAATTTCGTATATTCATTAATATTAAATAAATTGTTAATTTTTGTTAATAACGCTGTTTAATTTATTTATAATAAAAAAAATATTTCTCCTCGCACCTTCTTTGGGTATCCACCTACTTATAAATTATTTAAAGAATTTGTTAAATAAATCTCTGCGCCAAAAGGATTAGTCATAGGTTGGTTTTTTGGAGAAAAAAACAATCTGAACAATCCTTTTGCTACGCATGGTTTATTTTAAAAAATATATAAACAATTTATATAGAATAGCGACTTAATACCCAAAGAAGGTTCGAAGACAAATTATACGGATACAACAAATAAATGAATATAGAAAATTAAAAACGTTTCTATTCAAAAAAATGTATATGAAAATTTTTACTTACCTGGTTTATATTTGCGAAACTAAAATTTGATTTATATTAAAAAATGTATGCCTCACGATTTGTCTACAGTACGATGTATTAAAAAATCTATTTTGCTAAAAATTATAGTAGACATTTTTTTTATTTTTTTCACTAGTTGTAAAGCATATCGTCGGTCCACTGCCAGAACAACGAATGTGCAATTTTCTAATTTTTCAGAAGTTCAATTTGTTGTTAAATATCCAAAGGTAATTTATTTATAGGTATAAGTTTCCTAGTATAAAAATATTTCAAGAATATTCAATATTCGCATTTGCGGTTTTGGCACTGCAGACTGAAGAAAAAATATTATTTTCCAACAGAAAAATCTAAACCGGCAAATTTGCACATTCAATGTTTTGTCATTAAAGAAACGTTATGGTAGGTATATATTTGCGAAATTAAAATGTATTTTATATTAAAAATAATATGTATGCTTTACGAGTTGTTAATAATAAAACATATTCTAAAAAATGATAGGGTAGATATCATATAATTTTTTATATAATTTTGCGTAGATGTAGGTACATACATAATATATCACTATCAGTATAATCAATTACTCTCATGAACTATAACTTCATAATATCTCCATAGACACGATGACGTTAAAACATATATCTATTATGTTAATTCTTCTTCCATAGGTATTAAGGTATTCATGCTTAATAAAGTTCTAAATTTTTTTAACTAATGTGTCTTATTAGAATCAGTTAAACCTCAAAAAGTTTTGCATTAAATTGACGCGAGGATATAATCTTTAAAATAAAACGTAAACGAACAAGAAAAAAATAATACAATGAAAATTACTACGAAATATCTTATAAATTGTATGGTAATAATAATATAAAATAATACAGTCTATAAATGACACCTAGTTAAAAAAATACTCTGTTTATTTTTATGCAAGAAAGTAATAAAAAAGAACATTCTAAACCGATATATTTGAGTACAGATTTCCCTTTTATTCTTTTCTTATTTTGACTGTATAATGTGCTTAACTGGAACTTTTCAAAAATACCAAATAAGTGAGTTTATTATTAACTTAGAAATAATAGTATAAAGTTCAAATAAAGATTAATTTTCAATTTTCTTTACTGCTTGTTTATTGTAATTTTTAATTGATGTGTCAGGTTAAGGATACAGACAAACAAATGTCTGTGTTAAAGGTAAACAAAATTAAATATATGAAAAATATTTACACATATTTATTAAAAAAATAACAAAAATAAATAACTCTGAACAAATTTTCACAACTAAACAGTTTTTGGCTATGTTAGGTACTTTAATATGCTATGATAAACAAATTACCACGTACAAACATTAAAAACTCACATTTAAAAGTTTCTTTGAGGCTTTCCAGCCCCCAAATTCTTCTAATAAACTATACATCTACCGAAAGGGACACAACACTTAACACGAAGCTCATAATAAGAGAAAAAGGGAACAATGGCGTCTTGTTGAATCTTGTCTAATGCACTACCGCGGTTTCGCCGATAGAGGGCCAACATTTAGTTCTCAGAAACAAATTTATTAATGAGGAATAAATATTTCTTATTAGAATTAAATATTTATTTCCGCTATTAGGGTATAAACTTTAATAATAAATATTTCTTTCTATGAAATAAATATAATGATGTAATAAATGTGGCAGATACAAATATGTTATTCATGAGTAAATTTATTTCTTATAAATAATTATTTAATTACAAAAAATAAATACCAAGAGAATTCCTGAAATAAATCATTTAGTTTTGCCAATTAATACAATCTTCGAAATATGCTTATTATAACAAAATTATGAAAAATATTTATTTGTCTGAATTAAATTTAATGCAGAATAATAAATATTTATTAAATTGAAAAAAACTAAGGCTTCTTAGTCATTTCAAGCCAGATATTTCCCTCAGTGTACAAATATAGTTTTTCATATTTATAAAATATTTGATAAATATGTTATAATATTCGTTAATATACCTACCTAACGTACAACTTTCTAGACTACTACTACCAGATTGTGTAACAGAAAAACAGTTTTCGTGAAACGTTTTTATAGTTTTTTTGAACACTAGGCCTATTTTAGATGAGATATCTACTATATTTTATTATTTTATTCTTCATTAATCTATTTTAATATGTTTTTAATAGTAGTTGCTTTGATGTCGGCTTTACGAACTAATAATAGAATAATTATAAATTATTTCATGTAAATTTTTTCCTATATTTTTATATATAAAAAACCAGGCGGTAATATTTGATTTCTGTCTCGTTCCGATTTCCAGCGAGCCGCCGCGAAGGTTATATTCGTTTGAGTTCTAGGTCTCTCTTCAACTTCTTTTATTTGCAATAACTGCATCTCGGTTTAATAAGCTGCTCTGTACTACTACTGTACTACTAAACGTAAATATGTATACTGGTATACAAAATTATTCAAAATTTTCCTAACTATATAATATATATTATATGTACATATTTATATTATAAATAGGTACATATTATTGCTTCTGCAAATATTCCACCGGTTTATGAGTTAAACATTAACATGTAAGAATATAATCAATGTTTTTAACACGTAGTGTTGTATGTAGGTAAAAGGAAACGTCATTGAACTGCAACAAGTATGGAGTTCAATGGGAAACCTAAGACTTAACGTAACCTCAAATTTGCCTTCTTTTCCGTTGTCCTTTGTCTATTTTCCCCCCATTAGTGCTCCGTTCCGTTATTTCTATTTACCTTGTCTTAGTTGTCTTGGGCACAATTACAAAGCACACGAGTTATTTGTCGTTTGTGGTGGTGAAGTTTATTTGTGGGCGTTTATTCAAGTAAGTATTTTCTTTTATATGAATTTAGTTTTTAGGTTGTTTCTATTTACAAGATAGATAAAATAAAACAACTCCATTGTAGATTTTGTTTTAGTTTATACAAAGATCTATCTTAGGTTTCAGGAACAATAATTTTTATTATTTATTAATCATAAAAATGCCTAAGGTGAGCAGTAAAAAAAGGTACTTTTATAAGAATGTCTTAGGCGAGACTACAGCCTCGTTAGCATTAATACAGAGTAGCACTTATGGGGGCGAGTGTAATTCAAATAATGGCGACAAGGAGTCTTCTAAAAATGAATCACAATCTGAAGTAGTAAATTATGACAATAACATAGAGAATAATTTTTCGTTAAGTGATTCCGATAATGATTCTGATAAAGACTTGACTCTTCTGGATAATGGTAGTCAAGGTGGTAGTGGAGAGTTGTCTAGTGGTAATGAGGATGTAATAGTAAATACGATTAATAGTAATTTATCGCTTGAATCAAAGTTTTCTTTGTGGGCAATTGAGGAAAATATACCTCAGTCAAGTAGTAAACAGTTTTTATTTTACTAAATAGAAAACTTTTTAGGGGCTGTTCGACTTAACAAAAATACGAAGGAGGCGACAGAGAAGGACATCATAAAAAATATAAAGGACTGGCTTGTGAGAGCCAAATTCAGAACGCTGAAAAAAGCAAGGTACAAAAATAACAGTGTGAATTATTTTTAAATCTACGGTGTTATCTACACAATAGAAAAGTTTGCTAGTTGCAATTGTTGTTGTAGTTGATTAAAACTCTAAATTTTGTGTGAACTTAGACTTTTGCTGTTAGAAATTTAAAAAATATTTAAAATTGTCTAGGTTTTTCTTTTAACATAAGCATAGGCCTTGCAACTCTTTTTGAAATCCACATTAACTTTTTAAATTATTTTTTCATGTAAAATTCGCACCTAATGTAATACATAGCAAATCAAATACTAAAACTGCATCTTATTAATGTTTTAGGCAACCTGAAGATAATATAGATGAATAAGCAAAAAAAAACATTTTCCTTTTGTACACTAGGTAGGTACCTACCTAGTTTTATAATGTAAATTTCTTTTATGAGACAATATATATTGTTTAAATTAACAAGTGTACTTTGATCTTTTTTATTCCAAGAATCGATATGTTTCGATCGATACCCTAAGCAACTTCAAGTAATTAAAATATTCATGGACAAAATGTATATAGCCATCATAAAATTAAAGTATCAGTCAGCGCAAAAAAGATTTTAAGAAATGATGTAAACAAAAATAACATCTTAATCATAATAAAATTAACGTGTCCATCAATGTGTTAAAGATAACCTAAGATAAAAATACCCTTTTAAAATTAATACCAGAATTTTATTAGTGTGAGTAGAAATGATAGGTTTGTTTTGTAATTAAATCATAAATATTACCTATAATAATAATAATTATAGAAAATGAAAAACTAATATAAAACAACGGTAAGTAAATTCTTTATTGTTTCCCCTTGTATTTATAACATTAAAAAATATTGGTTTTCAGGGTGTAGCCCTACATAGGTGATAGGCCCTGTGAGTGACGATTGCTTAGACGTTTCTGCAGTTGCACTTGCCATCTTCAGGTTCTTGCAGATAACTGCTTGCTAACTGCTGCTTCCTATTATTCGAACTGAACAGTTCAGTAATCAGTTGTAGTTATAAAAAGATGTAATTCACTTACTAGTAACAAGAACCTGAAAATGACAGATATGGCTCTGTCAAAACGTTTTAAGTAATCATGGTCTTTCTAGGGGTCCATTGTCTATGTAAGACTACGCCCACCAGTACGTTTATATAATATGTATACAATATTAATATAAACCAATGAAAATATGTATGTCATATTTTCTGCATGTACCACTGTCGTTTATGTAGAAGTTGAATATATATATAATGTAAACTATACATGTAAGTAATATAAGTGAATGTTCCAAATATATTTTTAATTCATATGAAGTAAATATGTTTTAAACATTCTAAAGTATGATTTTTTGCACATTTGTATAATATGCATATAACATTAATAATATGAAAACGCATGTTTTAAAAATATTTAATATTTTGCCCTGAATATTTATGGTACATTTTTTAAATGTGATAATGTTGTGTGGGAAAAGACGATAGCAAATTTTTGTTTTCGCCAATGAATTTGTCTCAAAAAAGAGATCGAGAATGTGTCTTCCATTTTTTTTGTATCTCTTACAGTTACCGAGTTACCCTATACAAACACCGAAATTTGCTCACCCTGTACTTTGGCCAACATTACCAGTTAAACTTGCGATTCAGCTAAAAAAGTTTGTGAGTACCATTTTAGTCATATTCTGGCTTATTTCTAACATCATTACCGAAAACATATGCCAAATTATGCCAACTTGCCGCCATGTTTTCTATAAAACAAGAACAACCCGAACGGCGGCTATAGTTTATTAAATTTACTTCCAAAATGCCGTTTTAATTTACTAATTCAATATTTTAATCACTTTTGATAACCGTACCATCGATTGCGCTCTTTGAAATTATCAAATGTATAGTACCAATATATTTCGAATTAATTTAATTATACTTAAAACATAGGTATTTCAGGGCCTTCTTTGTTTCTATAAATATTTTATGTAAGTTTACAGGAATAACGCCTAAAGTAATAGATTTGACACTCCTGTTCGTTGTTTATTGACCAAGAACTGTTATAAGTATAATGGATTATTATAAGTATGATGGTTGTCCATTTTTTTGACAACACCCTTTAAAATCAAAACATAACCCCATTTAAATAAGTAATATTTGAGACGATTTTATAGCTAAATAATTTCCATAAAAAGCCAAACTGCAGATTATACTTTTGCCATACAAATCGTTTCGTAGCTAGCATTAAAACAGCCACAATAATCAAAAAGAAAGTCAATGTAGGCTAGTGATTATTTGGCTCCAGTTACGTTTCGATGGTCAGAATATTATTCTGATGTTTTTTGTAAAGTCTCCAAAACATTTAAAACAATTTCAGAAAGCCTGCCCAAGAATTAGTGAACCTCCACACCCGGTATGGTTGTAGACAGTTTTTTAGTCTAATAAACATTTTCTTGAAGTTAAATCTATCGTTTTCAAAATCCACCCCAAAGAGTTCAAATCTGTCAGGAAAATTCATCAACAGTTCAAAAATCCACAAGTTGAAGTAGATTTGCGCATTTATACATAAAAACTATAGAATATGGGCATATGCTATTGAACTATTACAAGATAATGATTTATCCTTAACTGAATCGTTTTTTTATAGTAGAAAATATGGCTTTACAAAATTTAATGGATGGCCCTGGTACTGTAGCTACCGCGAAATTTAATCTGCATGCTTCCGTGACGGAGCTTATGAAAATGACATATATTTTTCGTAGGGAAGTATAACATCTCTGGAAGTAGAACGTTCATTATATAGTTCAAATATAATGCGACATTCACAGCGAAGCGAAGGAGTTTAAATGAGAGCACTATTGAATAGTGCTGGAATAATTCGAATGAAAAATAATCTGTAAATCAATTAGTTAAATATCTCGAGATATCTGGAATACTCATGTCATGAGAATTCAAATGATTGAGTTCTCGGAGAGTAGTGCCCCCGACTGCCGATTGAATAATCGTCATTCGTTTCAGCGGCTCATCATTCAAATTTCAAATTTGAGCGATGAGATACGATGCGAGTATCACTGCACTTGAACACATGTTAGTTGTTTACCATCGCGCGGCGTTTTGATCTTGCTAAACTGTGGAATGTAGATGGCTATATTAGCTGATACCATGATATAAATATACAGTTATTATGTCATGGGTTGATGCCATTCGGAGTTGGATTCTCTTGAGTGCAGAACCGGATTGAGTTATGTTAAGATTTATAATTGGGAATTGTATTGAAATAATAGCCAACTGGGAGCCAAATCGATATTTATGATTATGAATTATGACTCGAGTTCCCAAATGTCGCAAAGCCAAGCCATAGATGTCGATTTCCCCACTTCTCGAGCTCTATTCATATTTCGAATGATCACTCGATTCTTAATGGTATTCGAATAGCCGTTTATCGATTATTGAAATCATTCGATTATGCCCGGCACTACTATTGAGGCTATATTAATTATGCATATGTTTGGTCAGGCCTAAACTGAACCACTAATTTGGATGAAATAAAAAGTAAGTGTAGTTAATTATTTCTAACCCCTTCACTTATTTTACATCTTCAAAGTAACGACATTAGAATTAATCCCATTGCACCAACTCTAGTGATGACATTTATGTTAGGAGAACTAGAAAAAAAACAGAGACCCGTAGGTTACAATAATAATTCTGTGTTTTCTAAAGTACATTTAGCCAGAGCCTATATTATATATTGTGCAATTTACTATAATTTGTTGTTGTAATAAGAGAATATAAAGTAATAATAAAAATATATATAAAGTATATAAACTTTTCATATTTTCGAGTCGTAACACCTCCACTGAAGTAATTATGTACAAAAATATTTCACATATTTGTTAATATTTATATTCCATAATTAATGTTATTGTATAATCTTTAGTGACAATTATTAAAATAAAATTTAAAGCGACAAAAAAGTTATTTTAATGAATATTCCCAGATCGTCCAAATTCAAACTTTATCCTATCCTATCCCAAGCAACATTCTGACGATGAACCGACGTTGCTGTTCGCAACTAAAAGTCGGTGTGCGACGTACACAAAACGTCGGGATGACCCATATTTGTACTAATCTGGTCAATAAAATATGGGTCGATTCGACGTAGAGGACCGACTTTAGTCGTTGTGATTACCGACCAAATGTTCACCAAATTTTACGTCGGCTTAAGTTGGTTGTCAGCCTATTACCAACCTTATTTAAAATTTGCCATTAATCTGACCTACAAAAGTCGGGTGTAGGTAGTGAAACTAAGCAATTTTGTATATTATTCTATTTGTCGTACCTATCTATTTATATAAAATGGATAAGGCGTGTTTATCATTGAGTACGTATTATATACAAAATACTTCGAATAAAATTTTAATAAATCTGGTGGGGTAAAAACTGAAACGAAAGAAATTTTATTGATACATATATATAAAGTAGGTCGAAAAATATAGTGAACCCATAAGAATAATGCTTATTTTAAGAACGAAAGTACTATTTTTATTTTTTTTACTTTCAAAAAATATTTTCCGTTTCCAAAGAAAGCGCAATTGAAATATTGTTTAATTAATTTTACGAGTAAATAAAAACTTTTTTGATTACTTTATTTGAAAAAAGAGGCAAATTTTGTGTATTTAAAATAATTGTACACATAATCAACATGGCCGCCTATTATTTCCTTCTGTGGAACCAGAAAACATGGCGAAGGCGGAATAAGTGCAACTATTTTTACTAATAGCGACTTCACGGTTAAATAATTTTACCTGCACCAACTTTGAGGCAGCTTTGGTGCAGAAATCTGCACTAACACTAACGTTCATTCCAAACAATCACGATAATATCGACCGCCTCTTGCAGTTGGTGTATAAATTTTTACTAAATATCTATCAATACTTGAATTATCGACATTGATTTTGAGGTTATGTTAGACCAAGGACCAAAAGCCTAACACCAACATCCAACCGACGTTGCTAGACGACTACGTCAGTCAGCAACGTCTAACCAACGTTGGAATGTTACCCAAAAATTACCTAAATCTAATTAATCAGTTACCAACGTCTAATCAATGTTGGTTAATAATCTAAGAACACACTCAACGTATTAAATAGATTTCTGACATCAAACCAATGTTGGTAAATGTGCTAGATGTAAATAGTAGGTTTGCGAAGTTCAAGCTACGTTGCTCCGTTGTATTATAACTATAAAATTTAAGACGCTACTTGACTAATATTTGTAATAATTCTGACCTTATAATTAGTAAAAAAGTAGTCGGTAGTCGGTAAAATGTTACTTGAGATGAATGTAGCTACCTATCAAGTCGGTTACCAACGTTATACAGAAGTAGATGTATTACCGAAAAATTAATCGGAGCTACTTAAGTTAGTCATTAACGTCTAACCAACGTTGGTTAATAACTAAAAAGGACCAAACCTATTAAGCCACTAACCAACGTCTAACCAACGTTGGCAAGTGTTCCATAACAAACTTGACCTATTCAGTTAGTCACCAACGTCTACCCCAACGTTGGTAGATTACTCAAAATTTAACCATACCTATTTTAGTCAGTTGTCAACGTCTAACCAACGTTGGTAAGTTATTCAAAATATAACCATACCTATTTTAGTCAGTTGTCAACGTCTCATCAACGTTGGATAATGACTTGAAAACATATCAAACCGTATTAAGTCGTTTTCCAACGGCAAATCAACGTTGGTAAATCGTCCAGACTTAAGCAGTCGGTTTGCGAGGTCGGCACAATATTTGGTTCGACGTCGTATTACAACTACAAAATTTAAGTTATTACTCGACTACTATTTGTAATAATTCTGACGTCGGAATTAGTGAAAAAGTAGTCGGTAGTTGGTAAAATGTTGCTTGGGATCTTTAATAATGAGACAGATGATCTGTTCATTTTATTGTGATTAATCATTTTCCATCAGGTCAAAGAGAACAATGTCTCAAGGGTACGCTGGTCATTTATTTATCACTTCTAGATCTAACTCCTAACGCTCACTTTTATTTCTTAACCCTTTCGAGACGACTTTATATTTGGATTTTTTGTTCTGATAGGCCTATTGGGATACATAGGTCCCAGTAAACATTCTAAAAGTACTATTGGGTACGAAGCAGCTATAAATTCATAGTAAAATTGTCCCAATCATTTAAATCCACTCAATACAGCATAACAAAACCTAAAACTTTTGATGTTTTCAGTCCAGTTAGTATATGCACATGTTCGGATTATAACCGCCGTCCGACAGTCTGTTAATTTTACTAAGTTATAACAAGTAAGTATATGCTAATAAAATTGTGTTAATTTTGTGGCTACTGCATAACAAGATGTCAGGGTAAGTTGTACTAAAGTTTGTTTGGTTTTATATTTATTCTACTGAAAATTCTTACGTGTCAAGTTGGATTTGGAGGGTGTGGGACCTATGTATCCCACTAGTCGTTCCAAGTTAAATTATCATTTGAATCGTATTTAAGAGTTGTTTGTTACTTGCAGGAAATTAGTGTTGGTATTTTTTCACAGATATCGGAATAAACGTTATTTAACCGAAAAAGAGTTGCATGAAGAAATCGAAAAAGGTTTGTCTGATGATTCATATGAAGATCCATTCGAGGACAACGGATCCAAATATGTATGTTCGAATTCATCGGAGCATGATTCCGATTTTGAGATCAAAAAAGCACCTAGTAACAAAAGAAAAAAAACTTGATGAGCAGCTCCCATCAGTTGTAGCTCATGATTTATCAGAATTAGATGAATCAGATGCCTCTCAAACAGATGAGTCTGAAGTTGAGCCAGAGGTTTCGCCAGAAATAAGAAATACTGGTAACACTGAAGCTGCTGAAAGTGTATTGTGGTCCGAGGTAGATAATAATTTTGTTCCTCGTATGAAATTACCAAATTAAAAGCCATGTGATATTCTTCTAAGTATAAATAGCCGATCTTCAGCTTTTGATACATTTATGCATTTATTCCCAAAAAGTTTATTCACTTATATAGCTCAATGCACTAATGAGCGTCTAGACATATGCGTAGAAACTACAAGACAGAAGTACAAACATACAGATGCACATGAGATAATGATTGTTGTAGGTTGTTTATTTATAATGGCTTATAATAGGCTACCATCTATACATCAGTACTGGTCATCGAATAAATCTTTAGGGAATGAAGCAATAAAATTGGCAATATCCAGATATCGATTCAAGTTGTTAGTCAGCAAACTTTATTTTACTTCTCCTAAAAAACCATCTGATGCTAGTAAAATTTATTATATTGAAGATCTGGTTTGCTGCTTGAAAAAACTTATCTTCCGGCCAGATCAGAGAGTACATTTCAGTCAATAGATGAAAGTATGGCAAAGTTCAAAGGTAGGTCTGTACGCAAGCAGTACCTACCTTTGAAACCCATCAAAAGGGGGATAAAGATATGGGAGCGATGCGATTCGAAATCTGGATACGTTTACGATTTTAACATCTATGCAGGAAAGGAAGTTAATTCTACAGAAGGAACTCTATGCGAAAGAGTTGTTAAAAAAAATTAACAGAGTCGGTTCGAGACAAGGAAGTTGCATTTTGTTATAACCGATTTTTTACATCAGTCAATTTGATGCAAGATTTACCATTTGCACAAGTTGGTACGTGTATTGCAACTCGAAAACACATGCCCAAATTTGAAAAAAAGAAAAGAAAGAGGGGAGAAACCGAAGTCGTAGGCAATTCTGCAGGAGTCATAGGCTATTTGTGGATGGACACAAAAGAGGTATTGGTTTTGAGCAACTGCCACACCAACAATATGGTTGAAATTAATCGTACGAGCAAAGATGGTACTAAAATCAGTGTTCCTGTTCCTAAAGCTATACGCTTTTACAACAACTATATGGGTGTGGTTGATTTATCCGATCAACTAACTGGAATGTATGAAATAGACCGCAAGTCTTTGAAGTGATGGAAAAAAGTTTTTTACAAACTCTTACTGACCACTGCAGCGAATGCATGGGTTATCTATAAAGCAGCTCAAAACAAACCGAATACGCCTTTTATAAATTTTCTCGTGGATATGGCGGAAAATTTGATTTCTAACGGTAGAAAAAAATGACTCTATACTTAGAAAACGAAACTATGGAAGATCAAGCGAGTCCTCAAAAAATTTGATAAATGTTGGAAATCATTTGCCGCTGGTAACATCAAATAGAAGATGTCGTAGATGTTCCCAAAGAAAAATTGAAAAACGAACAAAAACCATGTGCAGCAGCTGCAAAGTACCATTATGTAATGAATGTTTCGCAAGTTATCATACATAATATTTTTTTATACCGAAATGAGTTTTTTTGTAAGCACTATAGAGTTTTCCCGGTAGCATTTTTTCTAATTTTATTTTACTGAAATATTTCTTTTTGTTAATTTCTATTAAATATTTTGGAAAATACTTTTTACAACCTACTAAAAATACTTTAAATAAATGATTATTACAAATTATGTGTTATTTCACTCAATAATGACTACAGGGACATATGTATCCCATTATATGATACGGGTGGGACGCATATGTTCCAATTAAAAGAAAGTCACTTATGACAAATAAATATCAGAAACGTATTCTGTGACAGACAAGAAATGGGAATATATATACAAAAATAGGAAAAAGTTGAGAAAAAAAGTCGTCTCTTTAGGGTCACACATTTTCTGGGATATATATCACCCATTAGTCTCGAAAGGGTTAAACTGACCTGAAACTTCTAACTTTGAAAAAAAAAATATAATATAATTTTAACAATGTTCTTGAGAAATATAACGATAAAGTTAATTATATTTTTAACCTAAATTTAATGAAACTAATTACAAAACTGCACAAACTAAACAAAACCAAAATGCAAACTCTTTCATATTGTAAGTGCTCGCTCTCTTCAGAGTCATTGTATTGTTGTAACGGCTTTTCCAAAACATCTTCATCATTACATTTAATATTAACTTCTTTCTTTTTCTCTTCCATATCTATCAATTGTCGCTCTCCCGCATCCAGAATACGGCGGTAGTATTTCTAACCATTTTAATGATACTTTTAGTCGATTATCGACATTCTAGAGCTTGAAATGGCTGTAGGTATTTTGAAAATATAAGATACAACATAAATTTCAAGGATTTTATCATGCCCTTCTCTATGAAGGAATTTATTGAAGCCAGTGGCAGTAAATTGGTATATTAGCTTTTGCTTGAGTTAACACGGGTCTTGTGCTCTATGTGACAAATTAGTAAAAAAACTGACAAAGAGTGCAGTTTAGAAAAGAGAAAAGGTCTATGCGTTCTTTTGTCAGTGTAGACGGAACCAGTCCTCAAGATATTCGAAATGCTCTCTCACGTATTTTCTACATATGGGATGTTCAAGATGTCTCATTGAAGATCCGCTCTGCCACATGATAAGACCTCCGACAATCCAAGAAGATGGCAACTAAGTTAATTTTATCCTCAAGGCTACGTACAATTTTGCATCAAAAGCAACATTTCAGAAAAAAATCAAAAACCGCCAACTAAACTGGCTAGGGAAACTCTGATAACTAATAACAAATCCATAATAAACTACTACAAACTATAAAACTGATTATTGGAACGGATATTTGAGATATGGATAAGAAACATCAAATATTTAAAGTTTCTTCTATATAAAAAAATAATGTTTTTCCATGCGATACGAAAATAATCTGATATTGTATTATTTATATACTGACCACGAAACATGGGACAGCAAGAAAAATTGGTATATTTTTTTATTATAATTTGTCTCAGTGTACACAAAATATATTGAATCATCAGATTTTTTTGTTCATTCTTTCTTCCCAATTTTTCCCTTTTCCTTGTCTGTAGATATTTTAAAGTTTTTAAAGTGAGTGTTCAACTGTGTGCGTACCTTTTGTTTTATTTATTTTTGGTTTTACTGGACAGAATAGTTGAAATTAAAAACAACATTATTGAGTCAGTGGTACTGAACATAATGTGCATATCATCTT
Organism: Rhamnusium bicolor; assembly: GCA_029963845.1. Lineage (NCBI taxonomy): Eukaryota > Metazoa > Arthropoda > Insecta > Coleoptera > Cerambycidae > Rhamnusium > Rhamnusium bicolor. The sequence continues at coordinate 1,041,963 of JANEYF010005702.1, read as the reverse complement.
TTTTGTAATTCAAGTTTCAGCGTTTTGGCAAATAGCCGGGAAAATAATTGTTTAAAACGATATATGTTATACTTATCTATGATAAGATTTGTAAAAGTTAGTAAATAATAATTAACAAAAAAAAAATTCAGTTATTTTTTATTCCACTGTATATTTTAAACTTAATGGAACTTAATTTGTTTCCAAAAAATTATGTCAGGCGCATTACTATCTCCTAATATTATATGCTACTCTATATATAACAGTAGCTGAGAGTACAGTTGCTTTTCAAACCAAAGTAATTTGGCATTCACTGGAGGCCCACTTCCTGTACCTCGAATACTGAATTTCGATACGGCGATTTTTTCTTTAGATTTCTTTTAATATTATCGTATTTCATTCTTAAAGAGTTGAGATCTCTCTTGGCTTCAGTGTTAGCACTGTCAAGAAATACCGAAACCCTTCTTGTTTTTCTTTTATGATTGCCCCATCGCATCGGTCTTTTTATATTCAAGGATACGAAATATACATTTATTCAGAAGGTTAATCTCTGCAGGAGTGAAATTAGTTTTTCTCCTTTCTTCATATCCATTATAAATAAAAACTATGTGAATATTGACATTTTCAAAAAAAAAAGACCATCGCTCTATTAAACATAACGTCAAACGTGAAATCTCCTTTTTATACCATTTACATCCTACAGAACATCCCACCTTGTTATATTCATGACGAATATATATTTTTCTTTGATTATTTGACAAATAATTTTTGAACTACGAATTACACAATATTTGGTCTACTAGAGGAAATCGTTGGTTACACAGCCACACAAAAAAAAATCTGATCCGTCGGTCTGACTATATTTATTATATGTTTTTGGGGTAGCTGAATCCGAATCCGAGATCTATTTAACCCCATCACATCAGGATTTTGCCATAACCTCAAAAAAACCATAATTTCAGCTATTAAACGCATATAACCCTAACAATGAAGTTGTAATCTGAAAACATGATTTGAAAAACTAACATTAGTTGAATAAACGTAAAAATATAGACTTTTAGGATGAAGGGTTTTTAGGACACCACAGTATGTTTCGAATGCTTGAAATAAAACAAAAAATTGTGCGAGAAAAGGTGCAATGACCAGAGTTATGCGGTTATTAAAATAATGTACATATCAAGTTAAATGTCTGACGTACCTGATTATTGCAGTTGATAGAGTTTTGGTTAAGTGGGTTATGGGGTTATGTGGTTTAAGAGCGTGAGTTTTCAGATTACAACTTCATTCTTAGGGTTATATGCATTTAATAGCTGAAATTATGGGTTTCTTGAGGTTATGACAAATTCCTAATGTCATGGGGTTAAATAGACCTCGGAAACATAATAAACATGATCAGACTCCCAGATCAGAATTTTTTTTGTGTGGCTGTGTTATTAAACCAATGGAAAAATGATTTACCAAAGTACCGAAAACGACTTAATTGTGGTTATATGTATCGATTACTATAACAGGACCATTTACTAAACAGCCATTTAATCAGAAGTGAAAGTAGCGGCCCTAAGAACGGTAGTACAATACATATCATTATCTAAATCTGCTTGCCTTGAGAACTCTCCTCAAATGTGAGTAAAACATGAAATCTCTTATCTTCTGAGAGTTTTAGTTCACTTTTAATAAAATCTCCTACATGACCGGACTTTCTAATTTTTTTTCAATTTTATTATATGTCGACTGACCAATCGGTTTTTGGATTTGGGTATTTGTTATTACACAGAGCACAGACGTCTTGTTGAGTTTTCGTCTTATCTCTACAGCCAATCACAAGAAGAATTTCAATTCTCTCTGTTTCTATCGGCTCTTCCATTAAAAGGTTTCATTTTAAATCTCGCATCATATTTTGCCTGTGATAAATAGAGCTGCCATATTTTGCATCTGGCAGGTGTAAACAATGCGATTAATAAAGATTGATCGATATTCCTCGCAACGCATAGAAGTAGCAAAAACTCACTACATAAGTATGGCGAAAATTTCCTGTACAGCAATGTGAATTTAGTGCCTAAATTTGAACGTACGGGGCAGATTAGTGATGTAAGAACCCAACTCGTGCTTGGTAACTGTAATTGGCGAAATAGGTCCGCAATTATGCAAAAAAGTTGTGGAAAATTTGCAACAGAAACAGAGCCGACCATTTGGAAAGTATTGTCCTCACTTTAATCGCATAGTCCGTACATTGTGAATAAAAATAGTACAATTAAAATTAAATATTATATTAATCGTATTTTGACATTTATTTCAAAATCTGTTGATGTAGACCTTGACACAACAACTCTGACAATCATGCCAGAATTCCAAAGAAAACCTGTAATTTATCGTGATATTTCTTTTTATTAATTTCTTTTAAATAAATAATAATTGTTATAGTCATGGTCGGCTATCATCATTTTCACGTTTAATTTAGTAAAGACTTTTGTTAATACTAATAATTGTATAATAAAAATTAAAATACGAAAGTATTCCAACAGAGAGTGTAAAATTAATTTACAAATGGTGATAAATACTAAATATTGTACCTAAATAAGGTACAAAAAGGCGTTACCATCTCACTTAATTTAACTGAAGATTAAATGAAGTTGCCACATACACACTTCTAGGTGATTTATATGTTTGTATCACATAAAGAGGTGATTAAACTTTAATGAGAGCTACCGCGCTTGAATTCACCACGAGAGGCGCTAGTATAGGGTAAGGTCTGTCACTGAATGTTAATATTTACTATGGCTTTTTAACGCGAGTTTTTAGTAATTTTTATTAAAATTAGCTGCAAAACATTTAACACAATGATGGCAGAAGGGGGAAAGTAGTAATTTACTTGCTCAGCAGGGAAATTATTGTACCTAACAGAGGTGTCTTATGTCGTTAAAGTTAGGTTACATCAAGCATGAATATGATGAAAACAACGAATGTGCATGATTATTACTTAACGATTTTCTGTAGTAGACTCTTTTGGTAGCACATAATCGTCAGGATTAAATTGTTCCTTACAAATACACGAATGTTTCGAAGGAGTAAAGTTATCTCTGCGAGTCGCTACCAACCACTGTTTTAGACGAGTTTTATCTCTTGGAAGTATATGTCCGCCTTTTATTTCTAAACAAAATGGAACTGCACAACACTGAGGCATAATTAACAATTTTTTTTATTTACTGGTGTACGAAATAATTATAATAAAACCCTATAAACTTGTTCCGCTCCTAACAATAACTTTTGACAGCGACCTTACTCGCCAGTGGCGCCAACTGGGGAGCCTAAAAATGGCAGCCCTCATTGCGATTGCGCACTAGTAAGAGATTTTTACCGAATAAATGGAAATCCCTCTTGAGGCCGCAGCGTATGCCATTCGTAGACCGGTTTCTAGTTTTTGCCTTATTTTATGCGAATAGGTATCTGTCACGACAACAGAGATTGCGATTAACACTGTCAAATGGAGTTACCATCGGCTCATTGGTACCCTACTTTCACGTAAGGGTCCCCTATTACTGAGTGTGAGAAAAAAATTAAGTTTAATTTATTTATAAAAGATTTAGGGGTAAAGATGAAAATACCTAACTTGCATACAGCGGTTTTTCATCGTGTAAAGCAGTCGTGGGTAAGAAAATGAAATGTATAATATTCTTTGTAAAAACGGTAAATAGGGTGTCACGTAACTTAAAAAAAAAGATTTATGTTTTTTGCATCCTGCTAAGTTACGGAAAACAGGATATTCTTCTATTGATGTTAGATGAAATTAAGAAATGAATGATATACCTACTAGCAGCAGTATTGGCTTAAAATATGCAAAAAAACTATATATTTAACAAAAAGAATTATTTTCAGCGATGAAATGTATGCAAAGTATAACAATAAAGAATTATAAACTTATATTTTGATGAATAATCAGCCTGAGAGGCTTTATTTAAATAAGGCTCCAATGTACGGCCAGAAAAAAATATACTATAGAAAACTATAATATAATATGCATATATCCTATTGAATATTTCAGTTAATGAATAAAAAAATTAAGTTACGCATGGATCAAGTACATCTTCATATGCTATTGCCTCACATTAATAATACATAGATGTTATAAAATATTTAAAAATATTGTTAATTAGTGTAAATCAGTGATAAACAAAATATGGATATTTAATTATATAAAAAAAAATTAAAGTAAATAATAATAAAAAGATCTGGTCTTATTGCTGGAGCCTGGAATCGTGGTGATTCGGTCGTAAATTTCGGTGATGGTAGCTAGTGGAAAACTTCAAGGAAAATTACAGAATAAGATGGCGGCAACTCGATGTCGTCATACTCCTAGTAAAGATGTTCCATTTTCTACTTTCCAACTTGGGATAGATGCCAAATTACTATAGTGAAATTTACCTGAATACTCCAAATTAATTTCTGGTAATCCTAAAATGATATGGAGGTTATATCCTCCAATCAACAAAAAAAATAAATAAAAAATGTATCCACAAAATATCCAATGGAGATATTTCGGTAAGATTCTTCTTAAATAGGTATATCCTTATAACTATTCTTACGATTATCCTTAAAACTATCGTTACGACTACTCTTATGACTATCGTTACGATTATTCTTACGATCATCCTTACGACTCTAAAATAAAACAAGTATTAAATACCTAGCAGCTTACAAAAAAAAACCTAAAAAAAACTTAACTCACCTTCTTTAGAAAGGGTCTACAAGACAACAGAACATCGAAAATAACCGCAGAAGTAAGATCGGAAAATTTACTAAACTTGGAAGACTTGTGTAGATGCTGTGGTACACAGGACCTTTTCACTCTCAGAACTCCAGTCTGGATTGTTCTCGAAGTTAAAAGGAATCGGAAGTACACCTAGTGTTTGGCATAATCGAATTATTACAATAATCGAATAACAGCTATTCGAATACCTTTAATAATCGAATAATAATTCGAATTATGGTTAGAGCTCGAGAAGTGGGGAGATCGACATTGTTAACTTGGCTCGGCGACAGAATTCAGATGAATTCTGTGGCTCGGCGACATTCGAGAAATCGGGTCATAATTCACAATCATAAATAATCGATTTAGTTGGCAGTTGGTTATTATTTCTATACAGTTCTCAATTATAAATTATAACTTTTAACGTAACTCAATCCAGTTCTGTTCTCAAGACAATTCAACTCCGAATGGCATCAGCCAATTCCCATCTACATTCCGCAGATCAGCACAACCAAAACGCCGCCGACGTTCAAGATTAAAAATCTTAACATGCATTCAAGTGCTCTAGTACTCGCATCGTATCTCATCGCTCAAATCACGTATTTGAAATTTCAATAATGAGCTGCCGAAACGAATGACGATTATTCAATCGACAGTAGGCGGCACCACTCTTCGTGAACTAAATCATTCCAATTTTCATGACAAGGGTATTCGAGATATCTCGAGATATTTCAATAATCGAATGGTCGATTATTTTCATATTTTTCAATTATCCCAGCACTAAATACAACACCGGTACCATAGAAAAGAACAAAATGCAAAAAATATGAAAAATAATCGAATGATCGATTATTTTTCATATTTTACAATTATCCCAGCACTAAATACAACACCAATACCATAGAAAAGAACAAAAAGCAAGAAAAGTACAGAAAATTACGATAGGAAATGTACAGGTACCTATCGAAAATATAAAAAAAAATTATATTGGAGAATAAGGAATTTCACTAAAAACAAGGTAAACATTTTTTTAGACTAATTTGTTAGTTGGTTATAATTCAGATTTTGTTATAGATTTTTCCAATTCATGGATTCAACATAGGAAAATAAGGAACAACATCCAGTATGCTGTATTAATTACGACAAGTGTTTGGTGTTTGGAAGAATCAAGTCTGAGTTTATAGAATATAAGCTAGGAATATACTATTATGCAGTCAGCTCTAAAATATCGTCACTTATGAAGTGATTAAGTGATTTCTATATAGTTTGTTCTCGATTAGGTAATGCGATTCATTGTGCATGCTAATTAAGTTAGAATTAATATGTTGGGTTTAGCAATGGTACACAAAAAAAAATTATACCTCATAAACAAACTCCAACATGTGTTTTATTTTTTAAGCAAGCAACAATACATGTCGATGTAATGTGAGTGGTCTTCCAATTTAATTCTTACTTAAATAGGAATATGCAAAATATCCCAGATTTATTCCAATTTATGATATTTAGTGAAATTAGAATCTTATGATTCTAAAATCCTCTTTGTTGTCATGATATATACCTACTTCGCAATGAAGAATGCAAAAACCAGAAACCGGTTTGCGAATAGCATACGGTACGGCCTCAAGTTTTATAACATTATTATATTTTTTTGGTAAAAAATCTTTTATTAGTGGTCAATTGCAATCAAAGCTTAATCGTTTCTCTTTGTGTGATACAAATTTATAAATCACCAAGAAGTGTGTGTGACAACTTCATTTAATCTTCAATTAAATAAAGTGAGACGTTTATGACTTTGTACCTCATTTAGGTATTATTTTTAGCATTTACTATTTGTAAATTAAAGAATTTTGTATCATGTTAAATTATTTAAGTCAGTCTGTACATTTGAAAAAGAGATTATCACATGACCTATGTTGCCATTTAAAAATTATCGTATGTGGCCAGCACATAACTTTCTTATACCAGTATATATCATCCTGATGTAAAAAAATCATTCTTTTAATTCTTCACTTAAAATAATTAATTATCAGCGTCATTCAATTCTGTCAATAATAATTCATGTCATATATTTTAATAATTTCTTCTTATTGACTTTGGCATTTTTGTAACTAAATTAGACATTTCAAATGTCACACTGTTAAATTTATCCTAACCCTATTTTATGAGGTCAAATGTGTAAAAAATTTCAGTTTACGTCAGCTTTATTTAGGTACTTGGAAATTATATTTTATTGGCTTGATATAGTAGACATAATTTGTAATCTTTCATCAAAAATATATTATTTGTAAAGGCAAATACAAAAACGTTTGGGTCCCGTGGACCTCCTTTCAGCTGGCCAATTTTGCTCATCACCGAATTTATCATTGCCTTTGGCCTTTAGAATATGTGTACCAAATTTGAAAGCTTTATCTGAAAAACTGTGGCTGCTATCGCCATACTACAGACATGCAGACAGATTTTTTCCATAAAGTAATGTTTTTTCGTTGCCCGAAATTGTACCTTTTTTCTTCACCAAATTTAATGTGTCACCTAAAATTTTGTTGACAATCTTAACTGGCAAATTTGGGAAGTCTCCCATTATTATTTTTTGAGTTATCGCGGACACACACACACACACACACCTATACATGTCTTCAAGTCATCGTGGGGACACAGGATATTTACAATGTTGTGGGGACTTTGAAAGTGTATACGTAGCCATGTCGGTTACGTCATGCTGATTACGCAGGTATTTTTCATTTTACAATACACTCGCTCGTTTTCGAATACACTCCTAAAGTTATTGTGGGGACATCTTATATGTAATATAAATTGTGTATATATGTACCCACTTTAATTGCCAAATAAAACTTGTGTATATGAGTCCCCACAATAAATTTATAATGGAATGTGTGTAAGTTCCCGCAATAATATATGAGTCTTACTTTTTGTGTATACGAAGAAATATTTAGTTTTTTGTAGTTTTTCACTTTTATTTTAAGAATTACTTCTAAGATAGCGATAATTGGTCAGTGAATTATTCGATTACAAGTAATTATTTGATCTCATACTCATTGTGTTATTTTCTGAAAATTGAACTGAACTGATGTCCAGGTTTTTTGTTCTAATCTATAGCAAATATAGTCAAATAACAAATCTAGCAAACCAAACTATTTAAAATTGACAAACGACAGTATCAAGACCAACAGAAGTTGTCCCTCTATAGGTGAACAGCGTAAGTTAATTTGAAGCGTTCGGGTTTCATGTAGAACGGTTCGTGGATCGTTCAGAACTAAGAGAAGTGAGCACCAGGTTCTGCGCAATTTATGTATCGTCCTAGAACTGTTCATATAAACTGTCTCACAGCAGCCAAGAATCTTGTGTCGCAGCTAAGAAGCTCAAGTTAGTTTAAACTTCTTGCATTGTAGCCACAGGGGCGTGCTCAGATTAGACACTCAAGGTTATGCAGTTACAATGGCGCTTTCATAAATGATCATTTAATTATATTTTTAAAGTCATTTTTGATATTTTGGACACAAAAAAGGAACTAAACGGTCACTAATTATATATGTAACTATTCATAATCACGGTATTATACTGTGCTTTCATATTCATAGTTTTGAAGTCAATTAGGTATTGAAACCGAATTAAATAGTCACGTAGTTTCATGAAAGCAAGTGTCAGAGGTGATACAAAAATTTCTCTGGATGAAAATGTATTATTTTTTTTCATAGAGTTGAAATTAACTCGAAATGCAAAGCAGAGGCTATATACACATGCTCGCGACTTTAGCACTTCATGTTTATTAAGAAAAACTCAAGTATATAAAATGTTATGATCGCTTTCCTTCTATTTTATTAATACGTTATTTGTTTAATTTTTTCTCTTGGATTTTTTTTAACTGAATACTTTTTTCAATTGTTTGAAAATCTACTATAAATTTAGTTCTACTCAAATTGCATTATAGACCTTATTTTTGCTTGAAAATGTTGGAAAATCATTTATTTTATATACAGTGTCTCCCAGGATTGATGCAACAAGAGAGATGTGTTGGATCAAACATTTTTGGATTTGAATGTCATATTTTGGGATAAAGCTCGTCTGATTTAAAACTAACTTTGAGTATGTTTTCGCTTTTTGAAAATCAAGAGCACCTTGACAGCTAATAAGAAAACAATTTCTTCTACAACCGAGCAAAAAAGCGCAACTTTGTGCTTCCAAAAGAAAGCGCAAAGTTGCACTTTTCCGAGGAGCGAGCGTTTTTTTACTTTGTCGCTCGCCGAGCGACAAAGTAAACGATTAGTTACCATGGAAACCATAATAAAGAAATGTCTAGTGTATCTACGACTTTTGACACAAAAGTAAGCATTGGGGCTATTTGACAGTTCAGATTCCAAAAACATTTAGATTTTGTTATACATAGATATAAATCATAAAATGACAGTATTTAAATAAATAATTAATAGGTACTAAAGCAATCTTTTATTTTATTTTGCAGTAAATACCATTTTAACAAACATTTCTACAAAAACACGTGTAGCGCAAATTGATGCTCACGTTTTGAAATCTGAACTGTCAAATTTGAGGTTATAAATAATTAATTATTAATTTTTACCAAACATTTTTATAAAAACACCGGTTGTAGAAAAAATCCTGTGTGTAATTCGAGCATAAAGTGACGTTACCGCTCTCGCGAGATAGCCGCGCTCAGATACGCGTCGCGCGTCAAACTTCTCGCTCAGAGCGACAATATATCACTTTGCGCTCTTAATACACAAATAGCTATTTTCGTCCGATAAAATACCTTATCCCTTCATATTGTGGCAAACGTTATTGAGAACAGTTGTGTGGATATGAAAGAATACATATGGTCCCATGCAAAATAGCTAGCTGATTGACTTTTCTAAACCGTTGTTTTTCAGATCATACGGTATGTGCTCGAAATACTCAATGTAGCAGATCGGTTGTCTCGAAATTATGCTTTACAACATATAACTTTGCATTATACACCCTTATAAAACACAATTCCGTATTTCGAGTGGAGACGGTTTTATCAACGTAGGTGGATTTTTCTGAAACAGGGACATCATTTTACATTCTGAACAACTTTTCTTAATAACATTTTGCTACATTACGAACTAATATAAGGTATTTTATCTGACATGAAAATAGTACTTTATTTAAAGAGTCCCTTTACAAAAAACCAAAAATAATCAGTTTTAAACCGCTTAATCCCAGAATATAAAATTCGAATCCAAAGTTTTATATCCAACACACCTTTATTACATCAATCTTGGGACAACACCGTTATAAATACGATGTTGGAAAAGCTAAGTTGAGAAAAACTCAAATCGAAGGAGTTCAGCTACGCTATGATCTAATCGTCATGCGCGATAGGAGTTTTCTATTCTGTTTAGTTGGTTTGTGCATGATTTACTGCTCATGCTTATTTGTTGATAATTATACTCTACGAGTTGAATAGTTTGTTCGTTATTATAGTTTACCTCAGATTTACTGGGCACATAAAAAATGTCGGCGTCTTTGATCTTCACCGCGCCATCAAACACGCCGAAATTTTTTATGTGCTCAGTAAATCTGAGGTAAACTATACATGGTAGTGTGTTGATATATTGAAAATCTGCCGATTTTAATTGATAATTTTTCAGACAATAAATTTGGAGTTGAAATATTTTGAAACATCGCCTTCTCTTCGTTACGTCGCCACCTTTAATCATTTTACTTCTGTGATAAAAGATATAGAGACTTAAAGCAACACCATGCAAGAACGTAGACGTAAATGCTTTGACGTAAACGTGACAGAGATGATACGGTCGTGACTTTAAAAGTAGAGTTATAAAGCATCGTTTGGAACGTAATAACGTATATATACGGGCAGGTCGCACGAAGGTCGTTTATTGTTGTTCTGTTGGACTGTATACTACGTAGTTCACTGTCTGTGTGTTTTAACTTAACCTCACTTTTTTGGATAATTATTAGAATTTTATTTAGAAAATAATAAGGTGCCTATAGGTATGGAAGAAATTGTTAACACCTTTGAATGAGGATAGTGATGATGATGATGGAGTTCAATTCAATTCATAAACTTATTTGAACTGTTGGATTTTACCAAATTCTTGATTTTATCTTTTAAAGTTTTAATAGAAATTAATTTTCCCGTGATTTGTAAGTATACTATTTTTCATTTGGATTGAATTTCATCGTCCAGGGTTCTCGTATGGTTTATGGCACACGATTTCCTTTGTAGGATGTAAATCGTTCTCACTTGTAAAATGAGTTCTTTTATTATTATTCATTACTTGTTTATATAATATAAACAAGTTTATATAATATGAACAAGTTTATATAATATAAACAAGTAATGAATAATTATTGTTAGTCTTTGCTGTTACTTGCGTTTGGTTTCATATTTTGAAATTACCAGTTGTTCGGGTTTAAGTGGATGTTTCCGAAGTCACACTCGGCTCGATATCGCTACGTCTTTGCTATACGTACGTTCACGAAAAGTTACGTCGGACGTAAGTATAAACATACGAAAAATTGCCACTACGCATGCGTATCTGTCATTCGCTACGTTTACGTTTACGTTCTTGGTGTTGATTTAAGTCTCTATTTATTTACACACGATAGTTTACCAAACAAAACCAACTGCGCAAGTTATTTTATATTGTCCAACTATACAACTATAGTTCGCCCATATGGTTAATTTACGTAGACATATTTAACAATGCTTCCATTACCGTCGAATGCTCTACTAGTGTACAGTTCAACAGCATGCCGCGACACGAACTGTGCATCTCCATCTCTAATAGTTAGCTCAAAAGCCTAGCAGCGCTACTATAGCCACAGCTCTTCACAAATAATCGACCACCCTTTGCCGCGCACCTCTTTCCAGCTTTAATCAGTCCTAAGAAATCACATTTAATAATACGTATGCAAATTTTGTTTCGCGCATACGCAGTGAGCTTTCATTACCGTCGAGTGCGCAGATCCTGCCATAATAGCTTTCTATTGCGCATCTCAAATGCCCTACTTGTGTACAGTTCAACTGCATGGCAAGACACGAACTGCACAACTCCATATCTAATAGATAGCTCAAAAGCCCACTGCGCTACTGGTTAGTGGTGCAGTGGGCTTAGTGTGATTACATTAACTAGTCACAGCTCTTCACAAAGAATTGACATCCCTTTGCCGCGCATCCCTTTTCAGCTTTAATCAGTTGTAAGAATTCATATTTAATAATACGTATGCAAATTTTGTTTCGCGCATGCGCATTGAGCTTCCATTACCGTCGAGTGCGCAGATCCTGCCGTAATAGAATTCTACTGCGCATCTAAAATACCCTACTTGTGTACAGTTAAACTGCATGCCACGACACGAACTGCGCAACTCCATCTCTAGTAGTTAGCTCAAAAACCCACTGCGTTACTAGCCACATAAACTAGTCACAACTCTTTACAAAGAATTGACCTTCCTTTGCCGCGCATCTCTTTCCAGCTTGGATCAGGTGTAAGAATTCATATTTAATAATATTTATGCAAATCTTGTTTCGCGCATGCGTATTGAGCTTTCAATACCGTTGAGTGCGCAGATCCCAGAGTAATAGCTTTCTACTGCGCATCGAAAATGCCTTACTTGTGTACAGTTCAACTGCATGTCACGACACAAACTGCGCAACTCCATCTCTAATAATTATCTCAAAAGCCCACTGCGCTACTAGCCACATTAACTAGTCACATTTCTTCACAAAGAATCGACCTCTCTTTGCCACGCATTCCTTTCCAGCTTTAATAAGTTGTAAGAATTCACATTTAGTAATACGTGTACAAATTTTCCTCCGCCAATACGTATTATGTTTCGCGCATGCGCATTATATTTTCACATGCGATTTATGGTATGACTTACTGACCTTCAGTAACCTTCAGTGATTTCTAGTAACTTCCTCCGTTAGCTTCCACGGAGTATACAATGAACTCGATTTTCCCCTCGCGTCGCTTCCATATTTGTTTTGAACATTTAATATTCGTAATTAAAAGACAAACTTTAACATTCGACCTTACCTTGAATATTTTCCATACCATAATTTAAATGTCCACACAATAATTGGGGGCTATGAATTTCTATACACAATAATATACAAAATGCTGAAACTACGTTAAAATAATAAACGATGTAGAGGGCGCCACTTCCCAGTAACTGCAAAGTGCCCATAACCATAGGTGAATTAACTAATGTATAGATGTGTATACAACAGTTCAATTTACCACATTGTGGGGACTATAGAAATGTTCATATAACTTTCGTGAAAGAAGAGATAAAATAATATAAAATAAATAACCAACATAGCAAGAAATAATAGAATAGTGATATTAGAACGTGGTTTAAAGGTTAATTAATATACATGAGGAAACAGCATTTTCAGTGAAAAATATAGTGGGGACGCGTTTGTGTCCCCACTAATTTTGAAGTCCCCACAGTCCTGGTTTTTAGTCGATGAAAAACCCCACAATAAATGCAAGACATACGCACCCACACACACACACCTACACACACACAGACATACACACGCGCATCGATAGAAATCATTTGGAAAATAGTCAGAATGGATCAGGAGAGTTCAAAACGTATATGTTAATCAAAATCTCGAGGTCGAAAAAAATACTATACTTCCTTATATTAGGTATAAGAAAGTAAAAACAATGATGTCACAACTAACACAGATAACGTTATGAATTCGAAAGGTATGTCAAAGGATGTGCAGTTAAAAATAAAAATCAACCTGCCATATTACTAAACAATTAATTTATTCCATACTTTAGCAGCATACTGTTTAGTAAATGCTTCAAAGGATTTGATTTGCTTAACTTGAATGAAATATACAATGTTGGGATTATTTTGTAATAAAATGAAACTTAACCATTAAATGGTATTATTTTTATATAAATATTTTATATTTATATTAATGTTGAGTAGTGGTGAGAGGTATGTGAAACTTCTCATATGGTCCAAATGCTACTATCCGACCGACATCATAGATGTCTCTGTGGCGGATAGCGACTTGCGAAGCAAGTACCGAGTGCGGCGACCTCTAGCCCAGGTGGACTAAACTACTGTTATTAAATATGATTTGGACGAAACAACTACTCAGCGGGCAAATACCCCGACCTGCATTGGATTATACCTTCAAATCATGATAGACCGGTAGCCAATATCATTTGTCAATTCCTACCCAAATATAGACCGGTTTCGAACTTATTAGTTCTCCTCAGTATGTCGGTCTATGTCTGGTTAGGAATTGACAAATGATATTGGCTACCGATCTATCATGATTTGAGGGTATAATCCAATGCAGGTCGGGGTATTTGCTCGCTGAGTAATTGTTTCGTTCAAATCATATTTAATATATTAATGTTGTCTGGTAAGTTTACCAATATTTTACAATGTAATATTCCTCGTTTTAAAGTTGTTCTACTTATTCACAATTAAAACAAACATATTAACTATCCCAGTTCACTGAATATCCACGTATGCGTTTTATATAAAATTAATTAAATTTCCTTAATAGAGAATTAGTTGTAATTCCCTTGAAACTGGGTGGGAATTTATATCGTACGTGGTGTTTATTGATGTTGGTAATTTACGAACAAACAGCCGAGCCGTGCATATTAGCAATTGCTTAACTGGCTATGCGTGGAAAAGTTAAAAAAACACAAAAATAAAATCATCGAAACATACTTTTTTGTTTCAGCCATTTTGCTAACAAGAGCAAGTGTCACATAGAAACTTATTGGTGATTGTAAGTATGTTTTATAGTTATTTTCATTATATTAGTTTTCATATTTTCATTAATTTTTATCACCTAGAATAATATATAATTGTATACCTACCTACGTGTTTAAAAGAAATAAATTCTTTAAGTTTATATAAAAAATGTAATCAAGATAAACACAGAAACTACATTTGTCAATTAATTGATACAAAAAATTTCTAATCATACTATTACCTAAACATTTATTTACGAAATGAAGATCTTCACGGCCTCATGTATTAACTCTCATACTGTTTGAGATACATCTGCCGGGATTTATCAGGCAATGAATTTAGAGTTGCTGCATTTGCAGCTTTATAAATCTCCGGTGGATTATCGCTGTCACTATCACTCATTTTTACTTATGACAGAAATGGCACGACTTGTCAATAAACGTTTTCATTTGTCAAATGAATTAAAAATGTCAGTCTACTAGGCTTCTTGCAAAATTTTGTTCATGTCTGCAGTTGTTTGTACGAAACAAATTTAAAATTTTTTTATTTTACTTTTTGAGACAGCCTAAAAAATGTTGTGTGCACCTCGGCCAAATGATCTTTTTCGGCCTTATCCGAAGTTTACTTGACCTCGGCTGCGCTTCGGCCGCAAACTTCAGATTCGGCTGAGAAAGAACAACTTTACGGCCTTGGTACACAAATAACTATTATTATGATATTCATTTATTGGTTATTTCTTATTCTCTTTATTCAATATTATTGCATTTACTTTTTATTACCTACATATTACGTATTTATTCTTGTATAACTACATAGTAAAATTATTTGTATAAACATAAACCCACCCACGCACAAAGTTTCTTTCGTGGGATCTCTTTTTGTTTGCCATTATCTTTAATGTTTACAAGATTTAAACTAAACTTTGTATTTTATTTTGGTAAAAAAAAGTTATGTCCTAAACTTAATGACACATTTTATTGAAATGGATGAGTATATATCCCTCAATAAGTACCATGTTTAATTGTCATTTTCGTTTTCCTACTTCATCCAGAAGCGTGACCACGGGGGTGTGATTTCCTCTTTTTAATGAAAAAAAAGGTACACCAGTGATCAAAATTATTTCTTTTTACTTTTCGAAATCCAGTCAATTTATCAGTAAAAAGTCTCTTTTTAATTTTTCCGTAAAACGTACCATTTCACATTTAAACTTTATTTAGAATTCTTTGCAAATGTATTAGAAAAAGACAAGTATATATTTTAGACATAAATAAAATAGAAAAAGCATAACTAAACGTATTTTACAAAAGAAAATTCAAATCCTTAGAAGAGCTGTTCAAAATGCCCACCATCCACTTCGATACATTTCTGACATTTCGAATAATTATAGTATTCACAGCGGTAGATATTTGGTTTAGTTTCCTTCGTGTTTTCGAATGCTACTTGAATTTTCACAATAACCCCTCTCTTATTGCAACTGGCTTGGCATACACTTTGTCTTTTAAACAACCCCTATCCAACGCTCTGGGTAATTTTCATAGAGCTATTCGCGAACTACTCGTCCAAAATATTCTGGAGCACTGGCCAGACGCATCCAACTGTCATTGCTGATATCAACGTTTGCAAATTTTGAACGGAGTGTAAATATAATTTTTCTCTGTGATTGCTGAGTAAAATTCGAAGTACTTGATTTTGATACCTGCGATTGCTATGATGCCTTGCGATAACTTAGCCTATCGTTGTCATCAAATGCTATGAGCAATTTATCTTCAATTATTATGATTCTCATGTTTTCATTTCTATTATCATCATGAATTTTCTCTAATTTTTGTGGTGTTTATATTATTATACTATATTTCGTAAACCAAATAAATTAAATCGGCGATGTACATCAATATGTACTCGTATTGATGGACGTCTTCTGTCTGGAAAACGCCTATGATATTCCTTAGCTGCCGCTTGAGCACTACCGTCACAAAATCCGTATATGAAATGCACATCTTATTTGTGAATAAACTTGGCATAATAATTATAAAATTAATATTGTAAAAAAAAATATTTGTATATTATGAGGCTTCATGGTCAAGTGGTAAGGACACTTGATTCTCATTCTGGGGACCCGGGTTCAATTCTTGGTTGAGGAGGTAAGATTTCTTCTAAACCATAAATTAACCCTAACATACACGAACATTGGGTTTGTATCCATTATCTCTAAATGTGTAGCCCTCTTCAGGGATACACGTGATTGTATTACCTGTAGTGTTTATATATTTCAACTTGAAAACAACTGACAGGGAAAATCCTGTTTCGGTATTATTTGACCAAAGCCAACAACATCAGAAAGCACACGTAAACGTGATCAATTTGCAAGGAATTCTAAATAAAGTTTAACTGTAAATCAATACGTTGCACTATGCGCCGATGGTGAAGGTGCCGTTTCAAAAATCTGTAACTTTTTCATTTGTTACTATAGACACATGAAATTCGATATACAGATATAAAGAAAGGTCTGGCGTTCAGTAGTGATGGTAAATAATTTTTATTTTGTTTTTATACATTTCATTTTATAATTATTGTATAATGATAACATACAGCGTGTAATTTATATACACAATTATATGTAAATAAATATTTATTGTAATAGTTGCAAGGCTTCTTCTTCAAGTTCCACAATCTTGCGTGACACAGATTGTCTTAAGCTCGTTATACAAGGGTCTAATGTATACAATAAAGTATGAAAAAGATCTTCGTTAGTAGCTTTTTGGGAACATTTGCGAGAATGATGTAACCTGAAACGTTCATAATCCTTATTTCTGGATTCCTGTGCATCTTCGGACAACTGGCTAAGCGGTAATAGTGCATTATATCGAATTATGTTTTCTCCATGAATGAGTACTTTATGTACAGAGGAGGGCATATAGTACCATGGATATTTGCTCACATATAATTCGGCTGTTCTAAAAGCATATTCACCAAACTTTTTGGCATTGATTGGCATACCACTTGACATTGTCTGAAGTAGTATACGAAATCTCATAATTAATTCTTCATCAACTCTAGTATTTTGTACAGTGCAAGCAGAATTGGCAAAGAGCCTTCGAGCGGTATTTCCGTCATTACTAGTTCTGCTGATTTGTCGAGGTTTATCAATTAGTAATCCTAAGTCTTTCCGAAACTGCTCCTGTACGTAAGTTTTTTAGATTGTTTTTGCTTTTTCATGTCCTCTGAGGTTGCTGACCATTTTTTAAATGATAAATTATATGAAACATGAAGTACTAACTCCATAACTCGAATCCATGCATGTAAAGATGAGAGTCCAAATCTATAATGCTGTTCATTCTCAGCTCTCTGTTTAACACGTTCCAAATCGTTAATTTCTGTTAGTATTGCAAGACATATATGGCATGTGGCATTTGATGGAGTATTTGTTACTACTTGTGTAACCTTACCATCTATCATTGTAAAGAACAGCTCGTGTTTAATAGACATCTGCTGTTCATTCTTCACTACAAAAGAAGGCAAAAGAGTGCTTATTTGAGTTTCCACTTCATTGACAACAGATCTTGTTTTCTCTGGAGTCTCTTTTGAGAATTCTATTAAAATGGGCCTACAATATCAAACAGAGGACGTGGTTCAATTTTTTAAACGACGTTTTTTGTGACTTCATCTACAATTTGTAGTGGAACCAAGGATGTTAAAAACAAGTTAGTATCGGATATTACGTCACTTTCACCAGACAGTATTTGCTTGTACTCACTTTGTCCCGAAGATCCATCACAGCCTCATTTACTGTATAATATTAATTGTGAAAAGTTGGCCACATTCACAGAATCAATTTTGATTATTCTCTAACATGTGTGATCAGTGGCGGATTTAGGCTTGCTGCCGCCCTAGGCCCCGTTTGATGCGCCGCCCTTTTTGATGAAATGAATTTCATTAATTTTGATCCAATATTTTTATTTTAAAATCTTTTTATTTTATTGAAATATAATTTTTAAATATAACTAATAAACATTACAGATGAATAAGTAATAAACTTTAGACAGATAAATAATAAATATATTTTTTTTAATATTAATCAATTTGAAAATTTCTTTTTTCCTGGCT
Source organism: Rhamnusium bicolor (assembly GCA_029963845.1). Classification (NCBI taxonomy): domain Eukaryota; kingdom Metazoa; phylum Arthropoda; class Insecta; order Coleoptera; family Cerambycidae; genus Rhamnusium; species Rhamnusium bicolor. Next base: position 1,023,377 of record JANEYF010005702.1, on the reverse strand, counting down.
TTGGTCCGCGCAAAAACATCGATTATATCGTCATAATCAACTTCTTGGACTAGTTGAGCTTCAATAGACAGTAATGCAAGAGCATTAAGTCTATCTTGGCCCATACTTGCGCGTAAATAGGTTTTTACCATTTTCAGAGTGGAAAAAGATCTTTCTCCTGAACAATTTGTAGCCGGAATACTCAAAAAAATACGTAGAGCAATGTTCACATTTGGGTAAACATCTCGAAGACTCCGTGAATGCAATACATTACATATTTTTTGTGCAGAGCGTACATCTTCCGTATTTGCTAAGGAATCTTTGAGTTGACAATGTAAATGAATATATTCATTCCCTAATGTCTCTTCCAAATCATCAGGATACTTATTGACAAGTTTATTTGCAAGATTTTTCAATTCGTTCGTATCTATTTCAGATAAATTATCGAAAAAATTGAATGTTTCGTAAAGCTTTTCATATGCACTTTTACGCCTGGCCAATTGCACACTCAGAGTGTCTAAAATAGGGTAATAAACATTTGTGCGAAAATTTTCTTCAAAAAATTGAATATGAAAAAAGATGGGATTTATTTTTAATGAAAAATTATTTTTATAAACAAAAAATGTTCTGACTTTTGAATGAATACCAAAATGATATTTAATACATGCAAATCTACCGTATTTCTATTTCACACTGAAAACAAATTGAGAAGTTATTCAGATTTAGTAATTTCAAAACGCTTAAGTGATTTAAGATTAATCTCACTAAAGGAACAAAAAGTAAAGATACAAAAAGTAAAGAACATTACTCGATAAAGACTATAATTGATCTATTAAAAAATTAACATCTTACCAACAGATTGAAAAGTAAATTAAAAAATTTAATTATAATATATTCTATAGAAAATTTTTTATAAAAACTAATCTGAACCAATTTTTAAAATGGATTGTCTTTACTTTTTTTCGCCTCTACAATTTTGGCATTTCAAACATTTTGCCGCCCCTCAAATTATGCCGCCCTAGGCCCGGGCCTCACGGGCCTAGGCGTAAATCAATCACTGTGTGTGATCTAGAAGAGACTGCAAACTTACTTTAGCACCAATTTCAGTTACTTGCATGTGCTCTGGATAACATTCTCGCTTTGCTTCTGTAAGTTTGGTATATGATGTGAGTACAGTACAGTATTTGTCTTGTAAATAGGGTCTAAGGTATGTATATTGGTTTTTCGTTAAATCTAAATCAATGAAAAGAGCCAAGGCCTCTTAATTTGTGAAAGGCTCAACAGAAGTATTAATAATGTGTGGATAAATGCCTTCCTTTCTTGTGATGCAGAACGTTATTCCTGTATAATTTCTGATTTCCATGTCTCACCAATTTAACGTAATCCCTGAGTGCATGAATGATAAATCTGATTAAGTCCAGACTCTCGAAATAGTTTTATTGCTTTTCGTTTCTGTGTCTTCTCTGCGGATTCGTTAAATGACTTACATGGTCTCCCTCGTGGGTTTTCAGATAAGGACGTCGATGGTTCTTCGTCTTCTTGGAATGGTACTAAAAATTCGCCATCTAACTGTTTCTCGTTGCTGCGTAAACACACATTCCTTCTTCTTCCGGCTTTATTCCAGCGTATCTTAAATTCGGGCAATAAGTGTTTCTGAATTTTGATGATAACACATTGCAACTGCTCTTCAGAAAGATCGAAATGCTCTTTAACATACCATTCTACTGTTGATATATTATGTTTTCCGTGCTCTATAAAAGCGTCACTTATGTCACGTTTAGTAATTTTGAAATTGTTCATTGTTTACTGTCGTAGGTACAGCTGACAGCGGTAAATTATTGATTACTATTTATTAATGCTGCTTGTATACATTAATAATAACCTAAAGTTTTAACAAACCCAAGTTTATATACTTTCCTAAGGACAATGGTCACCGCAGAATACACATCCCGTGTATAGGTGAAGAAAGAAAATATTTTCTCTTTGGTTTATTTTTCATGGCCAAAAAATATTTTTTTCAAATTATATCGTAAACCATTTTTTCGATATACCACTTTGTTTAATAAATTTAACAACTACAAATATTTATTTGATTTTTATCTAACCGCAAGTCACTCGTAAACATATTTTGTCAAACTTGGAATATGGTGGTGCTGCTAAAAAAAAATCAGTTGAGACCGTCCCGATATAGGATTTCTAAAATCCAGGCATTCAGTGATTCTGATTCTGATTTGTTGTAATTCCATAATGTATATGTATTCTTTATAACGCCGTATTTTGCAAATTCATAATTCTTACGGAACGAGTATTGCAGATTTTTAAGTGTTTGTCGCGCGCGCTTCTTTGTATATTTTGTTGATTTGCAAGAGAAGCGCAAAAATCCGCAAGATTTTTTTTTGGATCTTATACAGGATCGTTTTAGTTGCCAGATGGTGAAAAAAAAAACCCGGGCGAACCCTGCTAATAGTTAAAATTTGTCTTGAAGTTGAGAAAGTCAATCCAGTAACATGAGACATTTATCATTCTTTTATTATAGTAAGGGATAAGCAATATACAAATATGTTTTATGTTTTTAATACAGAAGAACTGCTCTTTGAAATGGTGTATAACACATTCCACTTTAATTAATTTTTAAGCACGAAATTGTTTATTTAAAATAAGCATCAAAACAACACTTATCTAAATCTCTCCATATTCCTACTTTTGAAGGCTACTAACTGAACCCAGTCAACATTTAAATAAATTACCGGACCGAATTATAAAAGTTTGATGTATTAGTTATAAGAAAATTGAAGTTTGTGTTCCGTATTTGGTTTTTGGTTTTTGGTATTTTTGAGACAGCCCATAGTGCGTTATACAGGAAAACTGTAAACAACTTTTTTACTCGTAAATTGACTATAGATTACAAAAATTGGCGTACCTTTTTTTAACTTAAATAGAGAGAATCATACCCCCCGTAGTTACCTCTGGTTGAAGTTGAGAAATGAAAGAGACAGTAATTAACCATGATACTTGTTAAGGAACATATACTTACCAAATTTCAATAAAATATTTCATTTCAGGATATAAAAAAAAATAAAAAAATTTCAACTGTATTTCTGAAACGGTTGAGTTTTCGGCACAAGTAACACTCACATTATTTTCACAAGTTCTATTGTTTCTCAAATTATGGAAGGTACAATTCGGACCACCCTGTATATTGCTTTTATCAGTGTTTATGATTTTAATTTTAATATTAATATTAATTTTATCTGTGTCCTAAGACAAGGTTATCACTGAACATATTAATTATATGTTCAGTGATATATTAATTATATATGCTTTACATTTATATTTAATTCAGAACTACACAAACCTTTAAAAAATTCTCAAGGAGAAAATGAAGAGAGCAGTCAATAATGAAGAACAATTAACTGATGTCGTATTTACAAAAGAAAATGAAGATATCGCGTTTAAACCAAAGAAGAGATATCCAGGATTTCGAAATAATTTGCATGATTACATTCAAGAATTTACAGATTACACTGGCATCCACGGGTTCAAATATATGGGGGAAAAAGACAGGTCGATTTTTGAAAGGTGAGAATATTTTTAAGATATTAAGAAAATATTCTTAATTGATATTAATTAGTGGCTTAAGAGTTTACGTTAAATTAGCATCAAAAGTATTCCATATTAAGTCACAACTTAAAAGCGTTATACACACAGTGATCGGCAGCCCAACAAATCAAATCAAAAACAATTTATTTCTTAAATGAAATATAGAAAAATTACAGTCACTGAATACCCAAATACGGAGCCAACCCGACATGCACGCGACGGCGCAACGTGGCAATTGACGGGTTGTACTGAACGGGCCAGCGAGACTTGGGAACAGTTAAAACTTACATACTAACACCTCCCAGGAAGAGCTGATTTATTTGGATTTCTAGAAAATAAGTTTGAGGGGAAAAAATAACAAAAATGTACAAAAATAAATGAAGAGAAAGATTGATTTTGAATTTTGTTCTGGATTGGGTCCAAATTGCTGAAAAATTGGTAACGACTGGTACGGATGTTTATGATTGATACGAAATGGGATATTATGCTTCCTCACTTGAGTTATGTTACGTGTAAGTAAATTGTTAGATAGCAGTGGCGGTTCGTGGGTCAAGAGATAGGAAGGTCAATTAGAAAAGTTTACCGTATTACCTACCTTTTAAAGTGATTTAAATTCCAAGTCGATCCTCCAGTCTTTTTGAGATGCAAAGTGGTCAATTACTTTTTCATTAAAGTCTTTTATCTTCTTTATTAATGCCCTTTCTATGGTAAGTATAGCTAAAGAAGATAACCTTTCCTGACCCATGGCATTTCTTAAAAATGTCTTTATTCTTTTTTAAGGTGGAAAAATAACGTTCACTTTCGACGGTAGTCATAGGGAGTGTACACAAGATTTTTAACAGTTTGACACTTTCAGAAAAAGTATTGCACAAATGATTGTTAATAAAAAACTGTAATAAAGCAACTGCACCTTCACTATTGGAAAAATCTTCTCGGCTATATAATACTTCTAATTCAATTTTAAGTTTCAAATGATTTATGACTGGATATTCCGTTTTAACTAATTTAAACATATCTTGAGGAAAGCTTTTTTATAATCTTTAAATCGATCTGCGTGAAATAACTGAGACACTGCTAAATGATTACTGAAGCCAAACCTGTTTTTGATCTCAAATGTAATTATATCACAAACTTCTAATGAAATTCTCCTTTCAGATTCTTCCGTTTTACAACTCTGGGCAGACTGCATGGATGTCTCCTCCAAATAGTTATTCAAAATTTTATTTCTGATGTCTTCAATTTTACTATTAAAAACGACAATACACTTATTTACTGTTATGACATCGATATTACATTTTTGTAATTGATTAAACAATATATCATAATGAGTCATAACTAAATGAAAAAAATTTAACCAGTAAAGAAAATGTTCATTTTGTAAGTAGTTTTCTAAACCAATAACTTGGTTTAGAGTGTTGTTTTCTGATTCATTATCAATGATTTTTTCTAAACAATCTAATAATTCTGTTCGACAGGTATAAACAGTCTCTATGCACTTTGTATTAAAATTCCATCGTGTTGGAGCCGCTTTAGGTAATCTCACCTTAACAACATTATCTAACACGGCTGTTCTTTTTGATGATTTCCCAAAGAATGAAGAAAAGCTATGTAAATTAGCAAAAAAAATGTTTATGCTTTTATCCCGACTTGATGCTTTTTGTAAAATTAAATTTAGTTGATGAGCGTAACAATGAATAAAATTTGCTGAAGGATAACTTTTTTTAATTTTGGCTTGTACACCTCCAAAAGCACCACTCATTACTGATGCTCCATCGTAACTTTGTGCTATCAATTTTTCAGGACTTTCATTAATTTTCAGACATTCTAACTCTTTTAAAATTACATCTGTCAAATGCTGCGATGTCGTTCCTTGAGGCTGAATAAATTTCCAAAATCTCTCACATACAACACCGTCTAAAACGTATCTAAATGCAAAAACTACTTGTACTTTATTATGTCCATCTTTCAGTTTTAATATATTTTGTACAACACTCATATTTAATAGTAAACAACAAAAACACTGTTTTACTTAATTTCACGTCAAGTAGAGATTTACTAATAAAATGTTCACAAATAAAAACATTAAAAACAACGCGATAGAATTTATCGACCAACGCGTACCTAGTCAACATTAAGACTGCTGACTGGCGACTGCTTTACTAAACTTCGTGCGTTACCGTATCAGGGTCGTCAGGGACATTGTCCCCGCCAGTGTTTTCTGTCTCTTTTGCTTTCTGACGATTCGCGCATAAGTCTATTTCACTATAATTCATTGTAAATTCGGTCCGTAGCTAGCTTTGAGGACACGTTGTGGTTTGACCCAAGATTTTTAAATTCTATAAATGAATAATGTAATGATTTAGATATTTGAATAGTATTGTGCATAGAATGAACTGGAAACTTTAATATATTTTTTTAAGAATATTAAAAATATATATATTATATATTTTTAAACTTCAGAAAATGATTAACTCTATTTTTTTATTTGTATGTGGGAGGTCATTGACCAAATGACCCTATAGAAAAACCGCCAGTGTTTAGAGAGTTTAGTTTCATAAAATATTTGTGGGATATTTTCTATATATGGCGCAAGTAAATTTGTGCTGGTTATATCGTTTAAATGGCGTACATGAGTGTATCTGTAATGACTAATGAGTCTTAAATTTTTTTCTGGTGACCTTCTAATTTTTGCATAAATTAATTGTACATGAATAGTACTTTCTTATGTAAATATTTATCGTTCCAAATCTCTGGACCCGAAATTTTTAAATCAACACGAACAACGCCTATTTACCTACAGTATTGTCAATTTTGACATAGCAAATACGTACAAATGGTCTATTATAACATATTTACAATGTATAATCTAATAAAATCCTAAACAGGCACTGCTCACAACGATATAAAAATTTTGTGGTTCAGATTTTAGAGCAATAAATTTTAACATGGGGTGGAAAATCTATGTATATTTAATCTATAATTTGTATAATGTTGTCGCGGATGCTGACCACCACGCTGAGGCGCCGTACACAATAGCTGGCCTTATGATTTTTGTGTCAATTAATCTTTTATTTGTTTTGTTCAACCTGCTATTCTTTGCCAAAAGCGGATATAAGCCCTTGGTCAATGATAATGGTAACGGTAATGGTGGAGGAGGCTGACTCCTGGCAAGTAGGTCGCAAACGGGCCCTTTTTACCAACCCCCAGCTGTCCCTCAGCCATGTTCTTCTCTTGCTCCCTCGTCAAATCTTTCCGACCTTCTAATGAAGGTCAGGATGTCACTCATTGCGAGGGAGCTCATCTCCTCCCTTAGAAGCGCCTCAGAACCGAAGATACTGTGTCTCAGACGCCCAAACGCTTCACACTGTCCCAGGAAGTGGTAAGATGTTTCTTCACCAGTTCTGCATCCTCAACCAGGCAGATCTTGATTTGTTCGGCCCTATTAGAAAATCTCGAGTTTGCCTGCAGCCCTTGATCAAAAATAGACTTATCTTATAATCATGTTATGTGCTTTGTAAATGTCAACCCCTTGTCGATATGAACCCCTAATTATTTTATATCAGTCTTTGTCACAATTTGATACCCATTTATCGAAATAGGTCTCAGAATTTTGTTATTCTTAAATTTCTTCGTGAATATTATAGCCTCCGCCTTCCACTTGTGTAACCTGTGTAGGAGCCTCAATATCCAGACGACATCAAAAGCCTTATCAACATCTAAGAGTACTATAATGATGCTGACAAGGTTGTATTGCAAGTTGATGAGGTTAACGATCCTTACAAACTACCGCGTAGTGTTGTCGCCTTTTTTGATATCAAATTAGTGGTTGTCTCTGATATATAGGGCCCTGTTTGAAAATGACCATCTCAACCAACTTGATGTTGAAAGGAGGGAAATTATATGATAGTTTACCACAAGACGGATGTTCTTCCCTAACTTGGGTATTGGGACCTCAACAGTGCTGTTGGATAGTGATTTAATAATCCGATTAATCTTGAAGGGTTTTTGTCAAGATTACCAAATATTTTTATTTAGTAATTTGTATTCTTGTACCAGTAAATCGTCAGTCATATTTTCGATGCGATCCTGCTTCGATGTGTTGGGATCACCATTAACGTTATAGATTTGCTGGTATATGTCAGCTAATACATATAACTGAATTTTTGCACATACATTTTGGTAATATCGTTCAATAAAAATTGCTGGGTATAAAGCAGCCATCACACACGTTATAGCGACATCAACGCATTTGTGAACGCAATTCACAATTCGATTTTATGATTGGTGTCCACGTTTTATAACGTGCTGCTCGGCCACATATTTTAAAATATATTGGGCGATTTCCAGAATTAAAAAATTTTATGGTATGTCGTAGTATAATTTCCGAAAATATTTTTTTTGCCGAAATTAATAAAAGTGTATTATTTACTGAAAAACTGGATGGCATAAATATTTCCTGTGGTAGTTAATAACAAAATAATATAAATTCAGAGGCATTTGAAGTGAAAAGTTTAATAGTGAATGCGTTTTTGGCAACATTTTATTTATTTACGTACAACATAGGTATTAGGATATTTCTAATTCTATTAAGTATAATTGATTAATAGACAATATTTCTTCAAGAACTTCTTCTTCTTATTATTATTTTTCCTCTTCTCTCCATTCGTCCCATTCTTCTTTTCTATCGTCTTATTTCTTCGGGTAGTGAGGCTTCTGATTTCGGTTCCAGCAGCATACCAAGTACTTTAGAAGGAATATTTAATTTAGGTTGACAGCGCATACGCTTTTATAAATTAGTGCTGGAAATGACAGGATCTGAAGTATCCATCCATATTGAAAAAATCTATAGAAAAAAAATTTTCAAAGGTTGCAAATAGTTGCAGGTAACATGTGTTTGAAAGTAAACACTAATAAATACCAAATACATTCATGTGAAAATTATTACCACCAAACGCCGCCAATTTTTTATGTCAATGCAAATTTTTCGGATTTGCATTTCACTATATGGAAATGCATAAGTATCATTGTCATAGTCCCTGGAAAATTTTTTCAAACCCAATGAAATTAAATGGACTATTGGCACATTTAAGCCTTATAAATCGTCAGGAAGGGATGGCATCTTCCCGGCACTTTTACAGCAGGAACTTGAGATGACTCTCACTCTGGTTAGAATTTTCAGAACCAGTTACAACAGAAGTAAAATCCTACCAAACTCATGTAAATATAATTGAAAAAGCATTTGTAGCAAAAGAAATAGTCCTTTGTGCATTTATAGAACTTTTGATAACACCTCCTATGAATCAATAAAATATGCTGCTATGAAGATTGAACAGTAAGATGGATACTATCCATGCTTAACAGCTGAAGGACAATGGTGATAGTGGGAAGGGATCCGGTAACAGTAAGAGCCATCAAAAGGTGCCCGAGTCCTAAGACCCCTTGCTATGGTCTGTAGTTATTGATAAACTTGTCACTAAACTAAGCGACTCCGGATTCGACATCCAAGGATACGCTGCTGACCTACCCATTATAATAAGAGGCAGGCATGATAGCATAATCCCAAGCCAATACAAATTTCACTGATCATCTTCAAAACTTGGTACTTGGATAAAGATTTACACGTTAGTCCAAGCAAAACAGTCATTATACCATTCACAAAAAAAAGAACGCTTTTCCTAATAGCTCCAAAACGAATAGTGTACCAATTCACTTCTCTGATGAGGTAAAATATCTGAAATAAACACTTGACAAGGGTTACTCAAGAAGCAACAGCGACCCTTGGTAAAACTTTTTGCCTAAAATCGAAAATGATCTGTTGGTCATACTTAAGAGTCTTCAGGCCCACCTATGCCTCACTATTATGGTGACAAAAAACAGAAGATAAAACAGCAAAAAAACAAGTTGTCGAGGGGGCAACAATTAGCGTGTCTATCAGTCACAGGAACAATGTGAACTTGTCCAACAGCAGTAATGAAAGTATTGATTGACTGCAATACAGTCAGAGACAGGCGGGAGGGGCCTTACCGGACGGACTCAATAATGATGAACGAAATGAACAAGGATGCTTTAAGTGGACGAGGGAACTTCGGGATGACTTGCTGACCTGCCATGAGAGTAGCAAACCTGAGCAAAGAGGATACATGGCGCGATTGTATGCACTTTGGTGCGAAATGTATCAAGAACATCGCGGCTTCTCTCAACAACACCTGAGAGATCAAGTATCCTTCTTGCGCAGGACAGGTTACGTAAGGGCACCCCGTCAGAAGAACTGCCAGCCGCAGTTCTACCACGGCAATTAGCAGCTGATGGAGAACATCCTCCAAAGTTCACTGATGTAGACTTAAGGACGAGGGTAAGCCTTAAAACCATGGCTAACCTAAAGCCACAAGACCTGGCTAGAATGGACGCGGTCATCGATGAGGAACTTCAAGAAGATGCAGACATCTTGCAAATCAACTGTGCCGTGTACAACGCCGCGAAGTAACTCGTCCCCCGTGTGAGGTCAACCAATCACTGGGTCGAGAAAGCCAAGCGGCGTGTACAGAAAATCGAGGGCAAGATACAGTCGGCCAGACAACACGCTTCTCGGATCCAGAGTGTGGTGGATTACAAGACGAGTGGTAGAGTCTTTACTCCCAGAATCCGGTGCATAGTAGCCGGATTAAGACATCAACACCATACTCTAAATTTGACAGTAATGCTTACTATCAAGCAGCACTGTCTAGATAGGATCCGAACGCTCATGGCGATAAAGAAAACATTAAGGAGGCGGGTGAGGAGTATGGAACAAAACAATTTGTTCCGTACGAATCCTTCCCGCCTCTTTCAAGAGCCACAGCGTGTTGTAGATAGTCCGCCGACTGTAGAAGATGTCGAAACCTTCTGGAAGGGAATCTACAAAACGACGCGTCCATTCAATAACGACACTCCAGCAATTGCACACTTCGAGACTCTGTGCCACAGACTTCTTGAAGAGACAGAAGAAGTGTGCCCGGCAATCAGTACGGAGGAAGTCCAACAAGCACTTGTTGGTACCAAGAACTTCGCTGCCCCGGGCCCAGACGGCATTAACAACTGGTGGTGGAAGAAATTTCCTTCCACTCACCGCTGTCTGGCGCAAGTTTTCAACTCATGGTTGAACGAGGGGCAGCAGATTCCGGACTGGTTTGTCGAGGGACGTACTGTACTTATCCCCAAAAAGGGGGATCTTTCTGACCCGAGGAATTATAGGCCTATCACTTGCCTCAACCCTGCTACAAGATATTTACACGTATCTTGTATGCTAGTACACTGAGGTCTGTTGATCCGGTCTTCCAGCAGATACACGAATAGCGTGGTGCCAAGAAGAGCATGGCATGTTGCAAGGACAGCCTGCTGATAGACCGCTGTATTACACAGAATTCTGTGCAATACAAGTGGAATCTATCGTTGGCCTAGATTGATTACCGCAATGCATTTGATACAACATCGCAGGAGCTAATGTTGCACTTGCTCGAATGACTTGCGGTACCAGCACCACTAGTGAGATGCATAGAACAGCTGCTGCCACTCTGGAAGACTCGCTTCACCACAACAACAGGTGCACAGCGGGTCACGACAGCAGGTGGCATTTAGGAGAGGAGTTTTCCAGGGTGACTCCCTAAGTCCTCTCCTCTTCTGCATCTTATTGCTGCTGTTGTCTGTTGGGCTCCGCCAAACCCGCGGATATCAATGTGGACCACCCAGCGACTGGAGGTATAAGGTCACCCTTCTATTTTATATGGATGACCTTGAACTTTATGCCTCCGGAGAGCGCGAACTACAAAACGCTCTTAGGGTGGTCAAAGAATATACGCGGGCAATTGGTATGGAGTTTGGGTTGGACAAATGTACAGTCGTCCACCTCAAGAGAGGACGTTGCGGGGAATTCCCTGAAGATGCGCAGCTCGCAGACGGAAGTATCCTAAAACATCTGTATGCCGGAGAGACCTATACATATCTGGGTGTGTAACAAAGGCACATCCAGGATGTAACAAATAAAGGATTCCCTCCGCGACAAATACAGACACCGTCTCCGAAAGATTTGGTCTTCCAAACTTTCGGGGAAGAACATGGTGTCTGCAACTATATGCTTGCCGTTCCGGTTCTGCTCTACTCCTTCGGAGTAGTAAAGTAGACGGTAGATGAACTGCACCAATTAGACAGAGATACCTGCAAGGTGATGAATATTCACAGAAGTATTCATCCTAGATCGTACGTTCCTCGTGTGTACCTCACACGTCAACGGGGGGGCCGAGGACTCTTGAGCCTGGAGTGTACGCATGGCAGAGTAGTACTGAGTATGGTATGTAACATCCTCGGGAACTGAGATCCCCTCTTGTGGTTTGTAAAACATCACGAAACTGTAGGAGTGGGAGCAGGATTTTTCAAGGCAGCAAAAAGAGCAGCAAATGAACTTGGTCCCGCATTCGACATCAGTTGAGGTGGCCGGCAATGTTCTGATGTAGAGTCAGTCACTGAACTTCAGCCAAATCGTCTGAAATCCCGAATTAGATATGCCGAACAGGAAAATCTGTTTCGGCAGCACGTCGATAAACCCCAGCATGGTGTCTTCTATAAGAACATAGAAACACTGGGTTTATCGACCAGGCTGACATTGTCCTTTCAAAGGTCAGCCGGGCTGAAGTCGAAGACCGAGGGATTCATTATGGCCTGCCAAGATGTCGTTATCAACACCTTGGTCTATCGCAGCCGCGTGTGGCGTGTAGAGGTTTCTGACGTCAACTGCAGGACCTGCCGTCAGGCATCGGAATAGCTCATGCACATACTATCTGCATGCCCCGTTTACGCGATTTTGGAACTGGCTTTACGAGTGCTATACTACCACCTAAGGTACTCGTACGGGGTAGACCAGACACCAATGGTGCCTTACGTCCCCGGAGATATTGAATCCGTTTTCGAGAACGAGAAATGATGGATTTACTAGATCTGCTCATTCCAGACGGTCAGGCTAATCCAAGCCTACAAGCCTGACATAATCCTACAAGACCATCAACTCAATGTGATGTATGTCATCGAGTTTTCGCCACCTGCGGTGAAAAACATGTAATAAAGCCTACGCTGCTCTCGGATCTGAAGACCATACCGGCCTGTCAAACATCAGTCGAGAGGCTAGCCGGCCAAATGCAGATGGCGGTCATTTTCGTTTCTCTCCGTCTGCTTAGGGCACACGATTCTGGTATCCACAGTCACTAACCCTGCGGAATGTGGGGAGTGGCTGTAGTTAATGCGCCGCCGGCACGTCTCCCCGTGATGCGTCGGAAGCCACGGGAGGACTGTCCGGCATCAAGTTTAAAAAAAAAATATTGTATAAAATATCTTTATTGTGTAAAATACAAAATAATATTACACACGAAAGGTCAGCAGTACAGTAAACACTGATATAAAAACTACTAATCTACAATAGATTTAAACATTTAAATTTAAAACCTAGCATGTAATTTTTACATGTTCTTAAAATAATTTAAAATTAATATTTAATTTATTACTCAAAATCAGAGCTTTGACTCAATTTTTTTAATGCTGAATTGTTGTGTAGCTGCAAGGGTAGACTATTGTAAACATAAGTAGATAGATATGAAAAGGAGGATCGAAATGTTTTATTCCTAGGACGGATTGCATATAAATAATCATTTGTATTACAAAAGGCACACAAGGAGCAAGAATCTATATTTATATCCTCTCAGTCATCCAAACAACAAATCTAACATTGTCTGGGAAAGTCTACTAACAGTAAAGCAACTGGCAAGGTACAACAAATTTACTTTAATGTGGATGCCAGGGTAGGAAGGAATAGAAGGGAATGAGATTGCTGATAGCTTTGCAAGGTACGGAGCAGAATCATCATTCATCGAACTATTTTGCGGAATGTCTAAAAACCACACAAAAGACGAGGTCAGAAAATGGAAAAGGAACATAAATCCTCCTGTCGGAAGTTTCCTTCATGTCAAAGATAAACGAAGAAGTTTATAAACTATTTAAAAAAGAGCCAGAGAGCTACTCGAACTCAGCAAACCAAAGTTAAGGATACTAAGTGGCCTTCTTACAGGTCATTGTCCACGGAGATATCATCTCAAAAAAATAGGCAAAGCTGAATGCAACTTGTCGCTTCTGTACAAATAAAGAAGAAACTGGGGAACATATACTTTGCTCATGCCAAATCCTAACCCACCAAAGACATTTGGAGCAGGTATCCACAACACATGCCATAGTGAGGACCACAGCCAACAAACTTTTAGGGTTTTTGAAGAAGCCTAAAAATTGATGAGTACACATAGATATAAGGGTTATCACAGAATAGCTTTTTAGGCCGCACTGATGGGCAATAGGGCTTTAACCACCCACTATCTACAGTTTCTCAACTATTAATGAACGACTTACGATTTCTTTCAAACAATACATACCTGTTGGACAATGTACCAATTTACTTCATGTAAAAATATTGAAAAACAGCAATAACACTTCTTGCTTACTCGGCGAATAACGCACGGCAACTGAAACTTTGCCATACATACTAAATGACTCGCTGAATAACGTTACCATCAATGTATAAAAGGGATGCTGCTGAAAGAAACAAGCAGATATTTGTGCACAAAGATGCTGTTTCTAAGAATCTAAAAATTTGATTTTGGACTAAAATATTTTTTCATAAACCATAGGGCATGGGTAAAATGCTGTATTTGTAACAGTTTTACAGTCAGTGCGGCAACAGCAAAATAAAAAACATGACATGAGTTTCCAAGTGCAATGTTTATATGTGACCTGATTTTAATTTATGTTATGTGCCTGTAATATTCCACTGTGGGTGATTGACAAAGAACTATTCCATCTATTTTGGAAAAATATCCCACACTGACAATGACCTATTGACCTAGTAGAAGAGCTCCAGCAGGAGTAAATTATCTCATGTTAAACAATTATAATTAAATTAAAAATTACTACTTTTTGCGCATATTTGTAAACAAATGAGATATAGAGCTTTTTCAAAAACTTCTGAACCTCATCTTTTTATAAATATAGGAAAAAAGTGTACAGCAGTTTTTTATATTTTTAAATTACAGTAAAATGACTTACTCATATTGGCAAACCTGATATATATGTCTTTGGACATTTAACAATTAAAATTTTAACCTATCTCGAATATAGACAAACATATCTGAATCTAAAATATTTGAGCAATCAATTTTTCTTGAAAATTATTTAAAAAATATATATTCGACATTTTTTTACCTAATGCACAAATGAATCAATTTATGAATCTAGCATTTTCATAACATGATGTATTTTAGATTATGGTGGCTAGTTTTGTTTTCTATATCTCTCTGGGTATGCATTAGTTTAATCATCGAAACCTGGGACAAGTGGAACTCATCGCCGGTTTTAGTAAGTTTTGCCAGAAGTCCAACCCCTGTTTGGCAAATACCTTTTCCAGCAGTTACCATTTGTCCAGCAACTAAAACCAGGCAAACTGTATACAATTATACCGATGCTTTTGACAAGTACATGCAAGGAGAAGACATGACAAAAGAAGAGTAAGTAAGATCTGTTAACTTGGCACCATAACCATACCATCGGGGCTATTGCAAAATCCATTATACTATTTAGTACCCAAGATGTAAAAAAACATGGGTGCTAATTATTATAAAATGTTATTAACAACTTTATACTTATGGTGCCAACTTCACACCAGCACCGCAACCATCGATGCTAATTGCGATACCTACATATATGGTCATTTAGCATCCTTTGAATATGTAGCTAATTGTTTAAACAAAGTTATAACTATTTTATAATTTTAATGGAATCTGGAAGTAGTTTTTGATTAATGAAATTCTACTTGCGTGTTGGAAATCAACAAAAATTTAATAATTCGATATCATGAGCATATTAACTTTTTGAGAAAATTTTTATATTTTACCAAGAAGTTTCTCTGAAAATAATGTTAATGGTAAGGTTAAATTTAAATCAAATTTTTTGTTTATAAAAATACTCGACTCCACCGACTGGACTAGTTGGCTTTAAATAGATGTTGTTTGCATATGTTATTTCTTTTTTTAAAGATAAGTAATTTTAAGTTTTCTATTTTATTTTTGAATAATAAATATTGCAATTTTATTATTGAATGCATTTTATAATACAAGGAAATGATTGCGTATAGTATTATATAACTTTATAAATATTACAGTATATTATTAAACGAGCATGAGTTATTATTCACGAGGGTGAAGTTTACAACAAGGGCCGTATGCGAATGTCATAAATCATCCTAGTGAATAATAGCTATTACATGCGAGTAGAATACTACAGTTTATCTACGACTATTAAATAATAACAATATTTGGTAAAATATCACAGTAAAAATTTCGACGTTTGACTTTGACGTTTCAAATTAAGTAGTCATTTCGTGCTTTTACATGGCATATTCAATGAAATTTTAATAAAACGTTTGAGAACCAGTAAATAATAAAACAATTATTCTCTAGTGAATAATTGATAACATTATCCTTGAGGAAACACATAATGGATACATTATTCGTGGATAAACACTTTTATACATCTCGGCCTTATGGTTTCTATTTCCAGTTGGTTTATTTAATTCAAGATATCTTTCTTCCCATAATAGGGTGTTAAATAGTACGTACTTTTTGCCTGCCAGGGTTTATCTAACCACTTAATCTTGACCTATATACACAAATGGATAGCTACTGGTCTACTGAAACAGCTCTGCTTTGAACAAAAATTTTGTTTTAATGTCGATATTGTGCTTAAATTTTTTTAGAAAGTGGTATTTTCAAGTAAAAATTATTTTTTCTCAAACCTGTTACAATATTGAAAAAAATCAAAAAACGTCCGAGGATAACATCCTTTTTTCAAAATGCCAAACAGTAAATTGAAGTAAAATGTCTCCCTTTACATTTCAGTTGTTTCTCAGTTCATGTATATTAAATTACTTTAATTTTTTAAATAAATAAATAATTGAAATGTATTTATTTCCATGGACAATTTTGTTTTAAAAGATGATGGATATTCATAGTATTCATTCTAAATCGTCCATTTCTCGTGTACACCTCCCACGTCAAAGTAGGTGCCGAAGTGTACTCATGGTAGAGTAGTACTGAGTATGGCATGTAACATTCTTATGAGCTCAGATCCTTCCCTTCGGTTTGTAAAACAACATGAAACCGTACGAGTGGACGCAGGATTGTTCAAGGCAGCAAAAACAGTCACAGATAAACTCGGTGTTGCATCCGACACCAGGCTAGGAGGCCGGCGCGGCGAGGTGCTGATGTAGAGTCAGAAAAATCTGCTTCGGCAGAACGTCGATAAACTCCAGCATGGTGTCTTCTATAAGAACATGGAAACACTGGGTTTACGGCCAGGTTGAAATTCGACTCTCTAAGATTAGTCAAGTCGGAGACCAAGGGATTTTTATGACCTGCTAGGATGGAGTTATCAACACCATTTTGAAAAAATTGAGAAAATTCAGTTCAAATAGTTGTAAATTTAAAAATTATTTTTTGGCAACCCTGTATACTTTTAGGAAGTGAAAATGGCTGAATGTTATCACATAGATATCTCATAACTAATACTAACATATTTTTTTCTTAAAATTTATAATTGTGACTAGTGATTTTTTTTAATATACACGTGTAAACGGCATAATTTCAAGAAAAAAATTCATTACATCCAAATGGTTGAGAGAGAGTCAATAATAATACAAGAGTGGAAGGAGGCCACAAGGAAATTTCAAAAAAATTTTCTGGTATACATGACATTTCATTAAAAAAAATAATACTTGAGCCTGTAGAATCGTCTTGGCTAACCCTGTATTTTCGAAAAGAATTTCCGGTTATAGACTTCTTTATCTAGTTTACTTATGTTTTTAAATCAATGTTCCAGCTATCATAGAACTCGAGATATCGAAGCCGGACCAATTATTGCCCCGCCCTGTGTCGCAATTTTCATGGAGTCACACATATCTCAAAAACTGCTAGTACGATTTTTTTGAAATTTGGGTGGTTGATCACTGCCCGCAATTAGAACTTAATGATGTAGTAAAATTTGAAAATCATCATTGACCTGTACATACGCTAACGTAAGGGTGGGTTTTCCGAGAATTTATATTAGCGATTTTATTAGAAATAAACTAGTCGGATATTCTTAATCAGCACCTTTAAAAACCCCTATGTACAAAATTTTGTTATAATTGATTCAAAGGTGGTTGAGATATAGGCCGCCGAAAAAAATTTTTTTTTTAATTATTTACTTGCAAAACGGTTACCCAAATTGAAAAAAATGTTATCCATTTTTTGTTCAGAACAATGTGTTTTACTAGTGTGATTTTGATTTGAGAAATAATTCTTAATTTTTTAATAATGCAAAAATTCGAATATAAATATTAGATTTAAAAATAATGTAAGATCGAGAACAAGAAAATTATATTAATAATAGGGACCTAAATAAACTTAAACGATTCATTCTATTTCTATAAAACCACCATCATTACGAATACATTGTTCAATTCTTCTTCTTGCATGTCGTATAACTTTACGAATTTCACCAGCAGTCATTTCAGCACATGCCTGTCTAACTCTATCCTCTAATTCTTCTTGGCTGCGGGGTCTGTTCTCATACAAACTATTTTATTACCCCATAAATAGAAGTCAAGAGGTGTGAGATCGGGAGACATCGAGGGAAACTCCTGAACTGGACTTTTACGACCTATCCATCTGCCCAGAAAATTAATTTCTAAAAATACTCTTCCAACGTTGTGAGCTGGAGCATCATCAAGTTGATAATGTAGGTTTTCTCTAACATCTTGTGGCAGATCGTTTAGAAACGGGGCAATTTCATCCCGCAACAAATTCAAAAAGGCCTCCCCATTTAATCTTGGGATGAAGAATGGCCCAATAATTTGGTAATTCCAAATGCTACACCAAACATTGACTTTCAAAACATATTGCCGTTTGGTATTGATAACCCATTTGGGAATTTCGTTAGCCCAAAAGCGACAATTCTGAGGGGATACTACCCCATTTGTCGTAAAGGTAGCCTCATCAGTAAAAATTATATTTTCAGAAAATTTGTATTATTTAAAAATTCACCCTGTGCCCACAAACAAAAATCTAACCTTCTCTGTGTATCCCCATCCTCTAAAGTATGCAATATTTTTGGCTAAAGCTCTTTGCCTATTTTTTTTTAAGCAACGCCAAACTAGGTCCTTACGTTAAGATTTACTGCTGCTTGTCTTACACTAGATTTTAGGTTTTGTCTAATATATTGTAAAATACGTTCTACATCTGGATCTTGTCTATTTTCTAAATTATATTTTTTTTATCTTAATTACGTACGTTTCCTGGGTTTTTAAAATTATTCATGATGTTTGCCACCAATTTATGTCGAACAGGAAAGGACTGCTCAGGATGCCGTGCGTTAAATTCAGCAGCAGCTTTTCTAGAGGACCTGGCATTTTCTCAAACCAATAGAAGCAACTAATTTTTTTCCTCGATCGTTAAACAGAGCACCATATTTTTTACAATAGAAAAATTTACTCTATTTAGGTAATTATTTGAAATACACTCACGTACAAACAGTACATTTAAAATTTATGTACTTTCAATAATAAATTGACACATGTTATAACCTTTGTTTTCATTGCCTACTTAGGTTTGTATTTGTTACAATAAAAGAATTTTTTGCATTATTAAAAAATTACGAATTATCTTTCAAATCAAAATCACACTAGTAAAATACATTATTCTGAACAAAAAATGGAGAATATTTTTTTCAATTTGGGTAACCGTTTTGCAATTAATTAAGGGGTTTTTGAAGGTTCTGATTAAGAATATCCGACTAGATTTTTTCTAAAAAAAATCACTAATATAAATTCTCGGAAAATCCACCCTTACGTTAGCCTATGTACAGGTACGCCAATGATGATTTTCAAATTTTACTACGTCATTAAGTTCTAATAATTGGGGGCAGTGATCAACCACCTAAATTTCAAAAAAAATCGTACTAGCAGTTTCTGAGATATGTGTGGCACCATGTGTATATATATATATATATATATATATATATATATATATATATATATATATATATATATATATATATATATACGTATATATATATATATATATATATATATATAGATATATATGTATATATATATATATATATATATATATATATACGTATATATATATATATATATATATATATATATATATATATATATATATATATATATATATATATATATATATATATATATATATATATATATATATATATATATATATATATATATATATATATAGGGTGGGGCAATAGTGCGTCGGACCTCGATATCTCGAGTTCTACGATAGCTAGAAATTTTTTAAAAAATTGTAAGTAAACTAGATAAAAAAGTCTATAACTGGAAATTATTTTTGAACATACAGGACGAAATTACAGGACCAAGTGCCTTATTTTTAAATGGAATACTATGTATATCAGTACATTTTTTGAAATCTCTTTCTACGCTCTATTCATTCCTATATTATTATTGGCTATCTGCCAACCACTTTGATGTAATGAATTTTTTTGTTGAAATAATGCCATCTGCAGATGGATATTAAAAAAATCACCACAGTCACAATTATGGGTTTTAAGAAAAACTTATGTGAATGCCAGTTACGAGACATCTAATTAATATTTTTGAATCATTTTCATTTCCTAACAATGTACAGGGTGGCCAAAAATTAGTATTCAATTAAGAACTTTTTAAATTGAATTTTCTCAATTTTTTCAAATGTATTTTTCAACGATGTGATGTAAAAATGAAAAACGAACATTTTTTATAAGTACTTCCCTATGGCTAATTGCAACCATTTTCGTTTTATTGAGCAATAATTACAACATTCAAAAATAAACTTAAAAAAAGAGGTTTCTTCAAATAACTCAGTAGAAAAAATTATAATAAAAGTTCCACATGTTGGCCATTTTGATTGACACACATCTCTATGCGCTTTTAAAATGAGGTTCCCACTGTTCCTAAAACTGCCGGTGTGATAGATCTAAAGGCAGTTATTATTCTTTCCTTCATATATTGTACTGTTGTTAGTCTGTCTCTATAAACAATTTCCTTCACGTATCCCCATAAAAAGAAATCCATTTTTGTAAGATCTGGGGATCTAGCGGGCCATTTAGTTGGTCCATTTCTTCCAATCCATTGATGAGGGTAGGTATTATTTAAGTGGTCTCTAACTGCATTTAAATAATGTGGTGGAGCACCATCTTGCTGAAACCACATCCTATTTCGAATTCTTCCAGGGAGATTTACCAATAATTGTGTCAGACAGTTTTCCAAAAAATGAAGATAAATAGCTCCAGTCAATGTACCATCAAAGAAATGTGGCCCTATTACATGTTCTCCAATAATTCCTCCCCAAACGTTTATAGACCATCTGTGTTGGTTATTAACTTGCATAAAAAAAGTGAGGATTTTCCGATGCATAATAATGGAAATTGTGCCTATTAACAAATTCATTTTTATGAAAAGTTGCCTCATCAGAGAATAAAACATTATTGAAGAAGTTGACATCAACTTGCATTTTACCTCTGGCCCAATTACAAAATTGTAGGCGGTTTTGAAAATCGTCATCAGATAATTCCTGGTGCATTTGAATACGATATTTGTTTTTAAGATTCGACCCAAGACAGTCTACTTATTCGTACTAATGAGGTCACTTCTCTTTGACTAACATGGGGATTCTCAACCGTTGCCAGCACCACAGAAAACTCATTTTCTTCGTTCACAACATGTTTTATTCTTTCACTTTTTTTATATTCGACATTTCCAGTTTCCAGAAATCTATCGAGAAGGTTTTGGAAGCTGCTAACATCAGGAAGCATTCTTTCAGGATAACGTTAGTGATAAATTCTATTGGCAGTAAACATTTCTGTCTGACTCGCCCAAAACATAAGTCATGTCTACAAGTTCCGCTTTATTAAAATTCATATTGTAAAATTTCAAATATTTTAAATTCAATACAAATTGTAACTAACGACCGATAAGTGTGATAAATGCTCCTTTATACACGACAATTTATACAAAACTGAGGTTTTATTGCTTGTCGAATAACGAAAACAGCAAAAAAATATACAAAAAAACATTACAGTAAAGGACTGGTTAAATACTATTTACTCATTTCAATGGAAATGGTCCCACTAAATGGCCTCATTTCAAAATTGCATAAAGACATGTGTCAATCAAAATGGGCAATACGTCGAACACCTATTATAAATTTTTCTAATGAATTATTTGAGGGAACCCCTTTTTTTAAGTTTATTCTTAAAATTGACACTTATTTATTTATAAAACGAAAATGGTTGCAATTAGCCATAGGGAAGTACTTACAAAAAATGTTCGTTTTTCATTTTTACATCACATCGTTGAAAAATATACAGGGTGTTCTATTTGAAAAAATTGAGAAAATTTAATTTAAAAAGTTCTTAATTAAATACTAATTTTTGGCCACCCTGTACATTTTTAGGAAATGAATATAATTCAAAAACATTAACTAGATGTCTCGTAACTGGTATTCACATAAGTTTTTCTTAAAACCTATAATTGTGCCTGTGGTGATTTTTTTAATATCCATCTGCAGATGGCATTATTTCAACAAAAAAATTAATTACATCAAAGTGGTTGGGAGATAGCCAATAATAATACAGGAATAAATAGAGTCTAGAAAGAGGCTTCAAAAAATATACTGATATACATAGCATTCCATTTAAAAAAAGGCACTTGGTCCTGTAGTTTCGTCTTGGTTCGCCCTGTATGTTTGCAAATAATTTTCTATTATAGACTTTTTTATCTAGTTTACTTACAATTTTTTTAAAAATTTCTAGCTATCTTAGAACTCGAGATATCGAGGTCAGACACACTATTGCTCCACCCTGTATATATATATATATATATATCAAAACGAGAAATTTGGGACTGGAATATTTTTCTTCAAAACCTCATTTTTTTTAGAATTTAACTGAACTTCATATCCAGGGTTTCTGATTGATTTCGAATAAGTTTTGTTAATAAAATTTTTTATTAAAAAATGCCTTCCATGATTATTTGATTTTTTTTCATATAATTTAGCATCGTAGATGGCCTCGCATTTAAAGATGGAAAGTAATTTTGTATATGTGTATATTAACTATTCTCTGATTGTTTTATAAATATAGTGTATATTAACTATTCTCTGATTGTTTTATAAATATATAATTCTCTCATATGTGTGAATAATTTTCATAAATTATTTGAAACTCGTATAATTTAATTATATGCAAACGAAAGTAATATACCTAATTATTAATTAATGAATGACAATAGGGATGTTAACATGAAACCGTTGATATCATATCGCCCTAAATATGAACTAAATAATTCAGTTGTTTATTAAAAAAAAATCCATATCACCAGTCTGCTTAAAATCTATTTATGGTTGTAACATTCCAATTTAATGAATTTTATTACCTATTTACTAATTTCTAATTTAACTGTATTTCATTGTAATGAAATTCAGTTAATTAATTATATATATTTTTTTGCCTTTACGATTTTTTTTAAATATCGCTTTTGTGTTAATATTTCGTTGATAAATTTTTTCTAACTAGTTTGAAATGTTCTTTATTATTTAATTGATAAGAAAGTCATTAAGTTCAAAGTTTTTCCACTGTTCTTCCTCTTCTATACTTAAATTAGAACAGTTTATTTTTAACAAATATTAATAGAAATTAATTATTATAAATGAACTAAGTAAATATACCGTAATTATTGTTAATGCCTTTCGAATTAATTGTTTATTTATATATAGTATTTAGTAAATAGTCATTCAATTATTGCATGTACTCAATTAATTTATGTTATAGGAATAATATCCAGAGCAACTCATTATCGTTTGTTTCGCCAAATTAGTTGAACTTCACCTTTTGTTATATACGTATAAATGCATTTTCTGTTTATCTAAATTGGAAATAATAAAGAACATTTTTTTTTGTTTTACCTAACGTTGGACGGTCCTGCAGTGACCTCTGAACCGCATGCAGCAAATTACCTGCAGCCACTCGCCACATTCGCCAGGGTTAGTGCCTGTAGATCCAAGAATCATGTGCCCTAAGTAGACGGAGAGAAAGCAGATGACCGCCTTTTGCATTTAACCTGTCAGCCACTTGGCAGGCTAGTACGATCATCAATTCCGAGAGCAGTGTAGGCTTTATCCCTTCGAGTACACCGATTATTAGGACGACCATCTTGACTGAGTAGCCTGGGAACAGCCTTGGAACTCGTACTGGAGGTCTGCTGTTCCTTTTCCTTTAAGGTGATGTTTTTCTCGGCTGGGGATGAAAATTCGATGCCTTAGTTTGATGGTCGAAGAGGACTATGTCAGGCTTATTGGCTTGGATTATCCTGATAGTCGGCAATGAATAGTTCCAATAAATACGACATTTCTCGTTTTCCACAACGGGCTCAATATCTCCGGGTACGAGTGCCTTAGATGGTAAAACAACACTTGTAATGATGCGTTATGTCGGTGGATGTACATGCTTAGAAAACTTCCAAGTATCTTGGAAAATACACATTTTTAAACCCAAATTAAATAATACTGAAATATAGTTTATTTAAAACATGAAAAATAATGAACGTCATATTTATTTAAGTTCCGGGGTCTGAAACAGATTTTTTGCAAGTATACAGTATCTTTAAAAAAGCAATTTTTCAGAAAGACTCGTAATAATGATTCTTAGAAAAAAGCAAATCCTTTTGTCAACAAAAAATTTTGATAAATATATTTTTTTAAACATTTGCATGATATGTAATTCTTTGACACAATACGACCAATATGGTCAAATTTCCCTAATTAAAAAAGATTTATCAAATACAATAAACACAATTTCTGTTTTTTAGGATGAAACGTTTTTCTGACAGTGCTCTTATTTGTGATAACCCTCTTTACAATGATGGAGACAAAACTACTGACTTGAACACAATAGATTATTTAATGGACGTAAGTTGAATTTCTTTATTTTGTTTTAACAACATATTCAATTGATCTAGATTGTCGGTAACTCTTAAAATAAGTTCAAACAAAATATGTACAATGTACAATATACAAATGTACAATATCAAACGATTTTTAGATTGCGCCGCAATTTCAAAATGTACTATTTTCCTGCAAGTGGACTTTACTGAATGAAAGCTGCTATAACCTTTTCACACCAGTTCTTACAGAAGATGGGTTGTGTTTTACCTTTAATATGTTAGACAGAAGCCAGCTACTTAGAAATAAAGTGTAAGTATAAATTAGTTTATTCACTTTTGAAATTAAGATAATAATATCTAATTATATTCAGGGTGTAACCGATATGCATTTATCAAATTGCAGCTTCTATCCATTATGTCGTGCGCCGTTTCCACGTGGAAACGAACAGTGCTCACAGGACTTCAGTATTGACTACACTCATAGATTTTTGTTTTTATTGATTTTTTGTTTTATTGATTTATTGATTTATTTATTTATTGATTTAATGATTAATGGTTTATTGATTTCTTGATTTATTGATTTATTGATTTATTGATTTATTGATTTACTGATTTATTGACTTATTGATTTATTGCTTTATTGCTTTATTGATTTATTGATTTATTGAATTGTTGATTTGTTGATTTGTTGATTTGTTGATTTATTGATTTATTGATTTATTGATTTATGGATATGTAGATTTATTGATTTATTGATTGATTTAGTAATACTATACAATAATTATTAACATAAGAAAATTTATATTTAATTTGAATCTTAACTAATATTAATATTATATAACTACATTTCCTTAATTTACGAAGATGAAGAGCTTCATATAGACCGAATTAAGGCACTAGATGCGACACTTTGAGAATTGTGTAATGAATTATTTTTCCACAAACATCAAAATGTATTTAATATATTGAACGCTCGTTATGCCAACCAGTTGGCATCATCTGGGAGATATTAAAGTTTAATTACCCGCAAGGGATGCTACTTAATAGGTTAGAAGGACCTACCTATCTAAAAGGTTTAAGTTGACATATATGTTCAATCACCAACTACCTGTACCGCTAATACCTTACGAACAGAAAAGGTCATATTTACATGTGGTATTCCAGATGAGCATAATGAATTGCTGACTGTTTTAGATTGTTGTTAGCAATACCAGTAGGTGGAGATTGACCATAAGTGACAACTAGACCCTTTAATACCCTAATCGTTCTCAAACGTGTCAACAGCGTCATCAGTGCATTCTTTATTGAAATATGGGACACTATTTCCTTTATATTTAATTCATTCGCCCCATTGACTCGCCCTCAGCTTGATTACCCAACAGTTGCATATTGGATATTATAATTTTACAGAATGTTACATAAAGATTATATGGCTCATGGGAGGAACACGGAAGGTTGGACGTTAGAAGAAGGTTATCCAAAAACCGCCAAAAAGGACACTTTTCCTAGGAGAGCTTTATCGGCTGGTTCTACAGCTGGACTGTTTTTATTAATAACAGAGTATGAGCAAGATTTAGATTATATTTGTAGAGGACCAGTTCAAGGATTTAAGGTAGGAATACTATTTATTATTTGTTAGATATACAACGTTTTTGTCTTTGGATATTTTGAACTCAGAGTTTGAATTAGCTGAATGAATTTTCATTCAGGTGCCTCTGCTTGTAAAATTGCCAAGCGGATAGTGATGTGATTCTTAATTATTATTTAATCATAGTTTTGATTACTAAAACAGTGTGCATGTAATTGCTAATGAGAATATTAGAGGCTAACCCACAAAGTGGGACAAAACTTGCAGCTGTGTTATCAATATAGTTGTTAAATCGATAAGCGTGACTCGATCTTGACAGTATTCATAAAAAAGGATGATTTATTATAACGTTGTGACAGTAATTTTTTATTAGAACAAGTTATTAACTTTCAGGTACTTTTGCATCATCCAGCAGAGATTCCTAGAGTTAGTAGGCATTATTTTCGAGCGCCTTTAAACCAAGAAGTGGTTGTCTCCATAACACCAGATATGATGACCACATCTCCAGGTTTGGAAGAATATGATCCCCACAGAAGACAGTGTTACTTTCCGAAAGAGAAATATTTGACATTTTTCCAGTATTATACGCAACAAAATTGTGAAGTTGAATGTTTGACAAATTACACTTTATCCAGATGTGGATGTGTGGCTTATCATATGCCGCGTAAGTACGCTTCACTAGATTTAATGTTGCCTAGGCAAAAAATGTACCAGGGATGGTCCAGTTAAGGTGTTACCGTTATTTACTTAGAAATACAGCTCGTTTGGTCATTCCCGAAAAGTAAATTATTTCAAAATTAATTTGCGTATTGAAATTAATTTTTAAAAATGACCTCACAGAGTATATCGAGAAAGTATCTCGATATACTCTGTGAGGTCACATAATTATGTAACCTACGTACTACTGTCGTAACACACCGATTGCCTATACATCATACCGAAACTTGACCTTTAATGCATATGTCTATAAAGGCAACATTTTGGAGACTTAAACACAACGTAGAATTTTGTTTTATTTCTCCCTTGTAATAAATATATATTAACTTTTAGTTACCATTTACATGCACAGAACAGGTTTGATTATGTACCGAGTGGGCAACTAAGAATGGATGCCGGCCATATCTCAGAAACTAATCATCGCACAAGTTTAGGGAAAAAATTTTCAAGTAAGGTGACCCTAAAAAATCGCTGGAAAATATTTTCGAGTTTCTAAAATGGCCGCTAGGAGGCGTAACAACCATGACCAAACAGATAACTAGGGTTTTCTCCGTATTTTGCCCAATTAAGTGACATTAAAAATATACGCATCGTAATCCCGGGAGAATTTCAAATTTTATTAGTTTTACAATTTTTTTTCTATCTTCAAAAATAAAGTGGTGGGGAAATCCAAAAAATTTTTTTTAAATGTCGATTACTCCGATTAGACCTAACGGAACTTAACAAACTTAGTCTCAGTACAAAGGGATTTTCTTAGTCTATCGAGTGCGCTTTACGGTGTTTAAGTTTGATTATTACCGCCGCCGCTAGAGTGCGTTATCTGACAAGTCAACAAATATCGTGATTTTTCTTAAAAAATTTAAACAGAATGTTATGTTTATTTTTACACTGTAAAATAGGGAATTAAACACTTCAAATGTCAGTGAAAACCGCAACTGGATAACTTTTTTCTAACCGTAGATATTAGTAAATAAACTTGAAATTAGATCAGATCTTGGCGATGAAATTTGCAAAGTAGCTGTTGAAAACAAGTTAGCTGTGAAAATGACACATTCGTTTGATTTTTTTTAGGTTGCATCTATATCACATAGTCCTCCATCAAATTTTAAATGCTCGCGATTCATTTAGGAGTAATGGTACTGTTAATCGCCATAATATGCATTATTGGTTTGAGACGAATCCGCGTTGGATGCGAGAGGTTCAATCTCAGGGTCGTTGGTCTATAAATGTGTGGTGCGGAATTCTAGGTGAACAAATAATTGGGCCTTTTATTTTCAATGTAACTCTTAATGGAGAACGTTATATACATTTTTTTTAAGAAACGAACTGCCGCTTCTTTTAGAAGACGTAGATCTAGCAACTCGTCGTGATATGTTTTTCCAACATGATGGGTGCCCGGCGTATTTTTCTCTAAACGTTCGAGATTTTTTTTAACCAGACATATCTTGACAGGTGGATAGGACGTGGAAGTCTATTTCATTGGCCAGCCAGGTCCCCAGACCTGACTTATCTAGATTTTTATTTGTGGGGGTGAATAAAAGATCTCGTTTTTGCCACCAGACCCACTACAAGGGACGACATGATTGAGAGAATAAGAAATGCCATTCAAAGTATTTCGATGGCAGAAGTAGAGACTTCCGTTCAATCCACTCGCCAAAAAATTAATTCTTGCATCGAAAATGATCGACGACATTTTGAACATCTAGGGCCCCACTAATTATATTTTAATTCTTTTAAAGTATTGTAATGTGTTTTTTGCGTTTACTTATTAATTTAATTTATTAGTTACTAATTTTTATATTACATAACATATACATAACATACTAAATATTTTTGACATATTATGTTGTTTCTTCATTGTTTCATTTTCACAGCTAACTTGGTTTCAACAGCTACTTTGCAAATTTCATCGCCAAGATCTGATAACAATTCATAATTTCAACTTTGTTTGCTAATATCTACTGTCAGAAGAAAGTTATCGAGTTACCGTTTTCACTGGCATTTGAGGTGTTTAATTATCTATTTTACTGTGTAAAAATAAACGTACCATTCCATTTAATTTTTTTAAGAAAAAGTACGATATTTGATGACATTCAGATAACACCCTTTAGTGGCGACAGTGATAATCAAATTAAAACACCGTAAAGCGCACACGATAGACTAAGAAAACCCCTTTGTAACGAGACCAAGTTTGTTAAATTTCGTTAAGTTTAATCGGAGTAATCGACATTTAAAAAAATTTTTTTTGGCATCTCCCCACCACTTTATTTTTGAAGACAGAAAAAGATTGTAAAATTAGTAATATTCAAAATTCTTCCAAGATTACGATGCATGTATTTTTAATGCCACTTAATTGCAAAATACGGAGAAAACCCTAATTTTCTGTTTGGTCATGACTGTTATGCCTCCTAGGGGCCATTTTAGAAACTCGAAAAGTGATTTTTCAGGTTCACTTTACTCAAGACAATTTTTTCCCTAAACTTGTGTGATGATTAGTTTCTGAGATATGGCCGGCGGTCATTCTTAGTTGCCCACACGGTACAATGTTCAACGCATTAGAAAAACTCTATTATTGACTTAATAAATTAATACTTAAAACGAATTTAGTATTTGTCAATAGTAATTACGATCAGTAAAAATTTATATTTCACATGTCAATTAATTTGTGGCTAACATCAAGTTGTTGACATAGTTTATAACCTCTTTTCTTTTTATAAAATAACTTTGTGTTTGGATTGTTTGAATAATATCCTACAGCTAGGTAATTAAGAGAATTTTTAGCTTTATCGTTTTTTGTTGCAAAATGATTTTACATGATTAATGAGAGTACATAAACTAATTAATTTTTATGTGACTATAATATGAAAATGTATACAATGTAAACAATTTCGTGGGACAAAAATGTGCATTTCTTATAAAAGTTCCTCTAAGCAGCCTGGAATCATTCGGCGATAATCGAACTCTACTAATATGGTGCTCCCATGTTTCTTTTAATTTGGTATCATTTGGAAAATTGATTATTTTACATTCACTTTTATTAGTAGGATCACTTTCTGAAGCAAATCATAAACCCGTAGTTCAAAATAAACACAAAAACGTCCTTTTAAATCCGTGACACAACACTTGAACTTGGATATGCGATAATTAGATTATCAAATATGACGTTTGAAATATTTCAAACAAATTGAAAAGACGATGAAATTAGCAGCAATATTATCTTTTGAGTTTACTCCTATTGGACTCCCCAAACTCGAATAGGTAACCCTATAAAGAAACCGCCTAATTTATAACGTCTTATTGAAAAAATATTATCATCTGTGGTGTCTATGGACCCTAAAGGGACACTTTTTGAAAAAAAAAATTTGAAGAAATGTCCAGTTTTCTGGACATCGGTTCCCAATGGTGATAATTGCCACAATAAACCAATGTCCAGTTAACTGAACGTTAATATTTTGAAACAAAAAACTAAAATAAATAAAAATTACTTTCTTTTTACCAACCAAACTTTATTTTCTCAACTTATCTAAGTATATACGTAGGATTAATAGTTATAAAGGAATATTAAACAAAAAATTAACTTAGTAAGAAACACGAAAAAATGTTTAGCTCGTCAATAAATCATTATGTCAAGTTTTGAACTAAGTATAAATATATAAGCCTGGTTCTTCTAGGCATACGGAACAAAAATAACGAGATTTGTGGCTTTCCTTATTTTTGCTACATTGATATCTTTTCATAGCCTACTTGTCTTTGGCAGTTGTTTTTAGTGGTTCTAAGTAATGGCACATACTATCATTATCTTTTTTCTCACTGTTCTCTTCTGATCTGAAGATTTTAACATGTCCTTTATTACAGCTTCTCTAAATCTCAAGAACTTCTTCTTGTAGACATAAAAACTGTTCCATAAACGTACATCAACCAAATGGAAAAATATTTTTCTATACCAGCGAATGGTTTTTCGTGGTAACGAATAATACGCCTTCTGATCGGATCTGTTGATTTCCGACATATACCTATTATAATCTAAAATATATCAAGGTCTGAGTTTCGAAACATCTTGCTTATTTCAGATTTTAACCATATTGTGTTTATTAAGGGGTGTTATCATATGAACATAACGTTTGTCCTTCAAGTTAACTACTAATATTATTTTTAGCGTATCCTTCGAATATCATTTCCAATTTTCTTTTAGTGTTTCAGTAATATAGGTTTGCTTTTTTATCAAATAATCTGCCAGGAGAACATTCATGTAGAAGTTATCGACGTAAAGCTTATGCCCTTTATCCAAATAGTCAATCACAAGATTTTTCACAACAGAGAAGGCATGATTTTGTCCATCATCAACAGTTAGAGTTTATTTACAGGTATAAATGATATAGTTGAGAATAAATCCATTATGTACTGTTAGTACATAAAGTTTAATATCATATTTATGCTTTTTATTAAATATATATTGTCTAAATATCAGCCTGCCTCTCCATTGTAGCATCGACTCATCAATTGCCAACTGTTTTTCTGGATAGAAAGTATCCTTGACATTACTCAAGACAATATCAATGATGGGTGTGATTTTATATAAGCGATCATTCTTATCAACAGTCTTGTGGTTTACGAAAAGCAAATTTCTGAGAATCTCGAGATATTGTATTGCCAAAGTTTGGATGAAAATATAATAGATCTATATACCATTGCTCTGACAAAAATGAACAGTACCAGATAACATGCAAATCACAAGAAACTTTTCTATTTCAGTTACTGTTATGTCAACCCACTTTCGTTGTTTTTTATTTATCGTGCAGAAGATGGTTTCGTATTTCGAGCCCTTCAGTTTGTTTCCTCGATAGCAATGCTTATTATATTGTCAGTAAAAAACTTTTTAAAATAATCATAGGGAGTGGCAGTATCATTAAGGTTTAAATCGATGTTTGGTATTCCGAAAAAAAGTACATCTGGAGAACTTTCGTCTGTGTCGGACAGACACAAACTTCATCATTCGATCACAGCATTGGCAGGTGGAGGTGATTCATTGTCATCGATTTTTCTTCAAGAGAATCATGATTACTTTCGCGGTCTGAATCGTCAGTTTGTTTCACACTGTCAGATTCATAATCATCACTGTTGTGGAAAACATTTTGTCTTTCACACTATCATCGCTAGAGAATATGTCGTTGTCACTATCATCCTACTGAGTAATGCCTCTAATTAGGCTTGAGTCAGTGATTTTTTATCATCTTATCTGGAATTTCATTTTCTCGTGGCAGGTCTACTGATACTTAAAAATAATGACCTAATGTAAATACAAGAACTCCTTACTTTCAAAGGACAACTAATAGGTAATTTATGTCGCCATCACAAATTTGATGCAGTGTAGTTTACAGACCGAGCGAATAATAAGATAATTTCACGATGACTGCGATAAAAATAGAATACAAAATTGTTTTTATACTTACACAGCAATAAGTTCTTTGTCGTTATCCATTAAAATTATCGTGATTCACGTAAAAGCAAATAAACAAGTCTAATCGCCAGAAAAATGCAACGTTCTTCACTAAATTATATTTGCGACTGATGAAGAGATAATATACAAACATGCATTACGACCTTTTCTAAACCCCAATCTATCGGATGTTTTTACATGTACCTTTATTCAAAATAACAGTAAATTTTTATGTCAGACTTGGCGTACAAACCGAATCATGTAAATCTTGCAAGAGTCAGGGACCGCACGCGATCTGCAAGCCATTTAATCACGTTATTTTCAGCGTCCCATTAACTGGATGCAGTCCCTAAGGAACGACTCCACCAACCAGTGAACTGGACGGCGGGAGTCAACGTGTTAATTAATTAATTGTATTAATAATAAAAGTTTCTGTAATGCGTTATAATTGTATATATTTTCACATGCTTTGTGCACGGTAAATGATAATTGAAAGTTCTTAAATATTTCTTACGAGAAAGAAACAAAATAAAATTCTATTCTGTGTTTAAGCCTCGAAAATGACGCCTTTATAGACATATGCATTAAGGTTCAAGTTCCAGTATATAGGCAACCAGTGTGTCATAACAGTAGTACGTAGGTTGCATAATTATGTGACGTCACACTAAGACAGTCTGTTATAAACACTTCATTTCCGATTATCACGTTTTTATAATACACTTGAAAGTATCATGTATACTCAATTGTAACATTCTTACAATAATCGTTTACATTTCATCACATCAGTGTTTTATACTTTGACTGCTTCTACCTATTTATTTTGTATATAGAGATTAGATATTATTCTATGTTTTATATTAGTGTTTTCCACTGTTTTCTACGTCAGATGTTTTTAGTTTATCTTTGATTTTAAAACATCGTTTTACATAGTTACATGGTTTGTTAATTAGTGTCTATGAAATTTTGCAAAATTGAACCATTACAGTATTGTTTAGGGTGACCACATCGCTACGTGAATCTGTGTATATTTTTAGGTAATTTTAAAACTAATAATTATTCAAAACTATTAGTTATAAAATCAAAAATTAACCAAACCAAGCACTGGAAACTAGATGACTCAGTTCAGGTGTCGCTGCTATTTATACTGTTTCAATTTTGATACGCTACTTCAAAAAGTACTTTCAATTATTTACAAACTAAAATAATGAAAAGGAATATAACCATTACCAAATTTAATTTTGTAAGTACAGCAAATAAAAATAGCCTCATAATTTCAATAAAGAAGAAATATGGAGTTAAATATTCTCAAGTTCACTATTACTCGTATATACTACTGTTTATTTAGTTGTATCATTCTACAAACAATATGTTAAGGTGCTTCCAAATCAAGCACGAACGCGCACTCAGCGCGTGTTCGATCTTGTTCACTCTCTTTTATTAGCGATTGGCGTGTTTAGTTTGGACGCTGCAGGTAGAGTACGTGCAACAATATCTGATAGTGAACTGAGCTATGACAAGATTTTGCACATAATCAGCGCTTACTATAAACTGGAACACTGATGAAATGCACGTTGCAGCGCGGCGTAGATAAAGCAAACAACGACGCACGCAGTAATCACGAATGTCGTTGCAACGTTTGCAAATGGGCGGTGCGTTGCCGCGCGGCCTATGTGGACTAATATAAAATATTGTAATCGAGTTGCAATTGTACTTGAGCAGGTATTGAATAGGTTGGAAGGCTCCTCTCCACTCTCCATTTAATTACGCCCCTTCTACCTCAACTAATTATTTAGCAATGCCTTGGACCAATAACGAGCTGGCCACACATCTTGACGCATTATGCCATTATGCCCAAATATAAATGTATATCCCAATTGTTTTGAACTTTTCAACAAGTATAGATATGTATGATCAATTATTGTGTTTAACTTCACACGATTGGATATTTTTGATTCCTAAATATTTATAATTGTTCATAAATGCGTCATATTTGAGCATAAACGGTCATATTTGAAAAGATAAGAGGCATACTCAACGTGTGAAAGGACGTAGCTAAACGGTTAGTGACGAAAAAGGGAGTGTCGCTACATGAGAAGAGTAGGGGGTGTCCAAACCTGCCAAATACCTACTTATTCGATATAAATTAAAATATTTGAGTTATTTATACTTTGCTCATTGTAAAAATAAGGGAAATTAAAATGTGCCAACGAAGTGTATTTTGTGTGGATCAACATTATTGTACTTTAAACAAAAAATTGCTAAATTTGTAAAATGTCCCTACAGGTATTATTTATCCTGACCATATTTTTTCATAAAATTTTATTAATTTTAGTTATAAATAATAATTCTTTTTTTCATTGCATGTAATTCTACATTTGGTGAAACTACAAGATTTAAAGTAAAGATTTTTAAGTAAATTGTAATTTACAATCTTCTCATTGTATAGAACGCATTTTTAGAAGCTCCCTCAATATAAATTGTACAAATTGTAAGGGTACAAACATAGTGGAGCAAAGAGACACAACGACGAGATAAGCGACACGACATAAATTTTGACGTGTAATAACATACAACCGTACATAGTAAAGAGGTTGTACAACGAGATAAAATCCTGATTTTTGTCGCGTGTGGCCCTGCGATTTTTACTCGTTAAAACAAGTAGTCATGCAGTTTGTATGTTGAACAAGAAACGTGCAGGTGGTAAGAATGTCTTCTGAGCAATTAATATTGTCGATATACAACAGACGAGTGCCAGGTCATAGGCAACGTTACATTTTAGATAAACTGTAGGCAAAGGTAGCTAATGAAAGTGAGATCACAGGCAAGTATACATAACGCACTATCATACAGAAACTTATTCTCACTGTTTGAAGTTTTGACACTAACTTCAATATGCGGACGCATTAAAAATAGTAAAATTTGTCTACACTTAAACAATAAAAGAAAAACGGAGATTTATGTTATAACTGTTTATTTCTGCATATAATAATACATAAAAATTTGAATTTTTAAAAACAAATTTTAGCATAGTTGTATAAATTTCAGTTATTTATTTCTATCCATTTGGTAGTGTAATGCATCACCTCCGCAAAATATTCCAAATAAATACCAAAATCTACTGAAAGACCATAAAAGAGCTTTTGTTTTAATTGTTTTTACACTACGTTTCTCGCTGTCACATATGATTTTTTGGAAATTGTTCCTATGTGTGATGTCACGATTTATCGGCACTTTTGCGGCAGTTACGTTGAGAGGCTAACAGACAGGTATCAGATAAGCATAAATAAAAAAAATGACGCAACTCTCTAAATTTTGCTAGAGCTCTGACATACTAGGAAAACACTGAATCTTGCCCGAACACTGAGAGTTGCAGACAACGAGACAACAGACTAGCAGATTTCAGTATCGTATCGGTATTCGCGCTGCGATTGCACCATCGTGCTGACAATAGACAGGCGACTATAAACTACGTATACCTCTAGTCGTGTATCTAGTGGTCCGGCTCAATCTGTATGGTCTATGAGAAGGCCCTTCCTGCACAAAGTTCAGAGATACAGGAGATTATATTACCTGTAGTGTTTAATATTTAATATCGTATTTACTTCTTTCTCCATCTGTATACATGGCATGAATACTGCAGTGGAATACCTTTCATAAATACAGTAACATATATGACTAAAGTTACTTACTGTTTTCAGATGAAGAATCTACCCCCATTTGTGGCTCTGGAAGTATAAGATGTATGTTCGACGCACAAAGTAAGTGACACGTCAATATAATACATTAATTTTTTAATAGGTATTTATAGTTCTTAATAAATATTTAAAACAATTATTATTTTTTTTCTTAAAAAATATAAAATAGACTTATATACATCAACATTCGAAATGGATAGCAAGTTTACAAGAAGCAATAAAATAAATCTAATACTACCATATCAGGCACCCTACAATCTATTCATCATTTTTGAGTGTCATTTAAATACATTACTTCAAAAATGGTTACCTATTGTATTACAACTTTGATGATATTTATTGTTAACAAGCACAATGTCCGAAAATAACGATATTTCTATACAGGTTGCGACAGGGAACTAGTCGTCATATGGCGAATTTACTTGTGATCCACCAAGCTAGTCAACATGAACCGAAAAGAAAATCAATTATAATAAATGAAATGAACATTACTCTAATCAATCATGAAAACTTGGTCTAACATTTAACATCATATTAATGCTAATTTGCAATTGTCATTTGCAAAAATTCATAAGCCCTGTTCGCTGAAAAGCCATAACTTTCAGATTTAACATATCCACACAAAAAGAATCTATCTGGAAACAGATTGAGAAATTCAGCTGTCCATAAGATAGTTCCCTATCCACTCAATAAATGGTTTCGATATGTAGTACTCCTGAAATAAACCATCTTGTCGAAATCAAATCTAGTTAAATTTTGGCCCTTGAAAAATTTGCTGCTACAAAAGATTGAAATACTTAGGATCATTCAGTGTGCCATCAATGACAAATGGATCGATCATATTTTCCCTCATATACCCTCTACATTTAATTTCTGGGGAATTAAAAAAATCGATGATGATTTTCCTGAGACCGATAACGAACGATTGAAGTATTATGTCGATCACGTAATGAAAAACGTTAATACAACACTAAAAATAATATTTCTGATGAAATTTTCTTCATTAGGTACGTTATTTCCAACTAAGATCTCAAGAGATTTCAGTAGATCTCAATTTCAGTAAGAATATTACTGTTTTCTTTAGTTATCTCATTTTGATATTAGCTGAGAATTCTCAGTATCTCTTAGCGAACTGCACAACCTATTTTATATTTCAGTATCTCATCTCACTTCACATGAATGGTAGGAGAAAATTTTACCTTTGACATAAGATCAGTCAGCAAACAATTGTAAGGTTAGGTTAACTTAATTGCATGTATGTATACATATGAAACTAAAACTTTTCGTGTGCAGAAATTCGTGTTAATTCAACTCTAATTTGATATTTTAAATATATGAAAGAAATTTGCTTTTTAATGTATCAAAAATATTTTATTAAAAACTCGTTTCGATAATATTTTATTAGAAACTCTACACGTGTTACTCCTTTTAGGCCTTTGTCAAGAGTACAGGGAATGCTGAACAGTAAAATTTCTGTTCATTGCTTATATAACCACAAAGCAAAGTTGTCCTTATGGTCATGCCGTCGTATTTGTGGAAAATCCTGGAGCATGGGCCCGCTACAAATTTACTGGATGATATAGGGTCATCAAACCGATGATAACATATGACTCCATTGTATGGTGGCCGAAAAGATCACAGTGAACGGCCAAAGCCAAACTCTCTGGATTGCAGAGATTAGCATGCATGACCGTAATGGGGGCAATTAGCACCACACCATCAGCTGCAATGAAAATCTTCCTGGACTTATCCCTTCTTCATATATATTTAGAGAGGCCAGGTGGGCAACAAACAGACTAGTGTCATGAAGCGAAACAGGTTGCTGGATGACAGAGAATTACAGCATCCTAAGAATGGCCTCGGATACTATGCCTACCATAACCAACTACGAGCTGACCTTCCACATCCTTACTCCGGAAAGAGATGAGTGAGATCGGAATAAAGCCGACCTACTGAGAGCAGGCAGTTGTTGGTTTACAGACGGCTCCAAAACTCCCGAGTGAATAGTAGCCGGAGTACATAGCTACAGACTAAGGGTGAGGATATCCTCAAGCTTAGGTAGTAGTGTTCTGTTTTTCAGGCCGAGGTTCATGCCATTGAACTGTGTATGCGAAAGCTGGAATATACGTATTTTACACGCAGATCAATAAAATTTTTCTCAGATAGCCAAGCAGCTATAAAGGCTCTTGGCTCCTACCAGTGTAACTCCAAAACGGTATGGAACTGTCAGAAGGTTCTAAATCATTTGACCAAAAACAACAAAGTGACTCTGGTCTGGATACCCGGCCACTTTGATATGAAAGATAGCAAATAGCCGACTTCTTTGCCAGAGAAGGAGCGAGATCACGAATCATCGGACCAGAACAGAACTACATTTTTGTCGAGAACCGATTTTACTGTCCTGTAACTTGAATCTTCCATTTCATTAATTGTACTGGAATAAATGATAGAATTTTCATTCAGAGGAGCCAAAAGTCATTACCTCCATGATATTTGTATCATGATTACTTCCATCATTTCGTTACCTTATCATTTGCCGGACAGATTCCCTTTTATGGCTTCTGGGAGAAACTCATCCATGTTTCTCGTATGATAGGATTAATTGTCTTGAAAGAGGAGACCTATTTTCAAATGTTGAGACAAATATTTTTCTATTTAATTTCACAAATTTTGAACGGTCACCGTAGACATGTTTTAATTCCGTCATATATCTCGGCACCGTGCAGCAATGGAGCGTTCCCATTGGTTAAAACAAGTCGTCCGACAGAATGCCTATATCATGGTCGGAAACAATTGTTCAAAAATTACTGATTGCAAATGTATTTAACAGCAGCAATAATTTTCCTAGTCCAAAAAAATTAATCGGGAAATTACATAAATTTGAAAGGTTATTGTAAGGCAAGGAACACAGTGAAAACAATGAAATACATGCTGTAGACTATTTCAGCGCGCATGCTTATTAATTAATTATATTTAAACATGCTCATCACTTGATTATTTGAATGTTTTCGACAATATTGTAAATATCCATTTTCCTATATTAAGAATGTATTCTGTTTAAAAATAAACTTGTATACTTTTAAATCACTTCTAAATCACTTTAGGCATTCCTAAAGTGAATAAATTTCGTATTTTTAAAGTTTACTTTGGATCAAGTTTCTTTATTTTTGATTGTGTATCATGGTTAAATTTATTTATATAAACTGTCTCATATTTTAGATACTTAGTTCAAGTATACCTATTTTTTATACCGGAACAGCTAAATAATATTTATATTACTGTTGTAGCTGAGTTATTAGAAAAGGAGGTTGAAGCTGGAATATCAAATTATGAATCTGAAGATCTAAAGATTGACGACTCAAACTGTGACTGTCTACCTGCATGTACTTCCTTAGGTTACGATGCTGAATCTACACAAGCTGAATTTTACTGGCAAAAGATTTTCGAGGGCTACAGGTCAAATATGAGTGAATTTCCAGGGTAAATATACAGATTATTGCAAAATTAACTCTTACAGTAAAAAGAGGGGCTCAAAACAAACGAAAACTGCCTATAATTATTTCGTCAATAATGTATATTAAGACATACAACCATGCCAAGATCAAGAAAACATTTTTGTGTCGTAATTTAAAAATCATAAAAGTTGTACATTAAAATTTAGATATCGTTTTCCGTTTAGGATCGTAATTGTATCCCACATTCACTTTTAAAGAAATACTGAGGATGGCGCGCATGGGGTTTTAGTTATTAATAAATATTTTTGAATCCTTTATAGCCATTAAAATTTTGAGTTAAAAATTTCACTATTAATCTTTATGCTAAAGAATGGTATACCCATATTTTGATGGGCTTTTGGAAGGGCTTTTTAATATTTTAAAGCAAATAGTTTTTTAGAGTCTAAAAGAAAATACTGTAAAAATTGTCGTTAGTTCAACATTTAAAAAATGTAGGTATATATGTACATAAATATACAGAGTGAGTTTTAAATGCGTTGCTATATTTTAATCCTCAATATATTTGCCAAGTACAATATATTACAACTGTTTAATTTTTTTTTAGTAAAAAGATATTTGATTATTAATTTTTGAGTCATCAGTCATCATTTGGTGGTCACTGGATAACTTTAAATGTCGTCTTACAAAAATGCGTAGATAATAAATGACCTGCTTGCTCATCAAGACACCGTTGCCAACGTTCATATAATTTTTCTTTTTCTTTCTTGGGGCTTATTACTACATGAAAAATTCTTAACGGTTTTATGTAAATATCTATGGATATTATACAGGGTATCCCATAATCAAGTACCTTCCTTTAGGAGGGTGATAGATCTGGAAAAAATTAGTTGAGTTTTATTAACATTTGCCTTAAACCAGTTCATAAGGGTGCTACATCCCCTTAAATGGGGTAAGTACAAAACAATAATAATTAATAATAATAATAATAATTTATTTGTGATTTTCAAATCAAATACAATGAATTAAGTTATAGTATATAAATATACAAATCACAAAATAGGCCAAAAACAACATGGCTCGAATAAGCCTGTTGCTGAACTTACTTCTAGCCTGCATAATAACTAATTAATTATACTCGTAGTCCATATTGAATAACTATTACGCAATAATAGAAAAATAAAAAATAACAAACAAAAGAAAACAACTAGCGTCTGTATATACACATATTACAAGAAAATTAATAGGCAAAACAACTTAAGAATTCAAGAGATATTGTTTTAGTTTCAGTTTAAATGTACCATGTGAAAGTGTTTTAAAAGCAGTGGGCAAATTATTATATAAATGAAATATGTCGTATGTAAACGATCTACAAAGTAAAACACTTTTATGAGGAGGTGGAGATATTTGTCCTTTAGATCTCAAATTCAATGTATGTCAGTTCTAAATTTTATTTTATTATAGAGGTATGGAGGACATTTATTTACTAAAATATGGTGATACAATAAAAGTGAATGAAATTTTCACCTAGTTGCCATGTTAAGCTAATTTGCATCTTTTAACTTGTGCGATACTTGTTCATATTTTTTTATACCATAATTAAACCTTAAACACGACTTTTGCATTTTTTCTATTCGATTTTTATCAATACTGTCTATACAAGGACCATAAAGTACATCACAGGTAGCTTAAGTGGCTTAACATAAGTGCATCAGTTAGCTTAATTTTAAGAGCAATATTCAAAAGGTGCCGATGAGGATATAATAATTTTAAGTTTATATAAGCTTTCTGAAGACACTTTGAGACATTCTTCATAAAACGCAAATCTGTGTACAAATTTACACCATTTATTTTGATATTAATATTTTGTTCCAATAAAAAGACGATTTTTACCAAATACTAGTGCTGATGATTTATCAGGGTTTATTTTTAAATTATGTTTTTCAGATTCAATAATAGTTTTGCCGAGTTCATTGTTTATTATATTAGCATTACTTAAATCGGAATGTAAGAAGGAGAAGTATACTTGTGTGTCATCTGCATAATAATGAATTTTTACAGATTCCAAATTAGCTGATATGTAACAAATATAAATGCTAAATTGCAGCGGACCCAATATTGAGTCTTGTGGGACACCACATGATATATTACATAAATCGGAAACCCCGTTTGAAGTTTCAACACACTGGAACCTATTTGTTAGGTAACTATTTATTAATTCAACCCCATTATCTGAAAAGCCAATGTAACGTAACTGCCAATAATATTTGATGACTCAAACAAAAATGAAATTTGGATCATTTATTAATTTTATAATGTTACATATTTTATCAAATTTTTATCTAAATATCATGATTTGTTGGGTTAGTTACAGGGGCGGTGAGGGTGAACTTCCGCTATAATTTTTTCTTCTTATTTCTTTTTTAAAAATTTAAAGGAAAAAGGCACCAGTGTTAAAAACTGTATGAAAAAGGTGCTCTTACTAAGTTTCGAAAGGAGTCATCATTTTGGAGTTATTTGTATTTTTATATTGCAATAAAGGATAGGTATGCAATAATGGAATGTACCTACATACCTCTACAAAAGTAATTCTACAATATTATCAACTATTGTTTTGTAGAGCAATTTAAAATATATTATTACGCAATGAAGCATGTAATTTAAGGTAAAAACAAATCATTTACAATAATTTTCTAATTAATATTATTTTAAGTTTTTGTCTTATGTTCAGAAGATGATCAAGATTAAAAAAATAAATTGGTCATTTATAAACATTTGTTAAATTACATGCTTCATTACGTAAAGCGATATTTTAAATTGCTCTACAAGGTAATAGTTGAAAATATTATGGAATTATTTTTGTAGAGGCATGTATAGTTTGCGAAACAGATATTGTGACGGGACGTCCGGGGTAAGACGCTACGGGCCGCAGAGCCGGATTTAACTGTATTGTTCGCTCGCTTACTTTTCAATGTAGGTTTTCGTGCTCAGTTTAGCTAGCAATAATTTAACAATTGTGCAAAAAAAGTACTAACTTGAAATAAAAGTATTGATTTAACGTATTGACTACACATACAGCAGTTATAGTATTCAAGTTTGCTTAATATAAATTGTTACCACCTAGCAAGAACCGTGAGGAGGTATGAGCATTTCTTACCAGGAAATGATGGGTAGGAAATATTAGTATAGAATAAAGAGATTATTTAAAATGTAATAAGAAAGCTTTAAAAACAAAATAAAAACAAAAAATATACTCTCAAAATAGTAACAGAAACAAATATTTTTCTCAATAAATGAATTAAAAATAAATTCTAATAGTAACGTTATTACTATAATAAAAACAAAAACATATTTCTGTCAAAATGAAAAAGAAAAATAATAACATTAATAAATAATAACATCTTAAAAAATAATGTTTCCCAAGCACTGAACCACGAAAGCACAAAAACGGAATTAAATAATGCAGTTGATATCACAAAATTCACTTCTTCACTTCACATCACTTCACTTTACCTCACCTCAAATTGCTACTTCCTCTGAATCCTCCTCCTTCTCACACTATTCTTCATTTTGAGATGAACTACTATCCTCGTTCAAATTTATAATAAATTTATTTCCATTATTTATTTGAAATTTGGCAATTTTTAAATAATCATCCTCAATTATAATTACTTTCCTAATTCTTTTTTCAAAATCTTACTTGTTAATTTTCGACACTTCATTTTGAATTAACTCAACGACTTTTTTATCGAATTTAAGAAAAATATGTCCTTTTCTGACGTTTTCATCAATTTACACCAAATTAATTCAATCGGGTTGAAAATAAAGAAATATGTCGGTAACCTCAACACTTTGTGACCATATCTCTCGGCTACATTATCTATAATATACTTTTTCTCATAATTTTTCAATTGCAGGACTTCCAACAGTTGT
This sequence comes from Rhamnusium bicolor, assembly GCA_029963845.1. Taxonomy (NCBI): domain Eukaryota; kingdom Metazoa; phylum Arthropoda; class Insecta; order Coleoptera; family Cerambycidae; genus Rhamnusium; species Rhamnusium bicolor. The sequence continues at coordinate 979,912 of JANEYF010005702.1, read as the reverse complement.
GCTTTATTATAATTTTCCCTTATAATAGAGATCATGTTCCATTAAAAAAAATGTGTAACTTCAGCTTAGTAGAACTTGTTAGGAATTTTATACAGTTGTCTCGAAACGGTACTCCGCATTGTCAAAGACAATAATGCTATTCGGATTTAATTTTGGAATTAGTGTAGTTTCAAACCATCCTCAAATATTTCTTCCTCCATGTTCTTGTGGTAATCTACATTACAGTCTTCCATGTTTTTTCCGCACAGTTTCAATGCATTATCAACCCATCCATCAACTGATTGATTAACATTTCCTAGATCCATCAGTCCATCCTTGTTTACGGTGTCATGAGTGTCATATAGATAATAAATTGGTGTATTTTCCCTTTTGAGTTCTTTTATCTCTTCTAGACATGAATTTCGCCAATCTACTATTCGTCTACTTTCCATAATCGCCATGCGTTTATTAATAGTTGATATTTAAATCCAATTTTTCTCAGCCAAGTTCCTAAAGTTCTTTTGGTATATTTTAGATGATAATCTATTTCTTTTAATTTTCTGTCTACCACGTCAATAGTTGAGATTTCATTTTTCTGATACACGTCGTAAACTAAAGTTCTTAAAAGTTTTGCTAACGATGGGTCCAGATTTTTCGATTGACCGGCGTCGGATCTTGGTTTTCTTGTGTATTGTGGGACGGGGAACATTAGTCAGATATGCTGTTTCACCTAGTATATCCAAATCATACAAATTAGGGTCATTAATTCGTCGCTTCAAAAGATTATTTTAAACATTAAGGCAAATTTGTTTCGCTTGCATGTTCAAATGTAACCGATTTTTCTTATTGAAGACACTAATGAACTTTGATTTTCTTTATCATTGTGATCACTATCACTTTCATTTTCACAAACACAGTAAGATGCAGACATAGAGGCCTCTCACGGTCGAAACATTTTTACATCAAATACCTTCTTAAATTATTTTCAAAAACACACCAGCATATAAACAGATATGAAATAATTATTACTCATATTACAGCATTACACAACTCACTTCCACACGATAACTTTCTTAAAATATTTTCAAAAACACGCCAGCAAATAAACAGACATTAAATAATTATTATTTATCTTATAATGTTATTCTTACAATATATCAACACTGCTAGAATGATTCGGTAACAAAATTAAGTGCGGACTTGAACTATCACAGCATGTAGCTAAATTCCGCCTCGGTGGCGTGCCAGCAAAAACAACAATCATCGTTCTCGCTTAAATATAAGCAGTGTAAATGACGAAAGATGTCATGTGTTATACATTTCCCGCCCACATGTCGCGTCTTGCTCCGCACGTTCCGTCACAATATAGGTTTCGTTGACTATAGTTACCTTCCATTATTGCATACCTATCCTGCATTTTATTGCAATATTAAAATATAGATAACTCCAAAACGATGACTCTTATGGAAACTTATTAAGAGGACCTTTTTAATGAAGATTTTAACACTGCCTGGTGCTTTTTTCCGTTTTAAATGTTTAAAAAAAATAAGACAAAAAAATTATAACGAAAATTCCTCAAAACGTTGCAATGCTTGGTTTAAAGAAAAGCACAAAATATAACAGTCATTCAAAATTTCATATTAGACAGTTGCAAATCCGCAACCATAAACAAAATTCCGTACGTGTAGATAATTGATGCGTTCAGTCGCCTTTAACAGATACAAATTAGCGGCGATTGAACGCACCAATCATCTGTTTGTTATATGTACGAAATTTTATTTAGTGTTAGGGTTTTGCCAACCGTTTTATATGAAATTTTAAATAGTTGTTAAATTGTTTGTACTTTTTTTAAGCCAAAATAAAAATCAAGCTCAATAATTAGAAATGACCCACGTATTTTCTCTGTTAACAAAATAAAAGCCAGGCTCATTAGTTGGAAATGACCCAGATGTTTTACTGTGTTAATAAAATGTAGTTCTAGAAATGCGCACAATGCTTTAAATCAATAAACCACTAGTAGATACATTCAAGACTATTTCAGGTAGCAAGCAGTTCCAAAATATTTTCATCGTATTTTTTTTGAAAATCGAAAACTAAATTATGCATGGGAATTAAAACAAAAGTTTTTTACTGATATCAAGAGCTGGTAATTTAAATATAACTATGCATTTAAGACTCACCCTGCATACATTACATTTATGTATAACATGTTGTTTCAATCAGCGATTTTTTATTTTTTTTCTTGTTTTTTTTTTATTTTTGAATAAAATTGGTCATTAAATTTTTTTTCGCAAAATAAATTTATTGTTTCAACATGCCTCATTATTAAGTTAATTTTTATTTTCAGAATACAATTCACAAGACTTACGTTATTCTTTAAGGAACAGCAATTCATAACCTCTGAGAGAAACGAATTATATGGTCTTACAGATTTTCTGGCTAACTGTGGAGGTATCCTAGGATTATTTACAGGTTTCTCATTTCTCTCCCTAGTAGAAATTGTTTACTTCTTGTCTCTAAGATTGATATGTAACGTCAAATTATATGGAAGACATTACTGGTCAGGATCATCAAAACTGATAAAAAATGGTGTTTAGTTACACGATTGGAAAATATGTAAAAATTGTTTTAAATAGGTTAAGAAATTGTGCACGTTTAATAATAATAATATTAAATTGCTATTATTTATAAAACTAAAACAGATTGACAGCCAAGATTAATGAGCAGGCAGTATTCGACCTCGGGTCGCTCTTCCATACAACCAACAGAGAGAAAAATGTACATAATCTAAAGTCATACACAAAAAAAGGAGAAAAAAACTAAGAAACCAATTATCCATTTAAAAGTTACCATGATTTGACTTGTTTACTAAATGAAATCATGCTAAAAAGAAGTTTGATGTTCATGGTTATTTTGTTGAAAATTTTGACAGCATTGTATGAAAAACTCCTTTGAAATTGAACTGTGTTATGTTTGTGGACATTATATAGTTACCTCATACTTTAATTGACCATACTAATATGTTTATCTTTTCCACAGTGACAAGAGAAAATGTGAATTCACATGCAAAATTTGGGAATTTTAAATCATTATGTTTTTCGGTAATTAAATCTTCATTGCCCTGAACTTGTGGTAAATTATTAATAAAAAAATTAACATTGATTAAGTTAGGTTCAGTAAGTAACACTTTCTTTCAAATTTACAAAGTTACAAAAATATCAATTTGTTGGTGCAACCCATAGTTATTTAAAAACCCAGATAGCATACGTGTGTTGTTGCTATTTATATTTAGTAAGTCAACATTAAGATAACTTCCAAATATTAAATGGTCAGATTCAAGCAGAAACATTGAAATTATATTTTTTCAGATGATCTAGATACGGTCCGAGATTAGAATTAGGAGATCTATATAAGGTCCCAAAGCATACATTTTTTCCTGAAATTCTAATTGACAACCAAAGACTCTCCAGTTGACTACATTGTAGTTTCTAGTAATTTAATTTGATATTTTTTTAATATAAAAGCAACCCTTTACTACGATCATTTCCTAATAATCTGTAATCCTGAATACTAATACCATTATTTAGAAGAGATGAAAAAAGCCAAATTTCTGAGAGGAGACCCAAAACATCTAGTGACTTCCCAACTACAGTTTCCGAAAACAAGTCAAATTCTCTGCATATGTTAAAATGAGAAAAATGTATCCATTTGCAATGTTTCATAGCTGATACGTGTACAGTACAGAAATTAAGGAGCTCCATATTTTAAAACAAAGAGTTCTTAAAACTGCAAAACATAATATTGAATAATTGAAACAGTTAATTCTAAAGTTAATAGTAAGATTTTAGTTAAAATTAATACATTAAGGATAAAAATATACAGAAAATCCTATATTCCAGTTTATATTTGGACACAACAATAATAATAATTATATGTTTGTACACCAAATACAAAACTACATTCTGAGATTACCTAGTTAAAAATATTTTAAATATTATAAAGTAAACTAAAAACTGGGAGAATATAATTTAGATTTGTGTAATACTTTTGGTCTTTGAACTGCATTTATTTTTAGGGTTACTTACAGAGGATACGTCTTGTTTATAAATGCAATAATACATGCATAAACAAATAAAAATAAACACTTTGTTTTTGAGGGTGAAAGGTCGACGTTATACACACTGATTTTTTCAAAGCATTTGACAGATTTGATCATGGTATCTTGCTAAAAAAAATTGTTAAATATTGAGTTATCATATGAATTTATATCATTCAGTCTATTCAGTCTACACAGTCCAATGGCGTAACAATACTTACCTTTTATCGAGGATAATATTTATCCACCTATTGGCACTGATACCGTAGTACTACTATACTCTGTTCACTTAAACTTTGCAATGTTAGCCAGTATAGAGAACAAAATAAGCGCTGATTCTTGGTGAAGACGACTGGCAGATGTACACAAGTGCAAAGTTACTATAGCGGTTCATTTTCATGATTATTTTGTCATACGCATCGGTCGTAGTTGGACGTTTCACTCACTTAAGTCCAACCCAACACTGCAAAGTTTAAGTGAATAGAGTTTAAACAGATTCTCTCTCAATTCACTACATAGTCGACGGCAAATGCATGGAATCGTATTCTTATACAAAGTATTAAATAATAATCTTGACTGCGCAGAACTATTATGGCTCATCGAACAGCATCTTCCATCCAAATCAACTCGACTTCACCAAATATTTCATATCAAAGTGTCATGTGCAAATTTACTAAGATATTCTCCTATTAGTACAATATGTCAAATTAATGAGAGAGCAGATATTTTTGCTGTAAAATTATAGAAATGAAATTGGTGTATAAATAATTAATTGTGATTTGTAATATTTCTGTACTTTATAAATTTTATTATAATTTTTCGACTCTGTAATTTGGACGTGAGTCCTGTTGAGTTATGTAGAATAAATTAATAAATAAATAAATAAATACATAGCTGCAACAAAGAGTAACTTCTTTCCCAAATCTTCCAAATTCATCTTCGTACACAGGTTACTATTTTAAACGTACCTCTACATTGTTAGCTGATGCGTGAGCAGATATAGATCCCTTAAGCGTCCTAGTGGATGGAAGTCCTCCACTGTAGCTGAGGGGTACGATGAAAGAGGTTGCATGGCTTCGGTTTCCATTTACTCAATAGATTTAGTAAATGTTTCGCAAAAAGTTGAAATGGTTCTAATTGTTTATTTAATTCTTTTAGTTGTAATAGCGTTAACTATTAACTTCAATTCAAAATATATTAAATAAAAAAAATTGTTCTATGATCACTTGTTTATTTATCATTGAACCCCCGAGGGGTGAAATTAATTTTTAATCCCGCGGGGATTAAACATTCCACTTTAGTTTTAGAAAAAATTAAGTAAGGTAACAACTTTATTCCTGGAAGTGCATAAACACAATTTTCTCATTATGAGTTCATGTATATTCAATTACACACATTTATTAATTTTTAAATAAATGAGTGACTTGCATCATTGACTTGACTAGTTTGGCCTACACATGGTGGTTTGAGTAACAGACAACAAACATATGCGATCGAATATTTTTTTTAAATAATTGTTGCAAATTCAGGTATGCGTTCAGATTCTACGTCGAGCTCACCCAATGTTACATTATCTCTATAAAAAGAGAAAGAACAATCTGATACGCCCGACGTGGTACACACTCCAGAAGATCAGTGATCCAATTATATTTTTCCAGAGATTAATAAGAAGAAATTGTTGAAGTTCGTAACATGTAAAGCGACTGCTACTGAGATTATTCTTGTTAAAATAGTTCAAATCTACCAACATCGAAAAAAAATTTAAGATTTTTTCTCCATAATACAATCAGTAGCATTGGATTAAATAACTAACATTTGATTGAAAATAAAACGTTAGTTTCAGTTAGAGTTTAACAAAAGGTAACCAAAATTTGATATCAGAAATACTAAAAGTTATATCTCACCAGTGCGCGTTTACTATAATTAATTACAAATAAAGGAAACCGAGCGATCTTATCGGAGATTTGGTACCTCTGAGTGGAGGAGATACATTTAGCAGGTTTTGCACCTTACTCAAGTTGTGATGAGAGTCTGAAATCACGGACTGAGTAAGGTTCAATTCTTCTAAGTAGAAAAACCACTCTAAATAAATAAAGCCCCTGTTTACTGGTGAAATCGTCAATGGCTTAATACTGCTCTAGGGGAGACGTTAATCTCTTTTTTTATTGCAAAAAAAATTTTTTTGCGACTAGCTAGTAAGTTAACTTTTAGGCAATTTTTTGAGTGGAAAATAAATATTTACTAGTCTAGCTCGGTAAAGTGACATGAGGGAATGGTATATTTATATTTCAATACGAGTTCAGAAACTAGGCTTTTGCGGTTCGCGCATGACAAGTAAGGCAAAGCAGAACATAGGAGTCATGAGTCATGCTAACTCGAAAAAAGCAGTTTTTGGACGTGTAATGAAAGATATAATTCATTATACCACTGTGAAAACTATATAAAAGTAAATGAAAGTTTGTTCTGGAGAATATACATCTGCTCCGACAGCCAGGCTGCTCTAAAGGCAGTGTGTTCCCCCAGGACGAGATCAGCTCTCGTCCAGGAGTGTGGGGATGCCCTAGAAGAGCTGGCCAGGCATAAACAAGTGAGACTGGTATGGGTCCCGGGACATATGGGAGTTCCAGGCAACGAGAAGGCCGATGAATTGGCTAGACTCGGAGCCGAGGAACCCTGTCACGGGCCTGAGCCTATGTTAGGTATTTCAAGAGGGCAGGTCACAACGGCCCTCAATGAGTGGGCCCACGAGACACTGAGGACGCACTGGAGGACCAACAGGGCCTGCAGGCAAACCCGAGATTTTGTGACGGGGCCGAACAAATCGAGATCGGCCTGGTTGCTGGGACGGAGTCGTAAAACTCGGTGTTCTGACAGGCCACTGCAGACTTAAGAGGCATCTATCATTGATAGGTATTGAGGAAGACCCTACATGTCCAAGATGCAGGAGTGATGAAGAGACATCTTACCACTTCCTGAGACAATGTGAAGCGTTTGGGCGCTTGAGACACAGTATCTTCGGTTCTGAGGCGCTTCTAAGGGAGGAGATGAGTTCCCTTGCAATGAGTGACATCCTGACCTTCATCAGAAGGTCGGAAAGATTCGATGAGGGAGCAAGAGAAGCACATGGCTGAGGGGACAGCTGAGGGTTGGTAAAAAGGGCCCGTCTGTGGCCTACTTGCCAGGCGTCAGCCTTCCCCACCATTACCATTACCATTACCATGTTCTGGAGAATACATTTAATGTAGGTTTAGACACTCATACAATATCAAGCAAGCGTCATTAAGGAAATCTCATTTAAATGTTTTATTGTGATTGATTTATGACTGTGAAAAAAAAACAAATATTAACTTAATAATTATAATATTTAGGTTAAAATTTAACAATTTAATGATGCAGAATGCAACAGTGTGATATTAATTGAATCTATTTTATTTTATTGAATATTATGCTTATTTCTAACTAAATTAATTGCTATTTTGGCGCTAGAACTTAACGCACGAGAAAATTTTTCTTGTGTTGGCTCACAGAAAAGATGGAATTTCTATACTCTAAATAAACATGAAACAAAATGTTTTCAGAGAGATATAATGAAAACGTATTTACCGATCCTTTATGTCACTTTTGGTTGACAACAGTAGGGTAGATACCTTATTAAGCACTAGGCAACATCTGTCAGTTAAATTTTATGAATTTTGTTTGCAAATGTTTCAAGTTAAGAAGTTTTTTGGACTAGCAAGAACGGTTGCAGAACAAATATTGTACGCACACACCAGGAATTCCCGGAAAGTGTCTTTACTTCCAGCTCACCAAGTAAAGAGTCACTTTCCGGCCTTGTTACGTTAATAACTAATTAATTCGTGTTAAAATTCATAAAACCGTTTTTGTCCAAAAGACATATCAGGACAATCAGATTGCTTTAGTGAATTCTGTATATTGCCACTGAAAACGCACTTTATCTCTTTTGTATCAAAGAGGCTATTATCCAAGTAGTTAAACATACTTTTTTATTCGAAACTGATGAGATTTAAAGTAAGTGTTTAAATGAGATGAAAGTAGCAAAATACATGTGACTTTCCACAACTGCTCTTATTTTTTTTTAAACTTTCATATATTTAAGTTTCTGACTTAAAATTTATTAGGGGTTGTTTATTTAACTTATTCCAACAGTAGAAAAATAAAAGTACAAACAAAATAAGACCTCTCATTACTGCAAAAATCTGCTTAAATTACATTCCGCTAGCTTTATTCATTTTCGATAAAAAAAATAATGAATGAAAATGAATATAAAGTAAAATAAAAAGTTTTTCAATAGAGGTGATATATTTTCAATTTGACATTGTGGCCATATTTGAAATGTTAAAATCGTCTGTCACTGTCAGTAGTATTTAGTAGGGTTTGCAATTTAACCATGAAAAAATACACGACTCCGGCATAATGGGCTCAGTTTGCTCACAATTCGTCGAACTATTGAAAATTTTTCTTTACACAATGTTCGCGTGCTAGTAAGACAAAGAACTGCTCGAAGTAATGAGAATATTGCTGCCATTCAGGAATTGTTGTTCAAAACCCAAATTTATCGATCCAAGGCGTTCTCAAGAGTTGAGACTATCTGCAACATCCACCTGGCGTATTTTACGGAAGGATTTAGGTTTACATCCTTACAAAATTGTTCTCACACACGAATTGCAGCCTTTGGATCATCGCAAACGCCGTGGATTCACTAATTTTGCTTTGGAACAATTTGAAAATGGTGCTGATTTTTTTAAGAAAATCATTTTCTCAGATTAAGCTCATTTTCTTCTCAATGGATTGGTAAATAAACAAAATTGTCCTTACTGGTGTGAAGTAAATCCACAAATTATACACGTAAAAGTACCCGTTTGATATGGGTTTTGGCATAGTGGCATCATCAGTCATAATTTCTTTGAAAATAAGAACGGAGATTACACTACTGTCAATGGTGAGCGATACAGATCGATGATAACGAACTTTTTTATGGCCTAAATTGAATGATATTGATTTAACCAACATCTGGTTTCAACAAGATGGCGCTACGTGCCTCACAGCCCATGACATAATCAATTCATTGGGTGAAAAGTTCGGTGAGGCCATTATTTCGAAAAAATGCTAAAGTCAATTAGCCTCCTACAAGTTGTGATTTAACTCATTTGAACTACTTCTTGCGGGGTTATTTGAAGTCGTTGGTTTATGTCAATAAACCGGACACAATTGATGCATTATAATTGAATATTTAACGCTGTATTCGTGACATAAGACCTGATTTATTGAATAAATTGCTTAAAAATTTGGTTCATCGGAGTCGGTCCTGTAAGAGGAACAGAGGCGGCCATTTGAATGATGTTATTTTCCAAACATAATTGCATTAATTGTACTTCAAAATAAAATAAAAATTTTTGCTTTGCCTCACTTCCTTGTTGTTTTATTAAAAAAAAAAACGTATCATTCTTATTGAAAAACCCAATATATCGAAAACTGTTATCTAGATAACTACTAATATATTACTTCCTCACCCCTCAGTGAGGAAGGTGTATTCGTGAAAAAAATTTTGAAAATTTTTATTGCATTTCTGGACGAATCTCGACGAATTATGACGATACACAAAATTTCAGACGAAAAAAATTTTCTGTCTGTGTGGCTGTCTGTCTGGTTCGCGATAGCAGCTACAGTTTTTGAGATAAAGCTTTCAAATTTGGTACACACATTCTAGAGGTCGAGGAAGGGATTAAGTTAGTTGATGACCAAAATTGGTTCTTAAAATTTGAAATGTCAAAGAAAATATTAGTGACATTTTTGAAACGTCAATTTGAAATGTCAAAAAAAATATGTTAGTGACATTCGACCAATGTGACTTTCTTGAAATGTCAAAAATTACTTTTCAAAAAAAAAAATATTAGTGACATTCCACCAATGGGACTTTTTTGAAATATCAAAAATTACTTCTATTACAAACCACCACACATCGAGTTTTTTTGAAATGTCAAAATACGACTTTTTTGAAACGTCAAAAAATGTGACTTTTTGAAACGTCAAGAATTACTTTTATCATAAACTACGTGGTTTTACTACGGTGAGGAAGTTCTGATCCCCAAATAATTGGCAGCGGTTTCTTTTTGCAATTGTAATAGGTGACGTAATGGCTCTTACCGTTTTGTAGTAGAGGAACTAGTTTATACAATGTTGCTTAATTATATGAGATCGGGAGGTAGCGATAAATTCCAGAGACGACTTTTACGTATGCATGTATGTAGATAGAATATTATATTGTAAACACCTATGAAATATTCCCAAACAATATTAAATGATAAAATATTGTTACGTGTTTGCTATCCACACAAACACCTCTACTCGTAGATTCGTTGATTGAAAGTCCAGATAACACTTACTCACTACTTTATTTGCTAATTAATAATTAACAACAATAGATTAATTACTGTCTTAACTATAATCAGTAATCACTCTTGAACACTTAAAAGTCTTCTTATTTCTTATTTACTCATTCACGTTCAATTTAAGATTGAGTCTTGGCCCACCGTGCGTCTTATTTATAAATCCATTCACACGGTCCAGAGCATTCCAGAACATTCCCGGCCGCTCGCATACAATTCCAGTCTCATCTAGCCAGTCTACACTGTCCAGTGGCGTAACAATATTCTTACATATGTAGGTATTATGCAATAAATCTGTTTTCTTTATAAAAATGGGAACAAAATATTAAAGGTTTTTTTATCAAGTTGGACGACTTGCTGCTATAAAAAAACAATTACTTACTGGCCGTCATCTTGAAGGGGAAAGGCTTCGTATAGCCGAGTACAATAGCTATGTGAATAACACGTACATAGATATGTATGTAAACAGTGCAAAATTAAAGAATACGAAGGTTAACTTTCTTAAAATGTCTCGTTCAATTCCTTTAGATGATGAACTTGTGCATTACCGTTTTCCCGGAATTCGAATTTAACGGCACAAAATTATATTGCATAAGCTGTAAAAAAGTGCCTTTGTGTATCGTCAAAGCAAATATTAAGAGACACATTTCTTCAGACAGTCATAACAAGTATCTGAGGAGTGGTAGTGCTACTAATAGTCATGGGCAAACAAATTTTAACTTATATTTAGTGGAAATGATAGTTGGTTTGTATATATCGTGAAAAAAATTAGATAATCCACAATTTAGACAATTTTTGCAAAAATGTATTAGTGGGCAGTATAGCAATATTCAGGAGCTATCGGAAACTACACTAAGGAAAAGTATTTATCACAAGAATGCGAGAGTATTAAACAAAAAATTTATATCAAACTGAATAACAAATACGCCTGGATTAGCATAGATAAAACCACCAATGTTTGCGGCTGGAAGGTGGCAAATGTTTTAATAAGTGCCATTGAAAACACTGACGTAGTTTTCCACAAAACATCAAAACACTATATATTGCACTCGACACGCACTTCGCCAACCAAGTTGCCATCTTCTAGAGATGATTAAAATTAGTTTTAATCATCTCCAGATGATGCCAACTTGGTTGGCGATAAGCGTGTCGAGTGCAGTATATAGTGTTTTGTGGAAAACTACGTCAGTGTTATCTTCACATCAAAGGTTCAAACCCTCTCCAGGAGTGCATTGAATGAAAATTGTTCAATGAGCGGACATCCGATTTCATCTAAATTACTAGAAACTAAAAATTCTAGTACTATAGCAAATGCAGTTTACAAATGACAAAGAAATAGACTTTTCTACACAAGATGTAAATGTGGATTCTTTGAAAAAATTCAGATATTTTAAATATGCACCAATTACATCTGTCGACGTTGAACGGTCCTTCTCACAATACAAATGGATTTTTAATTAGAAACGATTCAGATTAACTCCGACATTTACAACAAATATTAGTAATATAATTTTACACTTGTGATCGGTAGTGGGAGCGCAATATTTCAAATGCGGCAGTTTTGCTTATTAACGAAACCATCAAGGTGAAAATGGGCCTCCTCACTGAAAATGACAAAAATTATTTAATAACATTTTGCTCTGAATTATTCGTAAAAAATGATTTGAATAAAATATGAACATTTTACAACTCTGAAATATGCAGATTTATTTAAACGATTCAAATTATGTTTAAGTATATAAATAATTGTATAATAAAATATCTATTTATGTCAAGAAAATTTATATGCTTCATATAAAAAAAATTATTCACTTTGTTTCAATTAAAGAATAACATTTTTTCTCTTCGTGAAATGAGATAGTTTTTTATGTATGTAACAAGTATCAAGTAATTCAAATGGATTTCAGTTTTCTTCTTTTTTTTTTTTTGAAAATCTCAGTTTTTTAATAGGAAAATCTTTTTGTTTTTAACCAAATTTTGGATTTAGCCTTTTGGTATGATTCTGGAAAAGAACTCCTGTTATTATTTTTGCATTTTTGACGCATTTTAATCACCGTAGGCCACTTTTACTATGAATGAAGGTCATTTTTTATTAGATAAAACGTTTCAGACTACATTGCAAATTCAATATTTTTTTTAGACAATTTTTTTTTGTTTTGTTTTTAACCAAATTATGGATTTAACATTTTGGGCCCTGAACAACTTTTCTTAATAAAATGAGTATCTTGATTTAAACATCTTTGGCATTTATTTTTAATCATAATTTTGGATAAAATATAATTATTTATTATGTAGAATTCAAACTGTATACCTACCTATTTAAGAAGATAAAATTAGATATGATAAAAGACAAATAATTTATTGGTATGTGTTCTTTCAGAACTGGGACACATCATGTTTCAAAATTGATTTACAAAAAAAAATTGTTGTTTCTCAAAAAAATCCTTATGGTGTTAATACACAATGGCTTTTGTGTCTACTCTTCCACATGTAACTTAGAACTTAGGCCATGTCTATCTTTATATATCAATAATTAAAAATTTACGAATTAAAATCCAGTAAATTATTTTTTTATTAGATGGCAATGTAAACATGTAAAACTGATATGATATTTAAGAAAATTATCAATAAGGAGAAATCGCAACTCGTTATCTCGCAACTTGTGATCTATATTGATAAAATCATTTAAGAGGTCATAATGGATTTCTGGGAAAAATATTAAATATTTCAGACAAACATAAAATTTCTTAAACAAATTAGCCATGCCATGATCACAACTATACCTGTAACTTAAATATAATTTAATATTATCATAAATTCTTGGGGAAAAACTAAATTATTTATTTGCATATTTTAAAACAATACATGTAACTTGAAAGTTATTTACCTAGGTATTACAAAGTTGAAAGTACCTACTTGACAATTTCTAGTAATCAAAACTGATTAAACCTTCCAGCAGAACACTTGAAGAATTTGTTGTTACTTTGTTCATTTTTATAAATGTAAGAGGACACTTTCCTTGTGTTTATTAAAATAGACCGAACATGTTTATAAACATTACATGCTGTATCGTTTTGTTATTTTTTATCGATATTAGTGCTTCTTTAAGAGATGTAAGTATGTTATATATTAATTTGTAAACAAGATTAAGAAACCATGCTTAACAAAAAATTGTTATATAACCGGTAGATAAATTTTTTAATTAATATAATTTAAATAAGAAATTAGGAATGTATTTAGTAGGTTTGTTTCAATATTTTTGTAATTTCAATAATGAGTATCTATGTACTATAAGCGACTTTTATTTTACTTCTACTAAAACTTGTTAGCGAATTGACATCTGTAATTATTCTATTATATACTTCGTTTTATATCTGGGTTTCTCCTCATACATCATTACTTTTATAAATTAATTTTTCTGTATATTTTATGTATTTTAATTGACTGAACTTCTTAGATTTATATATTTTACAACACTGAATTGTCTTACACTTTTGATAGTAAAAGTTGTACGATTTTTGTAAAATTCAATATACTTAGATGGAATGAAATGAAAATATAAGAACAACAAAAATCTTTTTTGCTATTATTATATAACTTTTACAAAAAAACAAATAAAAATAACATATCTTTTTAAACAATTATTTTCTCGGCAATTGCCAAAAGCTGAAATTTTCATTATAAAAAACATTATATGCATATGCACATTATTTTCAGTACCTACGATTGACTCAATAATGAGGCCTATGATGTATCCTCTCATGTTATTATAATAGGTTTATTAAAACTCTTATCCAATCAGAAACCGCCTTTTTGAAAAATCTCTACTTCTGATTGGTTGTAACTCAACATCTCTGTTATTATAACGTAAGAAGTTACATCATAGGCCTGAATTTTATTTATAATTATAACTAATCTGTTCAGTAAAACCAAAAATAAATAAAACAGAAGTACTCACCCAAATCTTTAAAATATTCACAGACATGTGTTTCTGCATCTCTGCATATTATTTTGTTCTCTGAAGCCATTGATATTTATTACAGTAGGAATACTATGATTCCCAGTTATCTTTGGGGCATTTTTAGTAAACAGAACAGTTATAATTAAGCATAATATTATTGATCCAGTTGTACTGAACATAATGTGCATATTATCTTTTTTATAATCCAAATTTCAGCGTTTGGCCAATAGCCGGGAAAGTATTTTTTTAAGATATACGTTTTTTTATTCCATTTTTTGAATAGATCTTTTACCAAGGATACCTAATTTGTTTTAAATTATTTAATATACTTACCCCTGTTATTATCAACATTTTAAAGGAAACTTCAACGTAAAGGGAATTTTAGTGACAAGAAAACAAATAAAATATAAATATCAGATAACAATCCTATAATTTAAATAAAAAAATAGGTTTAATGGCTATCGTACATCTGGATTTATATTTTGCGCGAATTGCTGGTAATACATCTTCTTGTCACTAAAGTTCTCTTTAAGATAAACGTCCCTTTAAAATATTGATAATACCGGGGATTATTCATTTACACATATACAAAATTATTTTCTTAGTTTGTAGGAAATAAATTTTAAATAAAGCGAGCTTTTTGGTTTCTTAAAGTTATGATTTTTTAGAATATAACTTGGTAATAATTAGATACTTATTATGTAGATACGATATACGATAATGATATTTTAAAATATCGGATGGGTATGATCGTATCTGTGGGTTATTTATTATCTTAAATTGTTCATTCTATCTATAGAGCTGATAATAATAGATATTACTAATAAAATTTATTTAGAAAAATGTTTTCACCCAAATAGAATATTATTACATAATATTACTTCTACATCCTGTCACTTTCGAGGATGTTATGTCAATTGTTCTAAAGTTAAAATATCTGGATGTGGCCAGCACATAACTTTCTTATACCCAATATATATCATCCTGATCTAGAAAAATCATTCTATTTAATTCTGCACTTAATTAAATTCTCTCAATTAATTTTTAATAGTGTACCTTGAAATAATTCATTAAAATTTTATGAGGTCAAATATATAAAAGATTTTAGTTTACATCAGCTTTATTGTACTTGAAAAATATATTATTTCCGCTTGGTATAGTAGATATGATTTATAATCTTTCATCAAAAATATATTTTTTTGTAGTTAAATACAAAGAAGTTAGGGTTCCGTGGATTTCCTATCAGCTGGCCAATTTTGCTCATCACCGAATTTATCATTATCCTTGGCCTTTAGAACATTTGTACCAAATTTGAAAGTTATATCTCAAAAACTGTGGCTGCTATCGCGATTTTTTTTTCATAGTTATGTTATTTCATTATAATTCGTCGAGAATCGTCCAGAAATGCAATAAAAACTTTTTAATTCTTTTCCCGAAATTGTCCCTTTTTTATTCTTTCATTCATTATGTCTTCTGGTGGTACCACATTCACCAAATTTATGTGTCACCTAAAATGTTGTTGAAAATCTTAATAGCCAAATTTGGGAATTGTCCCATTAGTATTTTGTGAGTTATAGTAGATACACACAAACGTACGGACGCACGCACGCGCACACGCACGGACGTACGCATGTACGTAGGCACGCACACACGCACACAAATTTGTTTGAACACCTGTTACAATAAAACTATGTAAAATTCAAATTTAATTTTGTTGATATAAAAATATTGAATATGAGTTTCACTCGAGTTATTCAAAAAAAAATATTTTTCACCTATTTTCCAAGCAACAAATTAAAAATATTAGTATGTATTTTATATGGACATGAAATAATAGACAAAACTCATCTGGCACAACGTATTTTGCTCCATATGTTATAAAATTTAAAAAACAAATAAAATTAGTTAAATTTTAAAATTTTCAAGTCGACATCATTCAAAAACGGTGCATTTTATCGATGTTCATCAAGAGTACCTTTTTTTACGTATAAAACTCTAAAATTTTATATTCCGTTGAAAAATAGAAAAAAAGTTACATACAAAAAGTTGGGGTTATTTTAACCCCACAACCCCCCAGTTTGGGACAGTCCTGGATAAAGTTTTTAAATTATTTCCATTTCATCTTATAACACATAAGAAGTGTAGTGGCTGTGTAAATTTTCAATATTTGACTTTGAGTGATTTTGAAGATATTCGATAAAAACCTTTCTCATTGGCCCACCTTTAGGAGCCTGTAGCTCCCTTAGGAAGCATTTTTCGACCAATGTTTATATGAATTTTTTTCCTATTTCTGGCCGTAGAAGCAGCTGGTAAAATATTGCACACTAATTTCGGGACACCCATATTTTTTAATTTACATTTTTTAGAAATTTTATACTTACATCATAATTTTATATCTTATAGTGCCCTGAAGATGGTAATGAAATTTACCGAAATGTCGGCAAGTTGATAAAGCAGTTTTTCTCAGAACCCCAACAATATTTTTCTAAATATTGCAGAGTATTCTTTCGACAATATTTTAGAATACATCCAATATATATGAGTCTATCAACATTATTTTTAAAAATTTATCCTGCAAGTTACCATTATCCATAATTTAAAATATTCATGCTTTTTTACAGGAAATTGATCCAATTGTTACCTTACCTAATGGCCAAATAATTGGTCACGTACTTACCAGTCCAGATAATACCTTATACTATGCTTTCCAAGAAATCCCTTATGCATCTCCACCTGTGGGGAATTTGAGATTTAAGGTAAATTTCCTTATAATAATTACACTAGATATATAAAACAACTTTTCTTCAGGAACCAGTACCACCACAAAACTGGACCGGGGTATTAGATACAAGACAAAATACAAAAATTTGTTATCAACAACCACAGTCTTCAGATCGAACTCCTAATGTAGTTGAAAGTGAGGACTGCCTATATCTAAACGTATACACACCAGTGGTGAGTTTAAAAATATATAGACAATCATAAAAACAGTCTTAATATACTTCCCTGAGGAAGACCGATGTGAATTTTTCTGCCTCAAAATATACAATATTTTTATCCAAATTCTGAACTTTGATTCTGGTTATAACGAGATTAACTGATTTTTGAGATACTGCACCTCAATCTTTTTGGACAGCTATTTTAAATTTATTTAAGGTTAATGATGGAGGGAATGTTTCAGTCGTGTTCGATGGCATTCATACGTGGGAAATTGCTTTGCCATTGCAATCATTTAATATTCTTCTGCCTTTTAGCTCCCCGATATTCTAGAAATATAGAGTCTGCATCTTAGACTATCAATAAAAAGGACTGCATGCCAATGGTAATCACAGTTTATCAATACGTCAAAAGGCGTGGTCAAGGTGAAGAAGCGGGATCTAGTGGGAATGCTCACAGCGCTGTTTGAATTTTTAGACAGGCGCGCGCGCTTGTTAGCACGCGTATTATTTTAAATATTGATATTTTAATATTGGAATTGGGAAAATTTCCAAGCAAATTATGGTTGAAAATAAAAATAAGGAAGGAAACTGAAACACTTTCACAAATACACATTGCTAATGCACTAATAGCTCAAAATTTTAAAAAAACAAGAACAAATTTCAAAAGTTACTGTTTCAGTGACACGTCACTGAGGCCCAGTTGGATATATGAAATTTTATTTATGTTCGAACGTTTCTAGAGAAAGGTTATGTTGCTAAAAATGTTAAATTATAATTCATAAGATATCCAGCGAGAAGGTAAATAAAATAATATTTTTAGTTGCTCGAGATTATATATATTTTCAAAAATTATTTTACAGAAACACAAATTAACTTAAACAAACTACTGTCAAGATGCGCTGAATTGACGCACGTACATGAGAAGTGTTCATTTCCAATAATGAATCGAAATGTTCAGGTAAATGCGCGCTAAACGCGTAAACGCGACAACATGGGAACCGGCCTCAGTCCATCTCGGCAGAACCATGAGTTAACCTATAAATTGGTATAAACCATCGAGTTTAATGTATGGCGACTTTAGGTATAGGCATTATACCTAAAGCTAGAGCAACACAAAGCTAATATGAACGTAAATACGTAGCAGAAAAACCATATGTTTGTTTACAATAATATTTACAAAATAGTGATGCTTGACGGTGGTTAGACTGTGATACACGTAAATACAGCCATATAGTTTTGAAATATGTGTTTATAAGCGATTTTAACATTTTATTGATCATACTAAGAATGAAAACGATACGAAAATACTTAACCGACTCTAATGATCAAAGATCTTTCTGTGAATCAGTTCAGGAAAAAATCAAATCACATCAAATTAGTAGTATTGGCTATATGATTGTTATTTATGTATTTATTATATTACTTTCTTTAGTTATGTTTCTTTCTTGGAACAGACAAATATCAAATTTAGTTCTTTAGTTCTTTTTTTTTTAGGTGCATAATTATTTTATTTATTTTAAATATTTTCAAAACTAGACCAATCTTTAGTGTAGTATAGTACATGTCTAGCTATAGGTTTTTGGTTCATTTATATTTTGTATGTTTAGTTAAGTTTTCTTTTTTTTATTTTGTATATATGTAATAATATATTAAGCTGTGGCGGTTAAATGTAAGAGTAGCCCACTGGCTAAACTTCGCCGCGCACACTCCAACATCATTATCAATTTATATATATATGAATGTATATTGTGTAATATACCTACATGTATACACAAAATAAAGACGATTATTATTATTATTATTAATGCAGACAATACGCCGAAGGTCGAATCTTACAGAGATACGCGTATCGAAAAACATTAGACTATCATCATAAGTACACCGTGAGCAAAATAAATAAATAAAAATATGTTTTTCTTAAACAGAGATCCATATCGAGGGTTTCATGGAAAAAGTGCGTATTGGTCATATCCCAAACTTTTATACCTATGAAGAAGTAAAACATATTTTTAACTAATTTAGTTTTTATAACAAAGGTACTCATTTATGTTTTAGACACTATATTAAAAAAAGAAATTCTGTACTTTTTTATGGATATATAAAAATCTTTAAGCACCGATATTACACTATTTATCATATGGTCAATACACCCTTTTTCCATGAAACCCTCGATATGATTATAATAATTAATAAATTAGTCAATATCAACACCTGCTTTAGAGTATATGTTTTTATAATTTTATAGTATGTTTCTACGATATTAACGATATTCAACAAGTAAATGCCTAGTTAGACAGGTTTAATGTGCTCCATTTCACAAAAATCAAGTATTCAATTCTGCCGTCCTAATGAAAAACGCAGTAAAGTCGATTTTTGTGGATTTTGAGATTTTGGTTGAATCCGATTCCTTGGAATTAAAACTACAATCCTAGCAACACAATTTTTTTTTATTTTCTTTTTGCTTAAAAAACCTAAAATAGTTTGCAGTAACTCTACTCGTCACTCATACGGCATCCCCTTACTAGGAAAAATGCAGTAACTGTTCACTTCTAATAAAAAATGCAGTATTTTTAGAGTTACTGCTTTAATTATAGCAAATTTAAAACGCAGTAATCCTGTATTCCTAAGAAAAAATGCAGCATGCATAAATTTTCGTAGTTTTCCAAGTATAACACATTCAAGAACGTCAGCATTTCCTAAGAAGAAACGCAGTAAAGTAACTTTCCTAAGTGAAAACGCAGTAACGTTCGAGTTGTACTAGATTTACTGCGCTTCTTCATAGTATTTTCGCCTGGTAACGTCATGCGTTGCTAACTTAAAACGCAGTAACTTTAAATCCTGCCAAAATTGGTGTTTTTCTTAATTTAACATAATCGCGGCACATCAAACAATACTAGGTAAAAATGCAGTAAGTTCGGCTAAATCAGCGACTTACTGCATTTTTCACTAGGAAATACTGTAATAATACACAATGATATACTAAATCATAACGCAATAACGTAAATAATTATTTAACAAAAACACTAAATAGTCCCAAAATTGTGTAAAACTAAACTATGATGGTCCTGCTTTGATATCTCATATAAAAAAAATTGTGAAAACTATTCCAATGCAACAAATTTTACATAAAAAGTAACTCTTCATGCGTGAATTTTTAACACCGTTTTTCTCGAAACTATGTTTTCTAAGGTTACTGCGTTTTTCGTTAGGACGGCAGAATTACTGTTAACAACTTAAGAGTAGCAAAAGTAAAACATAATATTTTAATTTTTACTTAATAATTGTACTTCAAAAATTATATCACACTCTAATAAACAGTCTATCATTCTGTAATAATTCTGTTATCTAGCTAAGTTGATAAAATGCCAATTATATTTGTATGGTTCTCTTAAACCTAGAACCAGATTTGTAATCGTATCGATAAATGATTGTTATTTAAACAAAAATTTCACTGCCGCCAACTTATTTTGATCCTTTTTTTAATTTAATCATAATTAAGTATAACCTTATTTCGTTTTATTAATTTTTTCCTTAAAATATTAATGGCACTTTTGCTTTTAAAACACAAACAAATTTTAATTAAAAAAACATTGTCTTAATTTTCTTATTTGGGACACCTTATACCTATGTGCCGATTTAATCGTATGGACATCATGCATATAAACACAAACTATCCTATCAAATGATTTTATTTGCCTATCTGCTAATAATTACTGAAATAATAATAGGAGAAATCGCTTTAGCGACGGGAGGTGCGGGGTAAGGCGCTAGCGAGTATTGAAATAACGCAGACTTCTGTTATGAGGACTATTTCTAGTAATTTCATTGGCCGTTTTAAGATAGCCGCAGGGCATGCGCAGTTACATGACATGTCAAAGTGTATTAAATCCTTTTGGAATCGTTTGTCAGCAAGGAACTCGTTAGACGATAGAGAAGATACTCGCCCAGCACGCGGTAGGTCCAGGGTTCGAATCACAAACTTTTTTTTTAAATAAGTATTTTTTTGTTCGTTAGTAAGATTTTCCTTGCCCTTTATTACAGTTTCTTTATTTTCCTTGCCCTTTATTATAGTTTGTTTATTTTCACGGTGCCGAATTCCCCTTTAAAAATGATATCTGATGAGCACGCCATGCCGTGACCTTGAAACGGCCAATGAAATTGCTAGAAATAGTCCTCATAACAGAAGTCTCCGTTATTTCAATACTCGCAAGACGCTAAGAACGCAGAGCCGTATTGCTCGTTCGTTTACTTTTTCAATGTAGGTTTTTGTGCTCACTTTAGCTAACAAAAATTTAACAATTATTGTCGAAAAACCATTCACTTGAAATAAAAGTATTGAATTTAATGTATTAACTACAGTAGTTGCAGTTTTCAAGTTCGCCTAATATAAATTGTTACTACCCAGTAAGAACCGCGAGGATGTATGAGCATTTCTTGCCAGAAAAGAATGGGTAAAGAATAAAGAAAGTATTTAAAAATTAACAAGAAACCTTTAAAAACAAAATAAAAATAAAAAATATACTCTCAAAATAGTAACAGAAACAAATATTTTTCTCAATAAATAAACTAAAAATAAATTCCAATAGTAAAGTTATTACTATGATAAAAACAGAAAGACGTATTTTTGGCAAAATAAAAAAAAAATAAATAATAATATCATGAAAAAGAACTGAACTACGAAAGCACAAAAGCGGAAATAAATAATACAGTTGATATCACAAAATTAACTTTTTCACTTCACTTTACCTCACCTCACATCGCTTCTTCCATTTATACGACATTCAGCAATTTTTATCATCCTTAACTGTAATTACTTTCCTAATTCTTTTTTTTCCAATTTTCCTTGTGATTTTTGACAATTCATTTTGAATTAACTACGACTTTTTTATTGAATTTCGGTAAACTAGTTCCTTTTCTGACATTTTTCTTCAATTTACACCAAAATAATTCAATCGGGTTGAAAATGCAGAAATATGGCGGTAATCTCAACACTCTGTAGCCATATCTCTCCGCTACAGTGTCTATACAATACTTCTCGTATTTTTCGTTTACAGGACTTCCAAGAGTTGTGCTTTATTATAATTTTCATCATAATAGAGATCATGTTCCATTAAAAAAAAATTAACTCCAGCTTAATAGAACTCTTGTTAGAAATTTTATACAGTTGTCTCGAATGGTACTTCACATTGGCAAGAACAATAATGTTATTCGGTTTTAATTTTGGAATTAGGGTATTTTCAAACCATTCCTTAATTATCTCTCCCTCCATGTTCTTGTGGTAATCCACGTTACAGTCCTCCATGTTTTTCCGCAGAGTTTCAATGCATTTCAACTCATCCAGCAACTAATCCACAGTGTAATATAATCAACCGAATCCCTTTATTAGGGGGCAATGAGATTGGCTGACATATCCTAGATCCATCAGTTCATCTTTTTTTTACGCTGTCATGAGTATCATATCAAGTTTTATCTAGAGAATAAATTGGTCTATTTTCCCTTCTGAGTTCTTTTTATCTCCTCTACATATGAATCTCGCTAATCCATTATTCATCTGCTTTCCATAATCGCCATGTGTTTATTAATAGTTTGATATTTAAATCAAATTTTTCTCAGTCAAGTTCCTAAAGTTCTTTTGGTATATTTTATATGATAATCCATTTCTTTTTGTTTTCTGTCTACCACATCAATAGTTGGGATTTCATTTTTCTGATACACGTTGTAAACTAAAGTTCTTAAAAGTTTTGCCCACGATAGGTCCAGAGTTTTTGATTGATCGGCGTCGATAGTTGTTTTCTTGGGACGGCACCTTCATTCACCAGTTTGTGTACTGTGGGAAGGGGAACGTTAGTGATAGATGCTGTTTCACCTAGTACATCTAAATCATACAAATTAGGGTCATTAGCTCGTCGCTTAAAAAGATTGTTATAAACATTAAAGCAAATTTGTTTCGCTTGCTCGTTCAAATGTGGCTGATTTTTTCTTACTAAAAACACTGACGAACTTTGAATTTTTTTATCACTGTAGTAACTATCACTTTCATTTTCACAAACACAATAAGATGTAGACGTAGAGGCCTCCCACGTTCGAAACGCACCAGCAAATAAACAGATGTAAAATAATTATTAATACTATATCCTACAACGCCAAATGCTAAACAAATCGGTAACAAAACTAAGTGCGAATCTGAAGTATCAAAGATTGTAAGTGAAACTCCGCCTCGGTCGCGTGCCAACAAAATCAACAATCACAATTCTCGCTTAAATGTATGCTGTGTAAAAGACGGAAGATGTCATGTGTCAGACATTTTTCGCCATCATGTCGCGTCTTACCCTGCACGACCCGTTACTAAAGCGATTTCTCCTACTATATCTATACTTTGAAAAAGCACCTTATCAAAATGCTAATAAGAATAAAAGAAAACAAAAAAAAATTATTTTGCATAATTTTTAAATCTAATGGACGCATATTCTACGTTAATCTTTACATACTTAATAATTTTTAATAATAATTCACTAATCTCTTCTGAACCACACACAACACAATACATTTTTGAAAAAAAAAACAAAAGTAACAAAACGTATAGGTAGTATGTAATTCAGTAACCACAAGTAATGATCCAGTCATGATGCCTCCTGTTTACAGAACATGAAATAAGAATCACAGACCACACCTTCCACTCAGGTACAGGATAGAATGTGAACGAATTTTCCGGGAATAATTGGATCCGTTGGGGAATGTCAGTGGTAGGGATGAAGAAAACAACAATATCTATAGTACAGCTCTCTCTTTAGCTTGCATCATAACATGGATATAGAATTATTTCTCCATACATTAAATTCGATGGTGTAAACACTTATCACTGAAAAGACAAATTAAGTTCCCAGTAACTAGATTTCTTGCACTGTTTCACTATTATTCAATAACTGCTTTTGGGCACTATTTTCAATAAATAAATCACGAAAAGCACAACAACAAACAATAGAAACATATACTAGTACTAGTACTTGGATTGGTATACTTAATTATCTTTGGTCTGCCATTGTATTTGTTTCTCTGAATTTTATTAAATTCTAGCTACGTGACTGAAACATGCCTATTATTAGCAATTCTGTTTTGGAAATAGCCATTTTCAATTAAAGTCACCACTTTGATTTAAATAAAATACGAACTGGAAGAAATAAGCAAATAATAAACTAGAATTCAAGATATTCAATTTAATCGATAACAATGTAAATTTTGTTTGTCACGATATAAAATAAAACGTAGCAAAACAAGAGTCCACGTAAAAAAAATTATCAAGAAATTGTTTACTTTAGACACAGGGGATATGCAGAACTTTTGGGCATGTGTGTATGTATATTGTTCTCATTGAAATGCATTCCCAAATATTATAATGTATCATGACACTTTTCAGAGACCAGGAGACCCTTCGGCAACTCCTTTACCAGTCTTGGTCTGGATCCATGGAGGTGGATTTATATATGGCGATGGAACTTATCAACTTATTGGACCTGATTTTTTTATTAATTATGACATAGTTATAGTTGTTATGAATTATCGTTTGGGAGCATTAGGTAATTTATTTTTTTCTTTTAGTAAACTATTATTATAATTAAAATTAAATTGGTATAAATTCATTAGAAATAGGTCACATTTTGACTTCCTATATGTAATGTACATATACAGGGTGTCGCGCTTAAATATGATACAAGGTTGTAACTACATTATTTTTTGCCGATTTAAAAAAAATTTAGAATGTGGGGTAACAAAATTTTTATCTACGTGTGATATTGCTTTTTTATTAGTGCAATACACGGCCAACTGGGATGCGTTTTTTAAAGTCAAAAACTGCTAATTGCTATTAGCGGTTTTCATTTTCAAAAAATTTATTACATATTCTTATTCAGCATCCTTTAAAATGTCTTATTACCAAGTTTCATCAAAATCGGATCATCTTCAGACGAGCACTCCATGATGATTTTATCCATATTTTAGTTTATAATCCATATTTTACTATTAATATTAAAATTGTAAAACAATTTGTTACAGTTTGTACTGCACAATAAACAGTTTATATAAATATAACATGTGCTCGCCTGAAAATGATCCCAATTTGAAGAAACTTGGTGATGAGATGTAAACAATTTTTTGAAAAAAATATCGCTAATAGCAATTAAAAAACGCATCCCAGTGGCCATGTATTGCACTAATAAAAAAAGCAGTACCACACGTAGATAGAGTTTTTGTTACCCTACATTCTAAAAAAAATGTTTTAAATCAGTCAAAAAATAAAGGAGTTACAGGCTTTTATCACATTTAAGCGCGACACCCTGTATACACTATGATTCATTTTTTATGAGTACACCCTTGTATCTCAGGAATTATGAACTCGTTTAATTTCATATATTTCAAAAGTTCAAACTTTAACTCCTATAATGCCGATACTAGAAAAAAAGAGAATTTAATTTTACATAAGAAAGTTTTCGCGGATTAAAGATGACAAAACGTAGCGTGAAAAATAGAACACTTGGTATACTACAATTGCATTTATTTTAATTGTAGAGACACTTATAGTTACTAAAGTTTCCTTTCAGAAAGTCATGATTACACAAAATATAAAAAAATATTAGAAGTTGAGTTATGCAATAACAAACTCACTGTCTCTTGATTTATGGAACACTTATAATCCTCCTCCACTGAACAATTAGTGTGGAACGAAAAATTTCAATTTGATTTTCATTTCGGAACTTTGGGAGAAGTTGTGGTGTCACTCCATAATGCGCGAAAAATCAAGGAAGTCAAAAAATCCTTCTCGCGCTCCAATTTCTCTCAGAATTTGAAAAAAAAATTGAGTTTATGCTTGGCATTTCAAATTATATGCATTGTTCCGCCTCAATGCGTTTAAATTTCAGTTCTAATATAAGCTGTTTGCTGTTTGAGAGCAATATGTTTCAGTACAATTACAACAGTAACTTATAATTATTACTAGATTAGAATAGTTTATCTTATCCTTCAAATACAGTGCACAATATACGAGGGGTAGAAAATACGAATAGTGTTCTATTTTAACGTATTTGTTTCATTTCAATTAGTCATTTCAAATATTAAGAGTAGTGCATGCTAGACTAAATTTATTTTATTAAATATTTTAATAGAAAATATAAACATTACGGCTACAGGAGCTAAATTTACCTGTGCTATATTTGGGACACCAACGGAGTTTACTGGAAATCTGTTTCCGATATGCTAGGACTTAAGACATAATTTGATCAAATGTGCAAAATTAGATGTAAAGAGAGAACTGCATGCCACTGTTTCGAAAATTTCAAATAAAGTAGTTGACAAATGAATCAAACTTCTAAAAGGAAAGACAGAATAAAGCAAATTATAAATGTAAACTAAATTTTTATTATTATTTAATTAGATGGCAAAATTTGTTCGACATTGTTAAGGCGACTTCTGAATCAGCAGTTGTAGGACGTCTAAGATCCCAGGGATTGAGAGTCATCTTTTTACGTGATTAACTAACTTCAACGAACTTCAGATTGAGATGTTGCATTTACAAGGACTTACATATCGTGACGTACTTACCACCTCAAGCCTTATTTGCGTGTGTGTGACGTGTCACTTTGGCCACAAGAATAACATTGTTAGTTACTCTTGAGCTTTGGCACACTTTAGTACATTAACGGTACTTTGAACTTTTTATTACGGTAACAGTCTCTAACGCCAGTTCCTGTTTTAAAGTGTAAGAACACCACTTTATTCTATCAGCGGTATGATAGAAGCTAGGGTAACTCAGTGAAGAAACGGAATGCTAGGCGGTCTGTGTGTGTATGTGTAGTTGTCGTTTGCGTAGCAATGGACAACTTAATTTTACCTGCTGAAAATGATTCTCCGTGTACAAGCAGATTTACTTACTTATATCTTTGCTTAAATAAAAGGCAGAAGTGCAACTTTACTTACTCCATTTATTTAAGACTGCTTCAGAGAAGAATAAAAAATAAATAAATATATACACAACAGTTATGTTACAATGCAACGTAAATATGAATCTATATTACAAGTAAGTAACCAAAGAAAATCAAGCAACAGGTTATGCACTGCAAAAGCGGTGATTGATTATATCAAGCACAGCTAAGTTATGGAAACTACTAATACGGTATTACTATCAAAGGTTTGCTATCAGCATCTATAAAAGCAAGCAAGCGGTGATTCGAAATAAAGCACAGTTACGGCAGCTACTACTACTGGTATTTACAGCAAGCGGTTAATGACTCTAGTCACTAATGCTTAACACGGTATTACGGCAGGCGGTCGGTGCAACAGGTATGGTCTGTGGTAGCGGAGTGCAAATAAAACAAGTGCAGGTCAGTCCAGGGACAAACGGTATATATAACTATTTAATCGCGATCATGCTATATATTTAGATTAGCTGTTGATGTCCCTTGTTAGGGCTTCCTGACTATGTGTTGCGAACGGAACGGATTGTATATTATAGCCCAGGGCACCTAGTGAGATTCTTTTCAGAGATCGAGGTATAAAAGCCTCACTGGTGTCACCTAATGAAATCATTTTCAGAGATTGAGGTTTAAAAATTTCACCGGCGCTTTAATGCAACTACGACTGAGATAGGACTCTTTTCAGAGATCGAAGTATAAAAGTCCTATATTTACGTTAATACCAAATAAATATGACCACTGAATCCCGATGCTTATTTAACTACATAGCACAGCAGTTCAGTTTTACTAACTCGGGTCTGAATTGCAAAACTGTCCCTTAAACTTACTAAACCAGAGATATGCGTGAATGACTGGAGATATTTGAAGTTAACTTTCGGCAGCTAATGATAGCTTAGTCACTGGCTATCACATCAACTTCTCGTTTATTTCCTTTACAAATTAGTTATAATGATCACGAGTATCGGACGGTACGGTTTTTGCATTATCTCCGGGGCTCCTAATGAGATTTTTTTCAAAGATCGAGGCATAGAAACCTCACGGGTGTCACTGCGCGTGCACCTGATGAAATTCTTTTCAGAGATCGAGGTATAAAGATTTCACCAGCACTTTAATGCAACTACGACTGAGATGGCACTCTTTTCAGAGATCGAGGTATAAAAGTCCTATCTTTACATCAATACACAAATGACAACCGACAAATTTCGATGGTTGTCTTTGAATGGATAACCCAACTTTATCGGTGAATCGCGGATTTCCCGTATATCCCTGACTTATGCGGAAAGCAGTTCGGACAACACAGCAGTAAATTCAGGCACAAACGGTAAAATGGCGTAAATACAAAAAAAAACAGTGAAACAGTCAAAAGTATTCTTGCCACTACCTAGTTGCGGAGTGCACTGGAGGTCAAGAGCTGAGTGCTTCTTACTAGAGCACTCACCGGAAGTGATTCTCCCAAGCCTTGTCTGTCGTTTTATTCCCAACGGACTGCGCGGAAAGTCACATGATTCTCTGCGCGAGAATTAAAAGTGCGGTTGCTGTAGAGGGGCTAAAATCTTTAAGCTAGCATAGCGAAAAATCGCCTAAACAAATTCCCTGCGGTATTTACTGTAAACAAATGTTTATCAAATATACTAAGGCTGGGAATCGCTTTCTTATAATTTTTAAATTATATTTCCAAAAAGAAATAATTTAAAATGGCCAAGTACTAATAGTTAAAAATAAATCAATTAATAACTTATTCGGTCAATTTTTAAACAAATAGAAACATTTCTTTTTATCACGAATACATGATTTCGACTTCCTTTGAAATCAAACTAAATTATATTAACCTACTTTCCTCTTGATTGAATACAAACACAATAATCGCTTTATCATTAGAATCATAAACAACCTAAGATTATTCTGGAAAGAAACCTGTTTGAAACAATTATGTTTGAGAAATAATTGTTATTCCCAATACTGGATTTGCAAACTAAATTTATCTTTGGTTCAAAACGGTTTTAAAAGACATATTACCACAAGTTAACGTATACAAGGTGTACCAAAGTGAACGAAAAACCCATTTCAGTTTGGTTGCAATAAAAAATTATTACCAAAAAGAAAAACACTCCGTTACAATATATCGAAAAATATTTGACCATCTAATTTAAAATCATCAAGATCACACATACAGTTTTCAATATGCTGCTTTTCTTATAGAGGTTTTCATATAGTTTTATATTTATGATAGTAAGTAAAGGATCATTTTTATTATTCCCTCCTTAGATGGAACATGACTGGTAAAGAGACTTTTTACCCAGATGAAAAATTAATTTGTCTGCTACTTAATTTGTAATTTCCAAACAGTGATCTGATGTCCTTTCTTTATCTCATATTTTGTATATCTGATCAAATTATATTGCTTTAATACATCCATGTATATATGTTGGACGTATATTTTCAATAAACTCCATTGACGCCCAAATATAGGATTTGCACATTTAGCGCTTATAGCCATTAGGTTTATATTTTCTTTTTAAATACTGAATAAAATAAATTTGGTGTAGCATGCACTACTCTTAATATTTGACAATGAATAACTGAAATGTAACAAATACGTTGAAATAGAACACTATTCGTGATTACCTCTCGTATATAGCACACTGTATTTGAATAGTAGAAGAAACTATTTTAATATGTTATGATAAATTACTGTTATAACTGGACTGAAACATGCTGCTCTCAAACACCTTATATTAGATGAGGTAAACGCGTTGAGGTACGAGAAGGATATATCTTTTATGTTTACTGCATGATTTATCTGAGAATGGCTCGATAAAAATATTTAAACTGGACTGGGGCTCGAGGAGTTACATCACAATTTTCAAATTTTTAAGGTAGCCCATGGAGCTGTAAAAAATGTTTTCTTGAAGTTCCAAGACCAACGGATTTTTTTTTATTTTAAGGAAAGTTTGCGCTTGAGTAGGAATTTTTCGATTCTTTTGATCTTTTACTGAAAGAATTATGGAGTGATACATCT
The DNA here is from genome assembly GCA_029963845.1 of Rhamnusium bicolor. Classification (NCBI taxonomy): domain Eukaryota; kingdom Metazoa; phylum Arthropoda; class Insecta; order Coleoptera; family Cerambycidae; genus Rhamnusium; species Rhamnusium bicolor. Next base: position 949,549 of record JANEYF010005702.1, on the reverse strand, counting down.
TTTCAGATATTTATATTTTTTGTTCCATTCTAGACTAGATATATCTGTGAATTAGTTTCTCTACCCATATATGAAACTTGTATGAAACCATTGTTACACCAGATGATTAAGCGTCATTTTGTCAACTAATTACAAATTATTTATTTATGTAATAATGGAGTTACACTAATTGCTTATAATACCTACTTTAGGATTCCTTACAACTGAAGACGGAGTAATACCTGGAAATCTGGGTTTGAAGGATCAACTCCTGTCATTGCAGTGGGTAAAAGAAAATATAAATTTATTTGGTGGGGATCAAGAGAAAATTACCGTTGCTGGTGAAAGTGCAGGAGGAGCTTCCGTAGGATTACATTTAATCAGCAAAAAAATCTCAAGGTGAAATTTTTTTTTAATTTCATTAATTTTTACTGTATCTGTGCAGTCCATAACATTCACGTTAGCTGACAATTCATAGGTCAAGATAAAAGTAAATATCATGACGATCTTGTTTGTCGTAACATAATTAGCGATTATCACTAATACGAATAACTGGGAACCCAATGGTAAAGGTAAATTAACAATGTATAATCTATAATTTTATTGTGTATTTTAAGGATGCTATTAGGTGCTATTAAATAAGCATTTTTATTATTGTTATAAACGTAATGTGTGTAAGATATGGTTTTAAGAAGGGTAATAAAAACTCTAATAAATTGGGCCTGTCAGTATTATCTCTAACATTTCCAAGACTTTTGAAATGTTATTATATAAAGCAATTTATGCTAGCACTTATCGGTTAATTAGCGATTTTCAGCATAGTTTCATGCAGGACCAGTCGACCACTACCAATCAGTGCATTTTCGAATCAGTTTTGACTTTTGTTTAAACTTAAACAGTTTGGTTTTTCAGACAAACTCGCTGCACTTTTTGCATCATTCTTGCAGTGCAGGTGCCGATACGTGGAATGCCGTGGTTTCAAGACTGATGAAATCATACCTTCATCTGGTGTACTACAGGACTTCATACTTGGACCTCTTCTTATCGTTATTCTTATCAACGACACTGTACATAATATAATCAACGTCAATTGTCTTCTATTGGCGATTTCCTTCAATTGCAAATGAATTAAAATAGAATTAATGATTAGTATATAAAAAATAACTTGCCATCTAATGTTTAATGTTCTGTCTTTCACAAAAAAAAGAACCTTATATTTTCAGTTACAAATTCAATAATATTTTTATGTAACCGTCAAGGAAGTTAACTGTTTTTGATCAATTATTTTAGTGGGAAGTACTTCTTTACTGGTCTAGCCCGGAAGGTAACATAACTAATCAGAATAGTATATTCTACAACAGGTTATAGAATGGTCCATATTCCACACGAGCGAAAAGTTTGTAGTCCGAACTGATGAGGAGGGCTACGGTTTACGAATGTGGAATATGCCATTCCAAACATTTTATAGACTATACTTTCTCTAACAAGATTTTAGAAATTATATAAAAAATATTGCTTATTTAGAGAATAATTTTATTAGGAAACTTACAATTTAACGGAAAAATAAGCTAGTACAACATTTTCGGAAAGCGAAGTAATATTATTTTTTTGACGCAAGAACGTAAATTGCTCATAACACAATTCGTACACTTTTATCTTAATTAATTTGGTAATAACTTGCCCATTGAATTATTAGCAAGTTCCCTTATTTCCGGTGGCATATATTTCATATTTATTTCTTCATCACTACTTGACATTTTTTTCTACAAAATGTTCAGAAAAAGCTTCAAAACCGTTTAAAACTTAAAAATGTCAAATGCGAAGCCAGAAATAAGTACCTTATTTGTTAGACGTAACCATAGCAACTGAACCAAGATATACGTCGTGTCGGAGATATGTTTCATATTAGGACAGTATTTCAAACGAGTAATACCTTGAGATCTATTTTAACAAAGACAAAACCAGTAAATTGTGAGCAAAATTCAAAAAACTGTATTTACAGTATTCCCTGTGTGTGTAATTAATATTATGTGGGAGAGTTATCCAGCCCCCTCAATGTAAGATTAGGTGAGCATAAAAGTTATATTAGAAAGGGTGAAATTGAAAAATCGAAAATTTGCGAACATGTTTGGGAAAATAGACATAGAATAAACTGGGATTCAGCAAAAATTTTAATCAAAGAGGCGGACAGTAAAAAATTAAGAAATTGGCAACAATATTATTGAATGAAGAAAGATGTTTATCCCATTGCTCTGTAGATTTTGGTACAACGTGGTTAACGATGTTAAAAAAAGAATAGAACATAATCAATATTGTATAATTTTTAAATATCAACAGTTCTATATATCAATGGATATTACATAAACCAATAAAATAGTATCAAGCTTCACGCTTGATACATTCTAAAAAAAGATAAATAAAACGTTAGGAAATTATATTATTTTTTTTTGTCTCACATTAGTTGTGAAAAAACAACCTCTGACTAATCTTTTGACGTAAAATCTCAAGCGCAGAGGTTTATTTTTCCAGTAACATACTGGGTAACTACCTATATTTTTTAATAAGAAAGAATTATTCATGTGGTAGTAAGTCCAAAAAAAGAGAAAAATAAAAGATTTCAATGTTTTGAGAGTAGGAGAAACGGTTGCAGAAAAAAAATATTGTACGTAAGAAATCTGGAAAGTGATTCTATACTTGGCGAATTGACAAGCTGGAAACCGGCAAGCCCAGTAAAGACACTTTCTTTAAATAGAATAATCGAATTTAAGGACTTACGAGTCATTCTTGATTCAAAGCTGAATTACAATCTTAACATTAATGCTGTGGTACTTTCTAGTTACAAAAACCTTGGTTTCGTTATAACATTATAAGACATATAACGTTAGACGGTCATAATAACACTAACGTTTTGTTTTTCCTGTTTAATTTTTATTTTCTCTCTAAGTTAGAATTTGCTACTATAATTGAAAATCCTGGGTATTAAACACAGTAGTAATTTGGAAAACATTCAACGCAATTTTTTAAAGTATCATTTTATTTATTTATTTTATTACAATATCCAACAGACCGAGGTCCATTTACAGGAAGGGTAGATAGAACAAAAAGTATAGACACAGTATAAATTCACACAAAAAGAATAAATATATATATATATATATATATATATATATATATATATATATATATATATATATATATATATATATATATATATATATATATATATATATATATATATATATATATATATATATATATATATAGCAGATAAAAAGAATGTCATGTGGATAGCCTCGAGAAGGATAACAACCAAACATCTTAAAGTACAAATTTTTAGCGCCGTTGAATGTTTTCAATTGGTGTGATGTGGCAATTGTATATTGGACTCCAAATAATTGAAGCATTCTAATTTAGATCTGACTAAAGAATTGAACAATAATTTACATAAATCTATGTTGGTGAAATCCTTGATGTTTCTTAGAATAAATCCTAATGTTTTGAAAGGTCACGTATTTGTTGCGTTAATGTAGTCAACAAATGTTAATTTTGGATCAAAAAGGACACAAAGATCTTTCACATTATTAGGTCTAATTAAAGGTGTATTGGATATGTTATAGTCAAATAGGCAAACCTTTTGCTTTCTTGAATAAGACACAATATTGCATTTACTGATATTCAAAAATAGGTTGTTTTCAATACACCAATAATTTATTATTATTCATTATAATATTAACAATCAGCCAGCGAGTTTATTTGACAAAATATTTTTAAATTATCAGCGTACAAAAGGTGTCTTACATCAAGCTTAGCACCAATATTGTTTTTAAATATAATGAAAAACTGGGTCCAAGAAAGGAACCCTCAGGTACACCGGATGTTTGCAAAAAATTTTCTGATTTAAGACCTCTACCGAACATATTGCCAGCGGTCAGCTAAGTAGGATGCTACTAGGTTTAAGAAGTCCATTGATATACTAAAATGTTGTAGTTTGTGTAATAAAATTTAATTATCCAATTTATCAAAAGGCTTAGAGAAGTCAGTGTAGATGACATGTACCTGACCTCTCTGATCTAAGACCTCACTAATAAACTGTGTTTTGTTAACTAGATTAGTTATTGTTGATCTTCCAGAGACAAAACCATGTTGCTCAGGTAATAAACATGAACAGATAAGTTATCATATAAAACAATTTCTAGTGTTTTACGAATGTTGCAGATTATAGTAATTGGTCTATAGTTAGTTATATCATCAGTGCTTCCTTTTTTGAAAATAGGTGTGACTAGACAATTTCCACAAATCTGAAAAGGTAGGAATCTTAAGAATCATATTATACATAATACATAAAGAATTTGCGAGATCATGCATAGTCGTGAATAAGAAATACAGGTATGTGATTCGGCCCCATAGTCATATTTGCTTTAATTTGTTTAATAGCTCTCTCAACATTATTAACGGTAATTTCGGTTAGGTGTAAAATGTTATTTGGTGCGGTACAGTCAAGTTCTTTAAGATTGACATTAATATTAGGTTCCGAAAAAGATTTGGAAAAGAAAATTGGCGACAGATGAAATAATTTCAGATGGATTACTCACATCGGTGTCATTTTATTTCATATTTAGTTAAGTAGACGAAAGAGATTTATTAGAGTTTAAAAAAGTCCATTTAGGATTGGTGGAATTTACCCAGTTATTGGAACGTCACATCAAGGGATAACTAGGCGTAATATGTTGAGTCTAAAGGATGGAAGAGAAATGTATTATCTTATATTCTTATGTAATAATATTTATAGTAAAATAGCCTGCGCTTCTATTTTAAGTCAACTTAACTTTAATTATCTTTCAATCGCAACTAGACACACTGTCAGTTTTTTTTACCAACCCCAAGGACCAATTTACTTAAATTTTCCCCTTTATTTTTTTTATACAATAATAATATCATTGTCTTCAAGATAATTTAGATACCTTTCTTTGTTGTATTAATTCAATCAAAAAGTTATTTATAAAAAGTAATATGTATAAGAATTATTTAATGTTTTTCTTTCTTTTTTTTTGTTGCTACAGATGCGTTGTAATATTTGTCAATTTTCGATTCCCTAATTTTTTTTTGTAATTATGGTGTATTTCCATCCTATAATCGGTATGCGAATACTGTTGATTGGTATATCTGAAATAAATAAAAATAATAATTACTTTTTTCGTTTAAAATGAAAATGAACATAATTAAAACTTTATATTTTTTCAGGATTATTTCGAGGAGTTATAATGCAAAGTGGCACAGGGATATGTGCATTTGCGCACCAAAATTTTGCAAGAAATTTTGCTTTTATGCTGGGACGTGCTTTGGACCCAAAATTTATCTCGGCCAATTCAACGGATCTACTAAACTTGTTACAAAGTAAAACAGCATCAGATATAATGCTAACAGAAATAATTGTAAGTTGAAAACAGAACATATACTATTAGTTATTGATGTATAGTTAAATTTGTGACACCACGTTTTAATCCTAATGTGACCAGCACCATATCCCGATACCTTTTTCAATTTCAACTCATGATTTCTCTTTATAAAATGATTATATCGCGATTCTCTTCCAGACATACTACAACCAATGTATTGTAAACCAAATTCCTAAAAAAGTAGTAAAAAATATTTATAAGATTACGTGAAAGGCCGGTAAACATAAAACTTATTTATACGCGACTGGATAGGCACTCGGGTACCCTCAATCAGATTTCTGTGGAATTTGAGAAAACTAAAAGGGGAAATTGGGGAAAATAGAATACAGAATTATGTTTAAATGTATGCATTTTTTTGCAATGCACAAGTTGGACATTTGCTTACGGTTTCAGTAAGTTCGTTGTTATCAGCCATTTGCGAAATTTGCAGCATTTTGTTGTTTTTCTATGAAAATGTGAGGTAGCACCTATAGCACGAACCGGTGACAGGTTTACGTATTCGTCTCTTGTGGCCTTGGTTGAAGATTCCTGATTCATATTAAAAAGTAATGAAGAGTTAATTGTCACTATCACATTTCTTGAAGAAGATATTTTAACTATCTGCGCAACTTGAGCCTGTTTTTCAATAAAATGCATCGCCATTTGCCTCTCTAGGTCTTTAAAAAAGTTCTAAGGCAATTTGTAGATTTTGCAGTCAATGGATTGTTGGCTGTGTATATTATGTAGTGCGGCTACATTCAACATGTTACAAAATATGGCCAAATACCATATTAGCGTTTTCCGCTTTGTATGCTTTACCATAATGTCCATCTAATCAACAGCTCCTTTCGTACTCTTGTAATAATGAATTATTTCTGACTTGTCTTTTGCACCGCATATAATTACTGCGCAACGTTTACAACAGCACTATGCTTTGTTATTTTTCGGGACATAAAAATGAATGGTCAATTCACTTTCACTTCACTAAATTCAAAAATTGAGGATTGCTCCTAACGATTTTTGTTTGATAAGATTTCTTGTGAAACCTATTGTTTTTTTAGTATTCCAACGATGGACAAATTCCAAGCTAGAAGTTCTGCTAGTAGTAGCTATCTAAAAATTTGTCCATCGTTACGTTTCGGCCGGTATTTTTGTACTTTAATAACAAATCACGAACAACTCGTCCATATCTTTACGTCAGATGTGGCTGATTTGGAAGCATGTATCGAGTGAACTAATAATTTTATTCATCAATAACAATGCAGTCTGACAGTACATAATTCGACTGCAGCATGAGTGATATATCGCTTATTGATGTGGCTTTGTCTATTTCCAAAGATTATGCCCAAGTATTTCGATTGTCAAAGCGTAGGACATGGTTGCTCGGTACAATGGACAAAAATCGATCCTCCAGACCTCACCGACATGCTCCTCTTTGAAAGCGGAACACCTATCGCCATCAGAAAGTCCACGTAGCTAACCATCAAATTCATCTTCAGCTGTTGAAATGTTTTTGCTTGCCAGGATTTTTAGACTTCCAATCTGCATACAGCATTTCCTATTCTGTTGGTCTTCTGATAATGAGGTTGCAAATATTATCAGAAGAAATATGTCTGAAAACGGCACGAGCTGATAACGACTCTCGAATTGGTTCAAGACGTTAACCAGTAAGATTGTGTTGTCTTTTCAGCATAAAACGATCTCAATTGTAGTAGTTTCTCCTACTTCATTTTTAATGTCATAATAATCTGATTCAGATTCTGACCAGTTTATTCGAAGTAGTTGGTTATTCAATACATCATCCACATCCGACATGTCGTCCTACAAGTAATAACAAAAAATATATATATGTTACGGCGAATGTGATTAACTGGGTATTTTATATAATCACCAAAGAATATGCATAATTCGCAAAAACTTTGGTTAATTTGAGAAATAATATTGTTGTTATTACTTTCTACAGTCATTATGAAAGATCTGCAATGCTGGTTGGACAATGTGATAAATTGTTAGATATTATTCAGTTTCACCGGTTATTTCGCATAATCTCAAACAATCATTGGATAATGTAATAAATATAAACACTAGACACTCGGAATGCTCCATTTCCGTCATGAAGGAGGTTTCCTAAACACTACCCAAGCAACATTCTGACGACGAACCGACGTTGCTGTTCGCAACTAAAAGTCGGCGTGCGACGTACACAAAACGTCGGGATGACCCATATTAGTACTAATCTGGTCAATAAAATATGGGTCTATTCGACGTAGAGGACCGACTTTAGTCGTTGTGATTATCGACCAAATATTCACCAAATTTTACGTCGGCTTAAGTTGGTTGTCAGCCTATTACCAACCTTATTTAAAATTTGCCCTTAATCTGACCTACAATAGTCGGGTATAGGTAGTGAAACTAAGCAATTTTGTATATTATTCTATTTGTCGTACCTATCTATTTATATAAAATGGATAAGGCGTGTTTATCATTGAGTACATATTATATACAAAATACTTCAAATAAAATTTTAATAAATCTGGTGGGGTAAAAACTGAAACGAAAGAAATTTTATTGATACATATATATAAAGTAGGTCAAAAAATATAGTGAACCCATAAGAATAATATTTATTTTAAGAACGAAAGTACCATTTTTATTTTTTTACTTTCAAAAAATATTTTCCGTTTCCAAAGAAAGCGCAATTGGAAATATTGCTTAATTAATTTTACGAGTAAATAAAAACTTTTTTTGCTTACTTTATTTGAAAAAAGAGGCAAATTTTGTGTATTTAAAATAATTGTACACATAATCAACATGGCCGCCTATTATTGACTTCTGTGGAACCAGAAAATATGGCGAAGACGGGAATAAGTGTAACTATTTTTCTAACAGCGACGTCACGGTTAAATAATTTTACCTGCACCAACTTTTAGTAGGCTTTGGTGCAGAAATCTGCACTAACACTAACGTTCATTCCAAACAATTACGATAATATCGACCGTCTCTTGCAGTTGGTGTATAAATTTTTACTAAATATCTATCAATACTTGAATTATCGACATTGATTTTGAGGTTATGTTAGACCAAGGACCAAAAGTCTAACACCAACATCCAACCGACGTTGCTAGATGACTACGTCAGTCAGCAACGTCTAACCAACGTTGGAATGTTACCCAAAAATTACCTAAATCTAATTAATCAGTTACCAACGTCTAATCAATATTAGATATTAATCTAAGAACACACTCAACGTATTAAGTAGATTTCTGACATCAAACCAATGTTGGTAAATGTGCTAGATGTAAATAGTAGGTTTGCGAGGTTCAAGCTACGTTGCTCCGACGTTGTATCATAACTATAAAATTTAAGATGCTACTTGACTAATATTTGTAATAATTCTGACCTTATAATTAGTAAAAAAGTAGTCGGTAGTCGGTAAAATGTTACTTGAGATGAATGTAGCTACCTATCAAGTCGGTTACCAACGTTATACAGAAGTAGGTGTATTACCGAAAAATTAATCGGAGCTACTTAAGTTAGTCATTAACGTCTAACCAACGTTGGTTAATAACTAAAAAGGACCAAACCTATTAAGCCACTAACCAACGTCTAACCAACGTTGGCAAGTGTTCCACAACAAACTTGACCTATTCAGTTAGTCACCAACGTCTTCCCCAACGTTGGTAGGTTACTCAAAATATAACCATACCTATTTTAGTCAGTTGTCAACGTCTCATCAACGTTGGATAATGACTTGAAAACATATCAAACCTTATTAAGTCGTTTGCCAACGGCAAATCAACGTTGGTAAATCGTCCAGACTTAAGCAGTAGGTTTACGAGGTCGGCGCAATATTTGGTTCGACGTCGTATTACAACTACAAAATTTGAGTTATTACTCGACTACTATTTCTAATAATTCTGACGTCGGAATTAGTGAAAAAGTAGTCGGTAGTTGGTAAAATGTTGCTTGGGTAGACACAATGTGCCGAGCTCGTTACGCATACATTTTGTGGTGTAACTAATTGTTATTGTCCTAAAATGCTGATTTTTTTGTAATTTTGAAGGTCACAGTTCAAGGTTGAAAATTAAATAATGGGCAAGGAAATGGAACGGAATAATGACATTTTAAAGGTCATTTTAGGTAAAGGAATGACAAATTTGAATGGTTATTATAGGAGCAATTCATAAATTTGTTACATGCTGGTGATTATTCATAATGTTCGGTAATTATGTATACTTTCCGGATTTTTCACTTGACTGTAACATATATACACAATAACAATAGTATCTAAGAATGATATACAAGTACTTTTAAAAAAAAAATTAACTAAAGGCGCAAATAAAACAAAAATATAACACATATACTTTCATTTCGACTAGCTCCCTCACATGATTTGTACTTGGTTGGTTCTATTAGATTGTTCTGGAAGTCATTCGTCTTCAGACGAATCATTATTTAACTTGTCTTCACTTTCACATTCCATGCAAAGCTCTGCCAAATTGTCCAAATACGCTGTTTATTGCACACAAGATATTAAAAAAATTGTTCGTACATTCCAGTAAAAATCACTTTATTACCTTTGGATTGCAGCACGTTTCTAGTAATATTTTCAGCCATGGCAAAAAATAGTTTTTACTTAAAGAGACATGTAAATTTCAAACTCAACTGGTGAGAAAAATATCAAGTCACTTTTTATAAGGAAGATGTTAATTACCGCATCTCTTTCTACTACTATTAATATGTTATGCCATATTTTCAATCCAAGTAGAAGCTAAACAAACCCTAAATTCAAATTTTATACCTTTCAGTCCAATTACCTAGGTGCACGATGGTTATTTCTAAGAAAAAGTTTTTTATCTCATAGAAAACATACAAAGATACTCGGGTACCTATCCGGTTACTTAAAGTTCTCCGGTCACAAGGGTTAATTAAATTGTCACAATTAAATGGTAAGTCATTAGAAAATACATTAGACAATGAATATAATTCGTCACCATAGTCCTCAATTGGCCCGTACGCCGAATATAAAAAATAATTGATATTGTCTCAAAGTTTGAAAACTACTACTACTTTTTACTGTTTAATATTTTTTTATTAATTGTATTACTTATTTTAATGTTATTACTTTTTTTCGATTTCCCGACGCTGAACAGTCCTCTCATGGCTCTGGATTCACATAGTACTCGCGCCGGCAACTTACCTCCAGCTACTTTCCACATTTCGTAGAACTAGTAACCATAGACATCTTTTGGATTGCCTAAAATTTGTTGTAATTTATTTCCGGATGTATAAACCACTGTTATACCAATGTCGTTGAAAATTCTACTAAGACCACGGCTAAACCGTGATTCATATAGAATCAATACAAAATTTAAATTTTCTAATTAATTTTGAAAGAACGAAGAATTTCGAAGTGTCTCTTTAAATTACGAATCTCGGTTTACTTGTTGTCTCAGTAGAATTTTCAATAGATTGGTATAACAGTAATTGTAAGCAATTAAAAAAATATAGTTGGAATAAATGAAATATCAAGAATTTACGAAATTAGTTGTAACGATTTTAACCAAAAGTATATTGGACAAACAAAACGACCTATTCAGAATAGGTTTAAAGAATATATAATTTACCTCAAATTTGGAATAAGAGGTAAATCCAGCGTTGCATAACATGTATTTGAGAACAACCATAAGACAGATACTAGTAATTTGAGAATAATGATCTCCCGAAGATGCAAATTTGGTTGCCGAAACGTGCATTAAGTATAGTGCTAATGAAATTAACATAATTTTTACTATATTATAGAAATTGTAAATGGTTTAATAATGGACTAAATTTTTGAATTTTCCAGCCACCCTCAGAAATGGAAAGTGAAGTAGGTAAAGATCACGATGGACTGATATGGATTCCTGTAATTGAGCGTGAACAGTTGCCAGGAGCATTTATTACTGGACCAATGCATGAAGATGTTAAAAATGGAAATATAAATAAGGTCTCCACACTTCTCGGTTTTAACTCACAGGAATGGATTAACAGTTCGGAATACAGTAAATAATTATAATTAACAGTTAGACAAATAATTAAAAAACAGAAAATATAAATCGAAAATAAACACTGTAGCACAAGTTAAGCATAATTGGAAACATAGCTACGTAATAGAGTTACCAAATCATGTTGTATTTCGGTGCATTGGTTAGGGGTCAGGTAGGGATCACAAATAACCCGAGCACGCTATACAAGTTAGATTTCTGCATTTTATTTTGAATATGTGGCGTAATAATCAACGTATGTTAATCGTATTTAAACGTACATTTCTCGATTTCCGGACTTAATTTACGATGTGTTGTACATTTCATTTATCAAAATAAATTTTTTTATCGTTTATGGCACACAGCTAGTGCTACTCATTGACAAAATAAGCCTGATACCCTTTTCATATGTTATTTAATTGTTATGTTGAGTGTATGCAATGTTCCGTTTCATCTACTTTGAAAACAAACTTTTCGCCAATTTTGGGCAAAATATGTTTCTAACTGAAAACTACCGTGGAACTTACAGTTGCAATATTACTTATCATCTGCGAGAGCCATAATTGAAAACAGTAATATTAAATAAGAAATATGCAATATTTGTGTGGACAAAACTACACATAGTGTGGATAATGCTTTGGTACGCACTTTGAGTCCGTCAGACTAGAGAGTCGGCTATCTTTTTATCATTCAGTGAAAAGTTAGAACAAGGCACTGGCCAAGCAATCCAACAGCTAACAATTCACACATTAAATAAATCAGTAGTAATATAGTGCCGCTTCTGACTCGATGACTACAAGCGTACCGTCTGAATTATCAGCAGTGGTCCTGGGGGCGTATACGTGAGCGATCATAAAATTTTGGCCAATGAGACCATTTACTATTATAAATATAAAATGGATACTAGTATATGGATATGGGGGTGTGTCTATTAAATGTTTATAGAAGTCTGAATAATACGTCGATTTCTGGTTTTGAAATGATCTAAAAAAATACTAAACAAATTTTAAATTTTAAAATCTAAGGACCAAATTTAAAAAAAAATGTCATACAAAAGTCATTCCAAATGGATGACTGCTTTAACAGAATTACAGGAAGTAATTATTTGAAGCTTGTCTCAAATATTCTCTAAGAGTTTTTCATGAAATTGCATTATCTCACAAACGTTTCTGGCAACATTTTTAATAAAATTGTAAAGGTATGTTGATCGTCACTACAGAAACGCGTATTTTTGTTTAATATATTACTAGAGTTGGTAAAAATGCGCCGCAGGACATAGGCGAACACACCATAATAAGTGTAAGAAAAGAAATTAACTAGTAATAAAAGCAATAAACTGTTACAATTTATAACAATATATGCACACTTACTCTCTTAACTAGCTTGGTTACCACAAACTGGAAAAGATGTGTGAAAACTTTGCAGCATCATGTATGTTTCTATGGTTGTCTCCGCGAGTAATGTTCGACGTGGTGAAAAAATATGCTTATATTTTGAGAACGACCGTTCGACATCTATTGATGTAATACAAACGTACTTAAAATAGTCTTTGAACTCACCTAACGGATCTGCAGATGCACCATCAGTACCATCACAAATTTTTCTTAATCTGGTAATACCGGTGTCTTGCTTTAATACACGTGCGAACTTTTTCCAACAGGCTCATTTTTTGCGTCACCTATAGAGTGTAGCAGTCGATTTACTTCGTCCACTATTTGCAGTGACTCCGCTAACGACAACGCACTGCTTTGTAAGTTTTGTATGGCGTCATGTAATCGTTTATAGTTCTTGTAAATAGTTTTTAAAGCTGTTTCAACAGAAATATCTTCGAATTTTGTCTGACTTTCCTTAATAGCTGCAGCCTCGGCTGGATTGAATTGTATTATGAGAGCTTTTATTTGTTGTAAATATTCAGCATAATAAAATGCTGCCTCAAACCATACTCCCCAACGTGTAAGAATCGGCTGTGGTGGTTCGGGAATACCGAAACACTTGCTATAAAATGCGCGAAGACGTTTAGGAAATTTAGAAACACTTTCTTAGTACTTGCTATTAATGCATCTATCTCTGGAAAACCTTGTCGAATAGTTTCTGCTACAAGGTGTAAAGCATGCACTTTACACGTAACATGTACTAATCTACAACCGTGTTCTTGAAAAGAACGGCCTACTAAACGTATTGTTGTGGCACCATCGATCACAAATATCAACACGTGAATTTTTGAGAGGTCAAATTTTTCTAACGACACCAGCACCACCCGCGTAATTGTTTGGCCAGTGCACTTAGCCGTTTGCTAGCTAGTAACAGTGAAAATGTTGGCATAAGACAGTCCAGTACACGTTCTATAACATTTACAATAGAATTTTTTTACAATCTGTCGTCTCTTCAACACATAACCACAGCTATGTATTTTTTAATACACATTTGATCTTATTTACAATGTCTTCGTTTACAGTTGGTACATAGTTACGCAACGTTGTGCGACTTGGTAACGTCACCTTGGGATTGTATTTATTCCAGAATTCCTGAAATGGTTGTTTATCGAGTATGTGCAGCGGAACATCACAGGCAATCAGCATTAAGAGTAAATTGAACATAAACTGTGTCGTCGAAGGCACGCCATTTTTTTTAGTTTTATGTTGCACAGAATTTACGTGACGTTTATAATCACGTTTGTCCCAGCACATCAGGTCAGTCTCGCACACGTTACAAATTATTATAGTACCATTGTAGAATAAATCCGGGAATTCACTGATAAATTTGTTTACTTTGTCAGCGTATGGCCGTTTTTACCCTTGGGCAGGTCTGATATACTTTGTTATTAAATTAATATCAAGAATGAAATACAAAAAATAAAATTATCAACAATACAACGGAGAGAAATAAATTACGTTATTGACACCTCGACGCATAACAGTAGACTAAAATAGAAGTCTCTCATACGTACTAGGGTATTTCTCTACCTGGCACCGCCCATGATTTGCGGATCGAAATGCCAACTCTATTTATTACCAAACCACTTTTCACTAGCTGCTTTCCATTTGCCATAAAGTACTGTAGTGTACTGTATCGATCTGTACTAAACTATATTTACGCGTTCCATTTGAAAATCCGAAACATCACTCGTCGTACTAAAGTTAGATAGATTCCCCCGTCCTCTAAAGTCCCTACCTAATTTGTAGTACGTTCCGTACCAGACGCGCTATAGTTTATGGTTATGGTGTCTGTGGTTATGGTAATGTTATATTTATTGTTAATTTTTATTATTCTTTCATTCATACTACCGATGTAAAGTATTAAAAGTATAATATTTAAAAATTAAATATGAATAATTATTGTTCTAAATTTCAATTTGGTCCAACAAAAGATTTGCTTCTTAATTGTGGATTCCTCTTAAAAGCAAGTGGACAAGATTTTAACAATTCAAAAATAAAGTAAACATTTTACTTCTAGACTCCTATTTCTTAGAGAATATTATAAAAACGTTTCTCTGATATCTGACAGCAATGACAGCGTCAAACACATAACCTTAAAATAAATCAGTAAACAGTGTTAGACAACTGTAAGGTGTGTTCAAGTGTGTGTTCCTTTTGACGCGTTTAAAGTACGGTACTGTATAGTGTACAGTACAGATTAGATTATTAAAATTAATTTTTACATTAAGAATATAAAATCAATATAAAATTAACGTCAAAATTTAGTCGATTAAAAACAGGGTAGAATTGATCAATGCGACTTTTTGACTAAGAGAGCCGTTGTGGTAATGTTTTTAAAAAAGAATACTGCTGGAATGCAGCAAATTTCTGCAAAATTACAGTTTATGATTGGCGTTTCGGAATGTGGGAAGAATAGTCTACACAGAATTTTTTGTTTTAGATAAAACAGTTGTTGAAGAATTGGCATTATTTCTTGATGAAAATTTAAACAGACTTATTAATAACAACTTTAAGATGGATGGAAATAATTCATATATTGCTGGTGGTAAACTTAGAGATATTTACACTAACGGTGAAAAATTTCAAGATCATCTGGGTTCTCTCGTAAAGGTATTATTTTATCTTAATATCACTGAACAGTAGCAATAGCATGATTGTAAAATCCCACTACCATATAATCCATTGTTATCTTCCAAAATAATCCTTTAGGTACATTAAATACAGTAACCATTGTTTTATTCGTTTTTAGTTCATGAGTGATGTAAAATTTACTACTCCAACAATCAGAGAAGCTGTACTTCAGGCCAACTACTCAGATGTTTATTTGTATCAGTTTTCTTACCTGGGCCCATTAGGACAATTTGCTGGAGTAATTCCAGGTAATAATAAATATGAATAGTATGATATATATCTATATCTATATTATTATCTTAATATTAACTTTAGAAACATATTTAGAAAACATCAGTATCAAAAGGTCATTAGTAGTGGCAGTTTCTGCAGTCAACAACTTAATATTAGACTGCGACTGTAAAGTAATATATTGTAAACTCATTACAAAGGAATTAACAAGTATTTATTCTTTGAAAATACTGATGTTAATATCCGCTTGCCATATTTCTCAACGCATTAAAATAAGTTGTGGAGGCAGCGCTTTGTCAGGACAAACCGAGTGAAAACTTTTAACACGTTTACTTAGGGCATTCGCAATAGGAATATCTAAATCTTTGATTATTAAAAGGTACCAAATTTGAAAATCGAAAATACATATATAGTTTCTGAATTATATCTTTTTACTAAGCATACTGCGTATCAAATTTTTCATTTTAATTGTTAAAGCCATCATAATACCAAATATCTGTATTGTAAAACGGATAAATCAGAGCCTTAGAGCTTGAAGTACCGAATTTCACAATAAACTGTGGAAAGTTGGATTTTTGGTCCAATATATTAAATTTGCCACATTGAATCTTACACTTCTGATGTTATATTTGGATTTAGCTGCCCAAGAAATCCTTATGTACCATATTTCATAATATAATTGACAGAACAATAAAATTTGAGATCCAATGTTAAATACATATTTTTATTTATTTTTAAATAAACTTACAATATTTTTATAAATTTTCTTTGATCACATTACACTTTAACATTTAAAAACAAATTAAGTTCCTCTTCTTGGTAAAAGTTTAAAAAATAATTAATAAACTATATAATTTCAATTATTGTGTTCTCTGAAGCCATTAATGTTTATTACATGAAGGTTTACAAGTTTAGTCGCTTTGAATTCTTTAAATGAGCTGGCTACCCTGATGAAGCTCCGCAAGCAGAAACACATGTCGGTAAATATTTTAAAGTTTTTTAAAGTGAGTGTCAACTGGTGAGTACCTTGTGTTTTATTTATTTTTGGTTTTACTAGACAGAATAGTTGAAATTAAAAATAACATTATTGAGTCAGTTGTACTGAACATAATGTGCATATTATCTTTTTTGTAATCCAAGTTTCAGCGTTTTGGCAAATAGCCGGGAAAATAATTGTTTAAAAAGATATGTATATGTTATACTTATCTGTGATAAGTTAGTAAATAATAATTAGCAAAAAAAAAATTCAGTTATTATTTTTCATTCCACACTTTAACATTTTCCTGATATGCATATAAAATTTTATGTAATTGATATAACAATAACAAAGTTACAGATTTTTGGCAGAGAAATGTCCGTTTTGCACCACTGTGCACCGAGCCGATAATAAAAAAATTCTGTCTAACTCACTTGAGAGATGAGAATGCAAAAGATAAGTCCACTTGGTACACACCAGTGACGGCTCGTGCTGTTTCTACAACAACCCCCACATTGCTATGTGGAAGTTGCAATTTTTAGAGGTAGAATTTATTATAATAAGTTACGTTACAAAGGTTAAAGGTTACCAACTATGAATGTTTTCTATAAAAACATCTAGTTTTGCACAAGAATACTTATCTTATAATAATATAAACTAACTTTCAGACTGACGAACATTGATTAATAATTGCTTGCACCCCGTTAGATGACCCGTTCGTGATTGCTGCACCATCATATGTTCGAGCAATAAGTTTTTTTTGTGGCAAAAAATCGCATTTTTCACATCATAGCCACAAATTCAAGTATGTTTATTATAAATGACTAAAGTAGATAATCTATTTAAGGTTTGTTTTTACTGGAAACGGATTGTTTTATGTTTAAATTCGGAGTATGTCTTCTTAGTCTTTTTATTTCAATTTTGACGATGGAAGATCGACCACAGAATTCCTCCGCTATTAAACTTTGCACAGAATTCATTTTTACGATAATAAAAATGCCGTTTATACACGTATACATACAAGAAACTGGACTGGCTAAATCCCTGAGCCCTGAAGATATTATTGAGCTACTAATCTTGGCACTTGATTTGACTCTTGTTGAACCTTTATGAAATAGACTAGTAGAAGGATGAGACTGAGAGCTCGTTAATGCGCAGGACTGCAATTGAACTAATTGGTTTGCTGGCTGTCTGCAAACCAACGTCAATGTATAACGTAAATAAGAGTGGTAGTGGCGGCACCAATTGTATTGAATAATAGTGTTTATTATTATTATGAAGAATTAAATACAACTTTTTTCATTATCGTTTTTGGGGATTGCGCATTAGCAAACCTATAAACCATAGCAAAAGCCACTGGTACACATTTTATATCATTCCTTTAAACACGTTTTAGCCCAATCCCTAGGGATTTTGAGCTGAAATAAAATAATCCTTATGTGAAAGTTTGCCTAGAAGTAGGTCTTTGCTAGTAGAAAAGTATAAAAAAATGTTCTCAAGGCTACCGTGGTTGCAACATAAAATAAAATTGTTTTATTGGAAATAACTTTTGAACCAAGCAAAATACAGAGAAAAAACGTTAAAATTAAGGAACACAAAATTCTACACAATAATGTCATTAGAGAACATATGTGTGCTTTTCTTATTAGTGTGTGCGTACACGCAGCGTCACGTTGTAATATATATTGAATAATATTAAAATGACGAATCCTCCAACGCGTTGGAAATAATTTTCTGCAAACGTAAGAAGGTTGGGGAAGCCTTGCGCAAGGTGCGGTAGAATGGATGGATGTTTTTGAGGTGGGTAGTATACGCGAACAGAGGGTAGTGGACTGCTGTGGATAAGGTAGTTCAACTCAGGGAGATACGTAATTTGCTAGTCACAATGGTTGTCTGGATGAGAGAACATCGTGCGTTCGCAGTCGAGAGGTATTTGAAATCGAGCGAGTCTGTGATTGTTGTGCAACGGCGTTTCCGCCGACATATCAATATTTATCACAGTGGTTCGGTCCCCAAACGTGACACAATCGTCAGATGGGTTCAGAATTTTAGAACGACTGCATCGGCAATGAATCCGAAACCTCGTAGTCTAAGTGTATGAACACTGCCTACCGTTGAAAGGGTGAGACAAGCTTTCCTTCACAGCCCAGAGCGCTCTACCCGAAAACAAGCCACAGCGCTTCGAGTCAGTGATCGAACACTGCGTAGAATTTTACACAAAGACCTTGGTTTTCACTCTTACAAGATTATGATCGTTCAGATATTGAATGAAGGGAGATTTTGCCAAACGTTTGCAGTTTGCCTAAAGAATGGAAGTGATTTTTAATGACAAAGAGGAACCAGTAATCATGATTAGCGATGAGGCTCATTTTCATTTATGCGGTTCTGTTAATAAGCAGAACTGCAGACACTGGGCTGCAGAACCCCCCCCCTTAACTTCATCAACGCCCACTTCACAGCTCCAAAGTTACCGTTTGGTGTGCTGTGAGCTGCCTTGGGGTGATAGGGCCTTATTTTTATTGAAAATGTCGCAGAAGAAACTGCAAATGTTAACTCTGACCGATACGTCTTCATGTTGGAACATTTTTTATTGCCGGAATTGCGACAACGACGAATTAGCTCAAGACATGTTTAGTTCAAACAGGATGGTGTCACAGTGCACACAACCAGGATTTCAATGCAAACTGTGCGTCGCATTTTCCCCGAACACATCTCCCGTTTCGTTGATGTGCCTTGGCCCCCCTCGTCCCCCTGAATTAACGACTTGTGATTATTTCTTATGGGGATACTTAAATGCTAAAGTCTACGTCGATAAACCCCGAACTCTGTAAGCCTTGAAAGACTCCATTATAAGAAAAATTCGGGCAATCGACATTAACTTGATGGAGAGAGTAGTGCATAACCTTCAGGAACGGTTGGAGCAATGCATTGCAGGAAATGGACGTCACCTGTCTGATGTAATTATTTATTTTTATTATAATTTTTTCATGATTTCCGTTTTTCGTATGTTTAATGGCTACATGTAAGCTTTCATTTTTCGTAATAATTTTTTTTACATAAAAAATAGCCGAGTTATTTCCATTTCAAAAATGCCCATCCATTTTGCCCAGTAGTTTGAGAATGGCTGGGTTATATTATAGTTCTGTTTGTGGCACCTGTGAGATTGGAGGATGTATTAATTTTCAAACTATTTTGGATGAAGTCGACAAGGAAGAAGATGATGTAGGAATAGAAGATATGTATGAATATTATTCACAATAAATCAACGTTGCATTTGTATTTTATATATTTTTTAAATAAAACTTTTTTACAGCTTCAGATGTTTTATTTCTTAAACCTATCTACTCGATTTATTGTAAAAAATATATAATTTAAATGAGTATTTATGATATATTTACTCTTACACTAAATACGCATCGATGAGCATGTTTTTAGCAAAATTAATTAAAAATGTGTAAAAAATTGATTAATAACAAAAAAATGTTGGTGATTCTTGCGGTAAATATTTCAATTTAAAGAGAATTGCCAGCTGTATAACGCACGCTAAGAAATATTGTAGGCACCGTCTTGTCACTGCAATATCTTGCTTGCAATAGTATTGCAGAAGTGTTGCCAATTGTAAAACGGTCTTTAAAAGTATGAAAACACTTAGTTATCAACTGTAAAAAAATGTTTAAAAAGCCTGAATAAAACAGTATTATGTTTTTTTAATTATTAATTTTCTTTTAGATGTGGACGACTTGGAGGTTGGCGTTCCTCACGCTTCAGACACCAGATATATGTGGAGCGACAGCCGTAATTATGATGTGTATGAATATCCCATAACTGACATACTGGCACACAAACGTTTATTAAAATTATGGTCCAACTTTGTTAAATATTTGTAAGCTATCTTTATATTTATCTTACATAAAACTTTACTTTAGGATTTTTATCGTAATATTTCTAAAATAAGAAGAGAGGAGAAAGGAATAATATTACTGTGCGTTAATTAATTACTTGGATTACCTACTTTGGTGTTAAACATTTATTTTTAAAAAATAGCGTAGAATAAAATTACTCGAAATGTTTCAAACTAAAGTAAATCTTGTGACGACCCAACCCCCTCGTCTATTTTGTATTTAATTTATTACCCTTTTACTAAGTCTCACCTGTCGTGAAGTGACAGGTAATACGTAATTCATTGGCCTTTTTTCGTGTCAGGACCCAAATCTGTTGTGTTTTTGTAACCTCACAGGTACTTTTATAAAGTTTGGTATACTTTGTTTCAATTAGTAGGTTTAATTTGTTTTAATTTGATTACATAATTTTTACCAATTAATATGAACACTAGTCTGCACTACACTGATATATGTTTTAAAGAATGACTAGTATAAGTATGATTTGACGTAGATTTATGATTACAGAATTCACTTTTGTACCTGAAAGTAGAAATAAGTCAAGGAAACTCAAATAACGTTTTCACACCTTTTATTTCTGTGCTTAGACAACTGTCTATAAGAAATATGTATTACAGAATATAACATGAACAGAACCTTGTTACATGTGCGGAAACTTCCGCTAAATAGTTGAAGTGGCATATGTAGAATCCTACATATGGTAGACAAATGTCCACAAGAAATACGTTGATATTTAGCTAGCTGAACCTGCAAAGCAACCAAACCTGGTTACCTGCGCGGAAACTTCCGCTTCGTAGTTTAAATAATATATGTAAAACCTTACATATGGTTGCAAGAGAAACTTCCCTTGCATGCGGTATCCGAACGTCCCCTAACAAAGAAGACGCACAGATGCAGATGACCATGCTTTGATTTAATTCGCGAGCTCGTTGCTACATTATCACAGTACTATAAATACAACATTCGATGCATATGCGGAAACTTCCGACATATGACAGGCAATTGCCCGTGTTTGTGGAGTACGCGAATATGTCCCGCCATTACTAGGCTTAAACCAAGACGAACCGAAATACCCTGTAGTTTTTTTTTGTGTAGTGGTTGGCAGGCGTTAACCGCATTTACCGCGCGCATAAGGTAACTGTGGCCATAAAGCATTAAACGATACTCGCTGGATGTCTGTCCCCGGACCCCCTGTCGCGAGACAAAGTCCACCGGTTAAAACACTCAGAGAGTCAAAGGAAGCTGCATGTTGCGTCATCGACATCTGGCCAGACTGCCGCTGACCGCTCGAGATCCGCTCACAAGGAGTGAAATTTGATTAAGTTACGGACATTGCAGATTCAACTGAACACTATTTATTATGTACATTATCTTATTTTGACCTAACTTGATTTGGAAAAATGAATGAAAGTTCCAACTACTATCACGGATCCTATCTGAATTACTATAGACTGTACTAATTATTGATAAAAATGTATTGAGCAGTGCATTCATTATAACAGAAAAAACCCTATCTGGAAATCATTTGGTACCACCGGCCAAATATTGTTAAAAATCGCGAAACCCAAGCATATAGAGTCGTAGTTTGTTTAACGTTGCCATTTCACTCGTAACAAAGAAATTGAATTAGTTTAATGAATTTTAGTGAGCTCGAGTACGTAGAAAGTAGCAACGCAATATAAAAAATATTGAAATGCCGTCCTTACCAATTCTTGTATACGCGGAGAGTTCCACAGGGCCCACTCCCCCGGATTCTAGAGTAACACCTGAGTTACTCTTCTCCATATCGACAGCGGCGTCGGTGGCCAGTGCACGCTAATGAAGCGCGGTTCCCATTGCTGGCGGATAGCTATAACTGCAAGACGGGGCCGCTCTCTTATTTCCCGATTCCGAAGAACCAAAGCGTAAAGCTTGGAGCTGTCAGAGAGTTGACCTGGAGCACAGCTATATCACAGATAGTCGTACAATCTCTTCGTACCCGATTCCGTAGAACCAAAACATATAACGGGGTTGTCAGAGATGTGACCCAGATCGTATAAAATCTGGCGTATTTATATGATTTTCCGTGAGTGAGTTCATTGTCCAAACCTGCAAGTTTGACGGAGATAGCCAAACGCTAACTTGTGCTCTCCCAACGAAATATAACTCAAGATGCTTTAGATGAAAAGTGATATAATGACTCTATTTATTACCCTTTGACCCTGTTCTTAGTAAAGCTCTTACAACCCTAAGTGTTTATATTGGTTCGTTTATGTTATCGATTCTTGGCTGGAGAATGCTTTACGATTTTGTACAGTTTTATCAACGTTTTAAATATTAAATTAATACTGTGTGTTATTTTACTTAGCTGAATAATTTAGACTCTATAGTTTGAATGTATACGTTTTCTGCTAAAATTATAAGAAACTGGTTTACCTTTTTTAGGTTATAATTAATTTGGAATTTAATGATAGAAATGCTTGGAAATAATTTAGTTTTATGTAAAAATTGTAGGAAATTTATTCGCGATGAAGCAGCCCAGGGCTGAGGTGTTTCAATCTTATTACTATTTTTTTTAGTATCATACTAACAAATCATTGATAAATTTAGATTGCAATTTTACTTCATTAAATGAAACCTTTATGTAATGGTTCCTTAAGCTGCCTTGTCTATTTTGTCAGCGACACTGAACTTCCATATTTAACACTAGCAATTTCCGTGCATGCAGGTCTGGCACATGGAGTAAGACACCATAACAATCATTTATACGGAACATTTAAAATACATAACCTCGTGTGTCTGAACATTTCATGAAACCTACCGTACTGTGTTTAAGGCATTAATATAATTGATGTTATCAGAATACTCTTTTAGTGTCACGTCACATAATTATGCAACCTAATTACTGCTGTTATGACATACTAGTTGCCTATACATCACACTGAAACTCAACCCTTAACTCAAATGTCTATCGAGGCGACATTTTCGCAGGTTGAACACAACGTAGAATTTTATTTTATTTATCCTTTGTAAGAAATATTTAAGAAATTTCAGTTACAATTTACAGTACGCAAAGCGCATGTCAAAATATTTAAAATTATAATGGATTGCAGAAATTTTTATTATTAATATAATTAATTAATATTATGGATGAAATGTTCCCCAATAGGAGTAAAGTCAAAAGTTAATAGCTGCTAACTTCATCCTTTCAACTTATTTGTACCACGTTCAAGTCCAAATATTGTATTATCGATTTGAAAAGAAGTTTTTGTGTTTATTTTGTACTATGGGTTTATGATTTGCTCCAGAGTGTGCTAATAAAAGTGGATGTAAAATGTTTAATTTTCTGAACGATATCAAATTAAAAGTAGAATTTTTCTCACGCATGATTTTCTTTTCTTTACAGAAGTCAAATATATCACTCATGCAATTGGTTTTTACATTCTATTTTATAGGTATATTGATATACTAATAAAACAGTGAAGTAGAAATCATTTTAAATCAAAAAGACGGATAAGCCTAAAAATTACCTGTAGGATATTATATTCCAACAATTCAAACACAATCAAAGTTATTCTATAAAAAGAAAAGAGATTATAAACTATGTCAGCGACATGATGTTAGTTACAAACCACCTGGATTTAAACAGATCGCAATTCTTATTAGTAAATAGTAAATCCGTTTTTAATATTAATTTCTTAAATCAAAAATAGAGTTTTTCTAACGTGTTGAACATTGTACATAATCAAACATGTTCTGTGTGTGTAAATTAGTTACTGAAAGTTCTTTAATATTTCCCTCAATGGAGAAAGAAAATAAAATTCTACGCTGTGTATAACCATCGAAAATGTCGCCTTTTTAGACAAATGCATTAAAGGTCTAGATTCAGTGTGACCTATAGGCAACCGATGTGTCATGACAGTAGTATGCAGGTTGCGTAATTATGTGACGTCACAACTCAACACCCATTGCCATTTTTATGGGGGTGTCTCGTACAAAAAGAGTTGAGGGGATGAAATATAAATTGTGCCTCAAAAATTGTCCCGTTGCTTATTTAAAAAATAATATTCCTCTGAATCAAAATGGGGACATTTAGTTAGGATACTCTATATTCTGTCTTTTATTTCCTTTTGCTTTTCTGTCACTGTTCTATTAGAAAACTATAAACAATATTATCATGTTACATCCCAACATTATTTTGTTTCAGGAATCCAACACCTGAAGCAGATGTTTTGCTGCAAAATGTTATCTGGCCGAAAGTATCACCAGACAATATAAAATATTTGAATATAGATACAACTCTTGAAGTAAAAGAGGATCCTAAGGAATATAAGAAATTTAAAGAAGTTATCGACACATACGCTATACCACCATTAATCAATTACTAGTAGTTTTGTTAACACTTTATAAAAAAGCATTTCAGAAATAAAGACCATCGGTTATTCGTCACCACCAGATTTTCTGTTGTTTTTAAGAATATTGATATCCTTAACCATTAAGCATAAGGACTACCAACAGTAATTTTCATTTTATGTAAATACAAAATAAAAGTACTTTGCAATGATTACTTTTTAATCAATAATAGTCAGATGGTAGTCCATCTGCAGAAATGGCTTTATATTCCATTATATACATAGAAAATAAATAAATAATCACTTTATTTTTCAGTAGACACATGCATTACATGTATAGAAAAACCTCAAAATACGTGATAAGTTATTAGAAAAAAAGAATTATTGATAACCTAAGTCAGTAAAAAATCAAAAACACATTTACAAAATATAAGTATAATAAATAATTTAAAATACATATATAAAAGAAATAATATATATACACATATATACATATACAAAAATTATGTATAAAACAAACATGTGTAGTATAAGAACAAACTGTGGTCATATGAAAATAAACTACAACAATATAAAAAGTATAAAAACATATTGTGATGTGCAAAAAATAAAAAATAAATAATTGTCGATGCCACTGTTAAAGGGCGGCTCTAAAAAATTCTTTTTGAAGTGTAAAAGGAGTGTTGTACCAACATATTTATTAATTTTGATTTAAATAACTTTAAATAAGATATTTCTTTCAGGTAGTTCGGTGGATGATTGTATATTTTAATGGGCATAATAGTTACTCCATTAGCAACAACAGACAATTTATGTTTTGCTAACAGAATGTTATTGGTACCTCCTACAATTAGACTGTAATTTATGTTACGATCTATAAAGAAAGTGGACTTCTTAATATTAGATTTGACAAACAGACAACACGATAAGATGTATAAAAATTGTTGCGTAGGTATTTTGAGAGAGGGAAACAGGTCCCTACATAAATAGGTAGAATGCTTGAACATCATGACTGATGACTGTTGACTGTTTTTTTGCATTATGAATAGATCATTCATTCTACTAGAATTGCCCCAGCATAAAATGCCATAATTAAATAATGATTGCACATGTCCAAAGTAATACATTTTAAGCACGTCTAAATTTACATAAGAGCGAAGCTGCCAAAGAACATAGGTTCTGGTAGACATTTTTTTTAATCAAGAGTCAATATGATGAAACCAATTTAAGTTATGATCCACTAATATACCTAAGAATTTAATTGAGTCACTATTTTTTATAGTTATATGGATCAATTTTTGCTAATAAATTAAAATTAGAAGTAATATGGGTAAAGATTAACATTTGAGTTTTTGACCCGTTAAGTTTCAAACCGAAGTCATTACACTATCTGTTCATTATTGAGGTACAAATGTTTACATTTTGCGATAGATCTGGAACATTGTTTGCCACAGATGCAACTGCCACAGCATCAGCAAATTGAATAACGTGAAACTCATTCGTCACTTTCAAATAACTGCAAAGGTCATTGATGAAAATCAGAAAGAGAATTGGGACTAGGGTACTGCCCTGAGGAACACCAGTTGGAACTAGTTTATCATCGGATTGATGTGATTTGCTATCAACTTTTTGTCTGACTCTCTGAGTACGATTACTCAAATAAGACTTGATCTACGAATTAGGTACCCCTCTTATACCATAGGCATTTAATTTACTGAGTAGCATTTCGTGGTTCACTGTGTCAAATGCTCTAGACATATCAAAGAAAAAAAAACATTCGCATTTTTTCATCTTGTGTGGAATTCAAGCAAAAAAGTGTAGAGCGAATTTACTGCATCTTGCGTATAGTATCCTTCCCTAAACCCGTATTGACTAGAAGATATATTATTTTTATTTAAGTAAACTTGACGGGCATATGCTAGTTCGAAAAGACTGAGATTAGAGATATTGCTGTGTAGTTTGATATTAGTTCTTTATCATTTTTTTTTGTGTACAGGTGACAATATTACTTTTTTTAAGCTGGACGGAAAAGTGCCTTCAATAAAAGAAAGATTAATTAATTTACATAGCGGATCGGCAATATATTCACTGAACAAGGTACACGATCAAATCCTGCAGAGTTCATTTTAGGTACAGATTTAATCATGTCAACTACATCATTGATCACAATAGGTGCCAAAAACATATTACTAGAACAGTTTATATTTAAATGTGTGTTAGCATTAATGTTCATATTGTCTGTAAGTTATTTCAAAGAGTCAAGAAAGTAGTTGTTAAATTGCAGCGTCATTAATTGAGTTAATATTTGCACCGTTATCAGTAACAAACCTATTAGGAAAACGTTTATTTTCAGCTGTGCCACTGTTTTCTTTTATGATTTGTAGTATTTCTGTTAGACGATGTATCCATCTTTGAATAATAGTAACTTTTCTTCGCATTACATATCTTTTTTTATGGTTATTTTTTAATAAGTTGTAATAATTTTTTATTTCAGGATTGTCTAAAGTTAATTTATACATTTGTCTGATAAATTTACCATCATTAATTGTCACTAGTAACCTATTTTTAATCGATTTTCTTCGAGCACATATTTGAGTTTTTACAATTAATATTATGTAATGGAAATGCGACATCTATTATTTCATCGATTTTATTTAAAAAATTAGTAAAGGCCAAGTCTATATTTGCAGAAAAATCTATATTAGCCCATTTCTCAATCGAAACGAGATGTTTGAAGAATGCAATATTATACATATTTTTGAAATCTCGTTTACAAATTAATAGTTCTTGACACTCCTTATTGTTTTCATAATTGTAACAAACTTTTTGCATATAGTAGTCTGAAAGGTTGCATTTTATTACTTCAGGTGCCAGTTCCGAATTGTTAATATTGGAGAAAATATTATCAATAATTGTTTTAGAGCCACCCTGAATCTTAGTATAATCATATATGCACTGTTTTAAACCAAATATTGAAAACATATTCACAAGTTGATCAGCATTCTTTTTTTTTTTTAATAAAATTCAAAAAGAAATAAATCCACTGATAAATCAATTTTATAAACAGAAACAAAATATGGTGAGTTAAGAGGCCTTATAAAAATTGAAATTAAGTGTGTGCATAACAATACATTTTCAATGTATAATAAACTTGTTAATCCTAACAACTTGAAATTTTATCAAATCAAAGAAAGAAAATATAAATATTTCCCAAAAAATTTACTTAAGCGACAATGAATATAAAACTGGCAATGACATTGTAAAGCTTATGCTCAACATTTTCAGTCGGTTTATCAACCGAAAATGTTAGAGAGTAGTAACTTAGAATTTAACAATGATACTATGATAATAATAATAATAATAATAATAATAATAAAATGCGCCGGCGCGACTCCCGTGAGGCGGCGGAGGCCACGGGAGGGCTGACCGGCATCGGGAAACCGAAAAAAAAAAAAAAAAAAAAAAGTCTATTCCACAACAATATATTACATACATGAGCAAAAAAATACCTATCAACATGCATTAATATTAGTGATTTGTGGAACAGGCGGAGTTTAACCATTCTGAATTATGACATTCAAAATGCTTGCTCTTCCACTTAACCTGAAGAATTACAACATATAAAGAATCTCTAGCCTAAATTGAATGATAATTAAATAATAATTCAAAATTTTTTTTTTATAAATTTTACAGTTGTTGAAAAGATACTGCAAACAAAGCAAAAAATAAAAAATAAAAACTTGATAAATTATGCGCTAATAGATGAGCCAAAAGATTATTTTAAATTAAATTAAACTAAATTAAATTAAACTAAGGAGGTGCAAATATTAGACAGGTTAAATCATACCATGAAAGCAGTATCACGCAGCAGAAGTTTTTTGAGTGTTTTCGAAAACATGTGTAAACTAAATAATTTGAGATTGGCAGGAATCCTATTATAAAGTTTTGCGGAATTATATGTGAAAGATGACCGATAGAGTATAGTCGCATGCTGAGGAGGAGTGACGTTATTTTTAAACCGGACATTAATATTATGAATATCCGTTCTAAATCTTAATTTGTTTAATAAGTATTCAGGTTTTTTTGTTGTAATAATTTTATGATAGAATGTGCAGCCCTTCTTCTCTCAGCATTCAACCATCCAATCTCGGTTAATTTAGCAGATACGTGATCACGTTTACGAAGTCCGCAGATAAGACGAACACAAGAATTTTGAACCAACTGCAGTCTTCTGGCATCAGCTTTAAGTAGACATGGCCCATATACAACATCTACGTAATTAAGATGTGATAAAACTAAAGCTTCGCACACGATTGTTTTTGTTTTTTTATTTAAGATATGTCTATTGGCATAGATTAATTTTAAGGAGCAGTATGATTTTTTAACAATAGAAGATACATGTGCAGAAAATCTTAAGTTGGTATCTAGAATCAGGCCTAGGTTTTTGGCACTATCTGTAAGATTAATGATTTCATTGTCAACAGAAATTTTCACATTACTGCTTGCTCGCTTTCGTGAGGCAGTAAATTTACATCACTAAATTTATTTTCAGTAGTATCGTATTGTATATATTTTATTGTATTGTAGTTCAAAAATTTAATAAATTGCATGTTACCAATCATTGCGAAAGTAATTATTTTCATCAGTAGGTAAGTGATGCCTAAAAACAAATTCGTTACAATGCAAAATAAATCGCAATTTGGGAAAGATCAAACATGAAAAACAATGTGATTTATCTTGGATACCAACAAATTCACTGTTATGTGAAAGTGATGACAGAATTTATAGGTCAATGTGTAAAGCTTGACTAATTGAAGTTTTTGTCACTCGTGAATTTGTTGGTATTTAATGTAAATCACGTCGTTTCTCATATGTTTGATCTTTCCCAGTATTTAAAAATAACGCTTAATAGCAGCGCCACTACCGTACGTTCCTAAAACTACACTCAACAGTGACATCTGTGCTTTCTACTTTGAAGTATATTGTATAATAGCAATAGTTCCCTAGAAATTTTCACAATTAAGTATACTCAAATTTCACGGAAATGCGTAATGAGCGCCGCCACAGTACGTTTTCCTTTTTTTAGACCGAGACAGAGAGCTATTTTTTCTCTCTCATCTGCCAAAAATAAAGCATTGAGTTATCCCTCTGGAGGAGGTTCTCTGTGTTGGTTACGTTCCATTTACGTAATAACCTAGTTGTACTAATTGCTACGTAATAACTAATCCCCATTTTGGTAGAAGGATGTTCCCATTACTTAACAGTCGTTAGTTGCGGAAACATATTTTCACTGATGGTACTACATAGAGACTTCTAAATGTGCTGCTTGAGTTCAACCCTCTTGAATTCTTTCTCTCAATTTGCTCCTTATAGAGATATTCCCGATAGAGGAAAAAAAATTACATTTAGGGGTGGTTTTTGTGGTGGTTTAACTCTGAATTCGAGATGCAAACTGAAATTTTCGGAATCAACTGGGTCGAGTTACTCCAAACACTTAGGTTGACAAAAAAAATAATATGATTTATTTCTAACATTGGTTTCTAAAGGTTTTTTAGAAAATTGAGCATAGACTAATACTAACCGGATTTAAATTTAAATAAACTCTACTTATCTTTGCTTTAAATAGCCGACATAAGCTGTACTAAATAACATGTAATTATAATTCTTAATGCTAAAAGTTGTTAGCATCTGTTAATTACGTATTTGTTTACAGATAATAAATACTTGCTGCATAAACAGCCATTTATTGCAATACATAATGTAGTTTGTTGGTACGATACTTTATCCAGTCAGTGATTATACAGCAGTAAATACATAAGAAGAAACATTGTTTTAAAATACACAAGACAATTTTAAAATATAGTATTTGTCGAATTATGGAATTCAGAAAAGTTTCTCTTCTCAAGTTTTTGGAATTGGTAAGTAGCAATGTTCAAATTATTTGAAAATTATTACCATATCGTACGTTGTAGTTTCACTGTCACTAAACACTTTAAAAGAGACACATATTAGCTACCAGTGGCGGTTCGTGGGTCAAGAGATAGGGAGGTCAATTAGAAAAGTTTACTGTATTACCTACCATTTAAAGTGATTTAAATTCCAAGTCGATCCTCCGGTCTTTTTCAGATGCAAAGTGGTCAATTACTTTTTTCATTAAAGTTTTTTATCTTCTTTATTAATGCCCTTTCCATGGTAAGCATAGCTAAAGAAGATAACCTTTCCTGACCCATGGTATTTCTTAAAAATGTCTTTATTCTTTTTAAGGTGGAAAATCAATGTTCACTTTCGACAGTAGTCATAGGGAGAGTACACAAGATTTTTAACAGTCTGACACTTTCAGAAAAAGTATTTCACAAATTATTGTTAATAAAAAGCTGTAACAAAGCAACTGCACCTTCACTATTGGAAAAATCTTCTCGGCTATATAATACTTCTAATTCAGTTTTAAATTTCAAATGATTTATGACTGGATACTCCGTTTTAACTAATTTAAACATATCTTGAGGAAAGCTTTTTTTATAATCTTTAAATCGATCTGCGTGAAATAACTGAGACACTGCTAAATGATTACTGAAGCCAAACCTGTTTTTGATCTCAGATGTAATTATATCACAAACTTCTAATGAAATTCTCCTTTTGATTCTTCCGTTTTACATCTCTGGGCAGACTGCATGGATGTCTCTACCAAATAGTTATTTGCCAATACACTTATTTACCGTTATGACATCGATATTACATTTTTTGTAATTGATTGAACAATATATCACAATGAGGCATAACTGAATGAAAAAAATTTAACCAGTAAAGAAATGTTCATTTTGTAAGTAATTTTTTAAACCAATAGCTTGCTTTAGAGTGTTGTTTTCTGATTCATTATCAATGATTTTTTTCTAAACAATCTAATAATTCTGTTCGGTAGGTGTAAACAGTCTCTATGCACATTGTATTAAAATTCCATCGTGTTGGAGCCGCTTTAGGTAATCTCACCTTAACAACATTTTCTAACACGGCTGCTCTTTTTTGGCGATTTTCCAAAAAATGAAGAAAAGCTATGTAAATTAGCAAAAAAAATTTTTTTTTTGTTTTTATCTTGACTTGATGCTTTTTGTAAAATTAAATTTAATTGATGAGCGTAACAATGAATAAAATTTGCTGAAGGATAACTTTTTTTAATTTTGGCTTGTACACCTCCAAAAGCACCACTCATTACTGATGCTCCATCGTAACTTTGTGCTATCAGTTTTTTCAGGACTTTCATTAATTTTCAGACATTCTAACTTTTTTTAAAATTACATCTGTCAAATGCTGCGATGTCGTTCCTTGAGGCTGAATAAATTTCCAAAATCGCTCACATACAACACCGTCTAAAACGTATCTAAACACAAAAACTACTTGTACTTCATTGGTACTATCTATTATTTTATTTAAAATATATCTATTTTTAGGAAACGTTTTCGTTGTAAGCTTTTAAACTTTTTCTATAGGCACTGTCTAACTGCATTCTAATATCAACTGTACCAAGTGTTGCTAGACTACAACAGTTATTCATATGACTTGATGCGAGCGAATGTTTCTGTACTTTTATTTTTAAATATTTCAAGTCAGTTATACATATTTTGGATCATATAGAATCAGGATCATCACCAAATAACAGGCATGGGAAACAAAAAATGCATTTTTTACCTCGCATCCGCAAATCCACTCGGATAAATCGTACATTGAATTTCGAATATACCTATTAAATCAAGAGATGTTTGCTTTATCGTTATATTAGGTTTTGGACGGCCACCACCTTTGAATTTCACTCGGTCTTTATAACCTAACTTATGTCCATCTTTCAGTTTTAATATATTTTGTACAATACTCATATTTAATAGTAAACACCAAAAACACTGTTTTACTTGATTTCAAGACAAGTAGAAATTTTCTAATAAAATGTTTACAAATAAAAACGTTAAAAACAACGCGACATAATTTACCGACCAACGCGTACCTAGTCAGCATTGAGACTGCTCTACTAAACTTCGTGCGATACCGTTTCCGTAAAATGTGTCAGGGATATTGTCCCCGCCAGTGTTTTCTGTCTCTTTTGCTTTCTGACGATTCGTGCATAAGTCTATTTCACTTTAATTCGTTGTAAATTCGGTCCATAGCTAGCTTTGAGGACAAGTTGTGGATTGACCCAAGATTTTTAAATTCTATAAATGAATAATGTAATGAATATGAATGTAGAGGCTCGATATTTGAATAGTATTGTGCATAGAATGAACTAGAAACTTTAATATATTTTTTTAAGAATATTAAATGTATATATATATATA
Organism: Rhamnusium bicolor; assembly: GCA_029963845.1. Lineage (NCBI taxonomy): Eukaryota > Metazoa > Arthropoda > Insecta > Coleoptera > Cerambycidae > Rhamnusium > Rhamnusium bicolor. The sequence continues at coordinate 916,284 of JANEYF010005702.1, read as the reverse complement.
TATATATATATATATATATATATATATATATATATATATATATATATATATATATATATATATATATATATATATATAGTTTTTAAGAAGTTTATATTCTTTTTTTATTTCTTGAACCTTGTTTTTATATATTTTTCTTGCTGTTTTTTCTTGGGAATTTGGTTCTTGTTTTAATGTAATCATAGACAGTAAGTTAATTTTAGTAATTCAATTTTAGAATATATTGAAAAAGGTATAAATCCATACCGAAACGTTTATACGGAAAAAAAAAAATGAATTCCATCACAATTTAAAAAATTAATTATTAAAACAAGAACCAAATTCCCAAGAAAAAACAGCAAGAAAATATATATATATATATATATATATATATATATATATATATATATATATATATATATATATATATACATATATATATATATATATATATATATATATATATATATATATATATATATATATATATATATATATATATATATATATATATATATATATATATATATATATATATACATATATATGTATATATATATATATATATATATATATATATATATATATATATATATATATATATATATATATATATATATATATATATATATATATATATATATATATATATATATATATATATATATATATATATATATATATATATATATATATATATATATATATATATATTATATTTTTTAACTTCAGAAAATGAATAGCTCTATTTTTTTATTTGTATGTGGGAGGTCATTGACCAATTGACCCTATAGAAGAACCGCCAGTGTTAGCTACCTAATATAAATATGTCTTCTGGTAAATGAGTAATCTTATCTTTTATCAAAAATGTTAATTCCAACTTTTTGTACCTACGTCCTACATCCTTAACTTTTTTCTTTTCAAATTGAAGAAGTGTTGTATGAAAGTTCATGTCTCCAGGTAAACTATTTTACCATACAAACTTTAAAGCAAAATATCAATATATTTTTTTTATTGTTCAACACTCATTAAGTAATTAAAAGAGTTATATATCAGAGCCAAATATTAGGCGAATAGGGAATTCTAATAATAACAATAAGAAAAAAATACAAAAGCCTCAATAAAATATTAAATCTTCGGTATAAAAATATTATGTATATTCTTAGGCCATTTCTATAGCCTGCATTGGACTGCATTTTAAAACACGTACCAATGATTTTGATACGGACACATTATCTTCAACAGCATATGGGGGATACATAATTATTTTATTAGGAACCATCGGAGGTAAGTAAATAAATTAAGTATACTATAGTATTTAAATTAAATATTTTGTAATCTATAGTAACAGGAAACCAATCTCAATAGAGTAGTTGCCTAGTGCACGCGATGGCAAATGTAACTAGATAATCTCTCCATCGTCTTGCTGGTTCAATTCCCGCCACCGGCACTGGCAATGTCGTTGGGAATACTTGTGTGTTTGCGTTTTATCGTAAGTGTAACCCTCGCCCGTGCAGCTTCGGCTTTGAATTTGGATTTTGTCTAATTTCTGTAATATTTATATTTATTTATAGGTATTTAAAATCTAAATTTAGAACCATATTGATCCTATTAAAATACATACACAATAATACACATACACAACTAATTATATACAGTTTATATTTTAATTTCTACAAAAATATATACACTTTCAATTTTCGATCTGATTATTGACTGTAAGTACTTTTAATTTATAATGCAATATTAGGTTGTTTTCTTAAGATAGTTTTCTTAGTAAAAATATTGTTTAAAAAATTCTGTTGGCATACCTCCTTAAACATAAGAATAATTTTAAATTTCAAATTTTAATTTTTAACAAAAAAAAAACAGACTTAGTTATAAGAAAATATGTACCCATAAGGGTACAAAAACATAGTGACACAAACATCACTGAAAATTGTTAAAATAGATTCAGGAATGGTGATCATATCAATTAACTCGTAGTCAAAAAAAACGTGTATTTTGTATAGATACTTCCCTTTATGAATATGATAAATTACTAAATATAAAAAATAAATTTTGGTTAAAAAAATTTACACTTTTGCGCCCGGACCCAGTACGGGTACCTCATTTGTGAGATCGGCATTTGGGAGTTATCATTTTTTTTGAGAACTAATTGTGTGTTAAAATTTCTCAACCACGTGTCTTCTGGCATATTTGCACCCTACTAAAGTTGAAATTCTTGGAAAAAAATGAACACTTTTACGATCAGTTTTTAAATATAACCGTTGAATGAAGAGGCGCAACCTATCGTGGATCTGACATTTTAGTGTGTACTGTGTTTCATTGCCAATAGTTTGAGGATTATCAAGTTTAGCGCTATGCAGCCAAATTACAAATATTTTCCAATTACATTAACAACACGCTCAAGCTATTGGCAAGGAAATACAGTACCTATTAAAATTTCGACCCACGACAGGTTGCGTCTCTTGTAAATCCCCCACGCAACGATATAACTGAATATAGAGATAAAATAACAAAAAATAAAATTAAATGCGAAAAAACTCAGTTGTTTTACTTTTTGGATACCGTGATTTCGGTAAATTCGTGTACGGCATGTTGTTCTGCGTCGCGAACAGCGCAGAAAAAGCCTAATGTTCGTTTTCAATTCGACGCACAGGAACGGCGTCACGGCCGGCGACGCGCTGAAAATTTTTGATGTACGAAAAAAATTACTTCCGTGTGCGTGCGGGAGATGCGCCTCCGTATACGTAGGTTGTGGGACCCGAGTGGGGCAAAGAAAAATTGAGTGGGGAGGGGTCATCAGAGAGGGGGGAGGGTTAATTTTAGAAACCATGTTTTCGGTACATCCGTGTACGGCGTGTTGTTCTACGTCGTGACCGGCGCAGAAAAGTTCCATGTCGCGTCCCATTCAGGCGCAGCGTAACGGCGTCACGGGCGGTGAAAATATTTCGATTGAAAAAAAAAATATCTCCGGCTTTGGGTGGGAGGCGCGCCCAAAAAACGGTCGTTGTGGGACCCGAAGAGGGCGCTAAAAATTTGGTGGTGAGGGAGGACAACGGGAAAGGGGGGTTGAATACGAAAAATTGAAAATCGATAAAGTCACGTTTGACTCATTTACCTTGCGAATCGCGTAGAAAAGTCCCAGTCGGCGCATGACAACGGCGTCAAAAAAATTAGAATAGATAAGTTAAAAAGTTGTATTTTCAGAAAAGAATATTTTATGAAATTAAAGCAACCTACCTCACGTTCCCTATTGGCGGGTGAAACCGTGTACACAGCTCTTTCGTTGAGGGGTCGCTCATACCCTGTACACAGAACTTTCGTTGTGAGGTTGATCGCACCGTGTGCACAGCTCTTTGCACTGTGGGGTCGATTTCACCGTGTGCACAGCTTTTTGCACTGTGGGGTATACGAGTGGACAGAGTGGACAAGTTAAAACCTGCTGAGGTATTTTTAGTATTCCCTGCCTGTAATTATCTTTAAGAAAATATAATCCCAATGGTGCCCGTAGAGAGGTGGGGGCTTCATTTCTATTAAACGAAACATTTTAGATACTTAATAAATAATAATAAAAATTGAACTCCATCAAAAGCTATGCTTTATTTGAGCATAAAGATTTCATATTTAATTATTTGTTTCAATAAATTAAAATTTAATATGTTGCAATAAAAAATGTAATTTCTTATTTCAAAATGCTTTATCAAAACTGTTATATAGCATAGTTATTGTTTATGTATTATTATTTATTATAGATCCCTAGATGTAAACATATTTTTTTATAAATGAAGATACCAATGTTGCAAATAAAATAAAATTGTATTTATACCACATACGATAAATTTGTAATAAAAAAATCAGTAATTAAAATGTTGATAATTAATAATTTCATTAACACTATAAAAGTTACATCTTCGAGATAATCTGATATGAATATCCCACAACGTGTTTTATATTAGGTAGGGTCAATGGGGGCAACTGTGGCTTGAGTGAGAATGATACCTCGGATAAAATTCAAATGTATTGACAAACCAGAATTCTGCTGCTAACACATACTATGGTAGATAATGAGAATGACACTGGAATATACCAAGCAATATACCAAAAAGAAAACAGCAAACGGTAAAAAAGTTATAATCAAGTTTTTTCATATGCTGCTTTTATTCGTTTTTAAAATTAGTTCGCGTTGTCTAAAAATTTAAATAATTAATTTATTAAACGTTACTTGCCTGGCCTCTCTCCACTATATTGATCTAAAAGACATGCTAGAGTAGTCTTATTAGGAAAATCATTTTTAGCTTGCAAATAATAAATATTTTTTTGGTTATCACAGTCAGCCTTATAAATAAACTCTAAGAGGTTACTGTTATGGAAATGAAAATAATGACACTAGTGATTCAGATGAGTTAGAAAAATTAACAGTATCATCAGAGATATACAGGGTGGGGCAATAGTGTCTCCGATTTCGAAATGTCGAGTTCTATGATAGCTAGAAACTTGATTTAAAAACGTAAATAAACCAGACAAAAAAGTCTATGACCGGAAATTATTTTCGAATATACAGGATGAGCCAACACAAATAAATTCTTTATTTCACGTTACCTTAGAGTAGCCGAAGTGGTAACACGTATGCTAACTGTGAATTTCTTTATTCGTAAATATTCATATTAAAACAATCATAAATCAATCGATAGGAAAACATTTAACTAGAGACTCAACTCGAGATGAACATCATCATTTTATAATAATGGTGGAGAATCATTTCACCCACGAAAAAGGAATAGTGATCCTTGTTTCCTGTTCGAGCTTTGTACAACAGCGTACACCTGATCTGCATGGAATTTCAAAAATTTTATCATGTATTATTTGAGATCCGCTGAGAGTTGAACCGAATAACATTTTTTATGGATTTTACTTTTTAAGACGAAAGTTTCAATCTTACAGTGACCCAACTATATTGATATTTTAAAACATTATATTCTAGAAAAGTGGAACCAAACTGTTTTATACTTAATATTGATTTATTAGAGATTCTTGTCTGCTTCATTAAAACTCTAATAAGTAGTTGGCTTTATGAAGGTTCAACCTGCAACTTTCTCATATCAAAGCATTTTATATTTATAACTGGACATTAACAACTACCCCAAGATAATTTTATAAAGTAATTATAAAACCACAACACATCCTAAATTCTCTATAACACTCAATACTCCTAACTTGGATTTAACAGCTATAAAGTTTTATTGAAGATAATTTAGTTTTGATAACTTCTTGAAGACTTTTTTAAAACTTCACAAGAGAACAACTACACTTGGCGTCATTACTGTCAAAGTGACATTAATTTAAATTATTGCAGTTGAGTTCAAATGATACTTGACATCTGTCACTGTCAAAGTGACATTTAATTAAAATTATTACAGTTGACTTTAAATGATCCTTGATATCTCTCACAGTAAAAGTAACAGTTAATTAAAATTACTACGGCTGAGTTTAAATGATATTTAACATCTGTCACTGTCAAAGTGACGCAACGCGCTTAGATTAATGAGTGAAGACAACTTCCAGTATAAAATAATAATTGTCTTTCAATTTACGATTACACAGATCAAGACACACTCTATTTGTTAGAAACTAGTATTCGGACAGATTCGAATACTTAGTTAATTACGTCTCTTAGTGTCAATTTAGGAATATATTGAAATGTAGAAAGTGTCAATCAAATCTTCAACTGACATTTAATTATAACACAAGTTATATTTGCTATCATTCCCGGACAGGCTCAGAAATCAATCTGCCTTTTTTTCAGCGTCTGCATCCCATTTTATACTTAATGGTAGCTTAGTTTGTACCCATGAATACAAACAAAGTAAGTAAGGCACATAAATACAAACAAAATAGCGAACATGTTTTTGGATAACCAATTATATTTGAGTAGTTAAGGTAACCTATCTTTCCAAAGAAACTAACTCTACATTATACATGTCTATTTGCCACTAAGTTAAATGCTGAATACTTATTTATATAAAACTATTTAACTAAATTCTATCGTTACATCATAACATCTAACTTTAACTTCTTATCCAACATGAAAAAAAGTTGAAAAATTATGGATAGGTACTGGATAAATGACTGAAGGAAATATTTTGTTACTCACAAATACTAGACGTGGAAAATCAGAATATCATGCATATCTAAAAAAAGGCTGAACGGCAAGATAAACAAAATTACATCTGCAAGTGCAATATATGTAGGTATAATAACAGAAATTGCGAAATAGTGTAAAGAATATTCTATAATTATAAAAATACATTAATTTCCAATGCTATGTGCGAATAATATTAGATACTCATAATAATGTTTTTTTTTAACTGAATGTAAAACGTCCAAGTTTATGGATATTATAATATGCTAAAAATATATTAATTTGGACACACTGTACCTTATACAATGTGTACATTTTTAGCTAGTTAAGAGTTAGTATAGCTCGCTGTGTTTCTAGAATTATTAGTATTGCAAATGTACATAAAGTTCAATTTTGATGGTCCGTGCCCCCATTTTTGAGTAAATTATTGTTTTTTCTCAGCTTCTTTGGGTATTAAGAGACTGTCCTATAAACTATTTAAAAAACAACATGTTAAATCCCTGCGCCAATGTCAAAGGTTGATTTTTGAAAAAAAACAAATTTTCCTATCCAAAAATGTTTCACACCTAATAGTCCTGAAATGGGATGGAACCTTTGATGTGAAGGTAACACTGACGTAGTTTTCCATAAAACACAAAAACACTACATACTGCACTCGTTGCGCGTTTCGCTAACCAAGTTGACATCATCTCGAGATGATTAAAACCAATCTTATGCTAACAATCTACCCTATTTATACCTAAAGTATTGTTACGGCTCGGTAAACGGTGACCCTTTAACCATATTTGAGATGAACTATATGCTCCTTGAATCTAGTTTGAATTGATCGTCTAGTTTGTCTTACATACTTTCGATTGCAGTCCTTACTTGTTCACACCTAAGAAATACTAATCTGAAAATGAAACTTAAATATTTCAGATGATTAAAAGTTGACATTTATGTATTAGTTTCAGATTAATAGTTTTTTAGGTGTGAGACATTTTTGGATAGGAAAAAAACATTTTTTTCAAACGCCAACCTCTGATTAATCCTTTTGGCGCGGTGGATTATTTAACAATTTTTTTAAATAATTTGTAAGACAGTGGCTTAATATCTAAAGAAGGTGATTAAAAACACTACAGGATGCCACAAACAACAACTATAGACAATTGTTTATTAGAAAAATAAAAATAACACCATAAAAACGAATTAATAAAAGCAAGTTTGTAAGGTTCCTTATTTTCATATTACTTTTTGATAATATTTTAAGAAATAAAAAAAATGGTAAAAGTTTACTAATTACAGTAAAATTTGCCAGTATCTATTTAATTACAATTTTTCTTTCTTTAAGCAAATACATTAGAGACCTGGCCTTATTATTTGTCTTTATGGTAGTATTTTTATTTGCCCAAAAAACAGAATAATTCATTCAAAACAAGGGCCGCATGGACCGTCACAAACGAGCTTTTTGGCGTTCATATAATTTTATAGTACTAAAAATGCCAAAGAATAAATACCCACTCGTTAAAATAAGAAACACATCTCTCTTAAAACCTCCTTGTCATTTGTATGTACATATATTACACCAGTACTTACTGCCATGTTTACATTTTAGATAAACATTGTTATTACTCATTTTATTTTTTGTTTTTATACATTTGGACAATAAAATGCATAACCTTAGACAAGTAATTATAAAATTTTATTTGGTAATTATATTCCCAGAATACTAATGAATGCTGTGCATATTAACCCAGATATGCCTAAAAAAAACTGGTAATAGAGAAATAATTTTCTTGCAGTATTTTAAAAAATAGCAATAGCAAAACTATCTTTGTAGATTTAAACAATTTTTATTAAACGCAGATACGAAGTGGAACCCGTACTCTATCTAGTATGCTAGGTATATAAGATACAAAAAGGCAATATAATAATATAACAATAATAATAATAATAATAAGGGGTGCAAGGCCGGCAACCTCCGCGTTGGTGCACCCTGGACAGGCAGAGGTAACTCTGCCTGACTAAGGTCGGCCGGGGGGGTACCAAGGCTAACCACCTGGTACCCCCTATACTACTTCTGGTTCCGTATAACCTGAGAAGAAGGGCCCCTCACGATCGACCGCAAGCGGATGAGGGTCAGAGACAGGCGGGAGGGGCCTCACCGGATGGTCTCAACAATGACAATACTGGCAACGAACACGGACGCTTTAAGTGGACGGGGGAACTTCGGGATGACTTGCTGACCTGCCGCGAGAGTAGCGAACCTGAGCGAAGGTGATACATGGCGCGATTGCATGCACTTTGGTGCGAAATGCATCCAGAGCATCGCGCCTTCTCTCAACAACATCTGAGAGATCAAGTATCCTTTCTGCTCAGAACAGGTTACGTAAGGGCACCCCGTCAGCTGGAAGAACTGCCAGCCGCAGTACCACCGCGGCAATTACCAGCTGATGGGGAACATCCTTTAGAGTTCACCGGCGTAGACTTAAGGACGAGGGTTAGCCTTAACACCAGGGTTAACCTAAAGCCACAAAACCTGGCTAGAATTGACGCGGTCATCGATGAGGATATTCCGGAAGATATAGACATCTGGCAAATCAACTGCGCCGTGTACAACGCCGCGAAGCAACTCGTCCCCCGTGAGAGGTCAACCAATCACGGGGTCGAGAAAGCCAAGCGACGTGTACAAAAAATCGAAAGCAAGATACAGTCGGCCAGACAACACGCTTCTCGGATCCAGAGTGTGGTGGAATATAAGACGTCTGGTAGAGTTTTTACCCCCAGAATCCGGCGCATAGCAGCCGAATTAAGACGTCAACACCATACTCTAAATCTGACAGTGATGCTTACCATCAAACAGCACTGTCTAGATAGGATCCGAACGCTCATGGCGATAAAGAAAACATTAAAGAGGCGAGTGAGGAGTATGGAACAAAACAATTTGTTCCGTACGAATCCTTCCCGCCTCTTTCAAGAGCCACAGCGTGTTGTCGACAATCCGCCGACTGTAGAAGGTGTCGAAACGTTCTGGAAGCGAATCTACGAAACGACGCGTCCATTCAATTGCGACACTCCATCAATTGCACACTTCGAGACTGTGCCACAGACATCTTCAAGAGCCAGAAGAAGTGTGCCCGGCAATCAGTACGGAGGAAGTCCAAGAAGCACTTGTTGGTACCAAGAACTTCGCTGCTCCGAGCCAAGACGGCATTAACAACTGGTGGTGGAAGAAATTCCCTTCCACTCACCGCCGTCTGGCGCGAGTTTTCAACTCATGGTTGAACGAGGGGCAGCAGATTCCGGACTGATTCGTCGAAGGACGTACTGTGCTTATCCCCAAAAAGGGGGATCTTTCCGACCCGAGGAATTATAGGCCGATCACTTGACTCAACTCCTGCTACAAGATATTTACACGTATCTTGTATGCTAGGACACTGAGGTCTGTTGATCCGGTCTTCCAGCAGATACACGAACAGCGTGGTGCCAAGAAGGGCATAGCAGGTTGCAAGGACAGCCTGCTGATAGACCGCTGTATTACACAGGATTCTGTGCAATACAAGCGGAATCTATCGATGGCCTGGATTGATTACCGCAAGGCATTTGATACAACATCGCATGAGCTATTGTTGTACTTGCTCGAATGTCTTGCGGTACCAGCACCACTAGTGAGATGCATAGAACAGCTGCTGCCGCTCTGGAAGACCCGCTTCACCATAACATCAGGTGCGCAGCGGGTCACGACAGAGCAGGTGGCATTTAGGAGAGGAGTTTTCCAGGGTGACTCACTGAGTCCTCTCCTCTTCTGCATCTCACTGCTGCCGTTCTCTGTTGGGCTCCGCCAAACCCGCGGATATCAGTGTGGGCCACCGAGCGACCGGAGGCATAAGGTCACCCATCTATTTTATATGGATGACCTTAAACTTTATGCCTCCGGAGAGCGTGAACTACAAAACGCTCTTAGGGTGGTCGAAGAATATACGCGGGCAATTGGTATGGAGTTCGGGTTCGACAAATGTGCAGTCGTCCACCTCAAGAGAGGACGATGCGGGGAATTCCCTGAAGATGCGCAGCTCGCAGACGGAAGCATCCTAAGATATCTGGATGCCGGAGAGACCTATACATACCTGGGTGTGCAACAAAGGCACATCCAAGATGTAACACAACTAAAGGATTCTCTCCGCGGCAAGTACAGACACCGCCTCCGAAAGATTTGGTCTTCCGAACTTTCGGGGAAGAACAAGGTGTCTGCAACTAATATGTTTGCCGTTCCGATTCTGCTCTACTCCTTCGGAGTAGTAAAGTGGAGGGTAGATGAGCTGCGCCAATTAGATAGGGATACCCGCAAGATGATGAATATTCACAGAAGTATTCATCCTAGATCGTCCGTTCCTCGTGTGTACCTCCCACATCAACGGGGGGGGCCGAGGACTTTTGAGCTTGGAGTGTACGCATGGCAGAGTAGTACTGAGTATGGCATGTAACATACTCAGGGAGCTCAGATCTCCTCTTGCGGTTCGTAAAACATCACGAAAGTGTAGGAGTGGGAGCAGGATTATTCAAGGCAGCAAAAAGAGCCGCAGATGAACTTGGTCTCGCATTTGACATCAGGCGAGGAGGCCGGCGAGATGCTGATGTTGAGTCAGTCACCGAACTTCATCCAAACCGTCTGAAAGCCCGAATCAGAGCTGCCGAACAGGAAAAACTGTTTCGGCAGCACGTCGATAAACCCCAGCATGGTGTCTTCTATAAGAACATAGAAACACTGGGATTATCGACCAGGCTGACCTTCGCCTTTCTAAGGGAGGGATTCATTACGGCCTGTCAAGATGGTGTTATCAACACCTTGGTCTACCGTAGCCGCGTGTGGCGTGTAGAGGTTCCTGATATCAACTGCAGGACCTGCCATCAGGCGCCGGAATCGCTCATGCACTTACTATCTGCATGCCCTATATATGCGATTTCGGCCTACATCCACCGACATAACGCGGCTTTATGAGTGCTATACTACCATCTAAGGCACTCGTACGGGGTAGACCAGACACCAGTGCTGCCTTACGTCCCCGGAGATATTGAGTCCGTTGTCGAGAACGAGAAATGACGGATTTACTAGAACTACTCGTTCCTGACTGTCAGGCTAATCCAAGCCAACAAGCCTGACATAGTCCTCCTCGACCATCAACTCAAGGTGATGTATGTCATCGAGTTCTCGGCACCTGCGGAGAAAAACATCACCTTGAAGGAGGAGGAGAAACGGACCAAATATCGTCTGCTTAGGGCACATGATTCCGGAGCCTACAGTTACTAACCCTGCGGGATGTGGGGAGTGGCTGAGGTTAATGTGCTGGCGCGACTCCCGTGAGGCGTCGGAGGCCACGGGAGGAATGTCCAGCGTCGGGCAACCGAAAAAAAAATAATAATAATAATAATAATAATATCCTAAGCCCAGACGGCATAAGCAACTGGTGATGGAAGAAATTTCCTTCCATTCATCGCCATCTGGCATGAGTTTTCAACACATGGTTGAATGATGGGCAGCAAATTCCGGAATGGTTTGTCGAGGAACGTACTGTGTTGATCCCCAAAAAGGGGGATTTTTCCGACTCGAAAAATAGATATTTACTCGTATCTTATATGCCAGGACATTAAGGTCTGTTAATTCGATCTTCCAGCATACATGAGCAGCGCGGTGCTAAGAAAGCCATGGCAGGTTGTAAGGACAGCCTGCTGATAGACTGCTGTATTACACAGGATTCTGTGCAATACAAGCGGAATCTGTCATTGGCCTGGATTGATTATCGCAAGAAATTTGATACAACATCTCACGAGCTACTGCTACACTTGCTCGAATGCCCTGCAGTACCAGCACCACTAGTGAGATGCATTGAACATATACTACCGCTCTGGAGAACTCGCTTCACGATAATAACTGGTGCACAGAGAGCCACGACGGAGCATGTGGCATTCAGGAGAAGAGTATTCCAAGATAATTCCTTGAGTCCTCTCCTCTTCTGCATGTCACTGCTGCCGTTATCTGCTGGGCTCCGCCAAACCTGCGTATATGAATGCGAACTACCCAGTGATCGGAAACTTAAGGTTTCCCATCTGTTTTATATGGATGACCTTAGACTTTAGAGCGAGAACTACAAATCACTCTTAGGGTAATCGAAGAATACACCCGGGCAATTGGTATGGAACTTGAGTAGGGCAAATGTGCAGTCGTCCACCTTAAGAGAGGACGATGCCGATGCGGGGAATTCTCTGAAGCTTTGCAACTCGCAGACGGATGTATGCCGGAGAGACCTAGACATATCTGGGTGTACAACAAATGCACATCCAGGATGTAAAACAAATAAAGGTTCTCTCCGAGGCAAACGTTATTTAAGCTAGCTTGGCGCATCGTACTTAAACAAATTCCCTGCGTTAATTCATATAAAAAACCGTTTATAAAATATTCTAAGGCTGGGAATCGCTTTCTCATAATTACTTCTCCACCCCTCAAAGCGAGAAAGTTATGTATTCGTGAAAAATATTTTGAAAATTTTTATTGCATTTCTGGACGAATCTCGATGAATTATAACGATACACAAAATTTCAAACAGAAAAAATTTTTTGTCTGTGTGTCAGTTTGTGTGGTTCGCGATAGCAGCTACAGTTTTTGAGATAAAGCTTTCAAATTTGGTACACACATTCTAGAGATCACGATGTCTAAAAAAATATTAGTGACATTCCACCAATGTGACTTTTTTGAAACGTCAAAATGTGACTTTTTAAACGTCAAAATGTGACTTTTTGAAACGTCAAAAAATGTGACTTTTGTTAAACGTCAAAGTGACTATTTTAAAAAGTCAAAATGTGACTTTTTTTGAAACATCAAAAAATGTGACTTTTTTGAAACGTCAAAAATTACTTTTATTATAAACTCCACCACACGTCGAGTTTTACTACGGTGAGGAAGTTCCTGATCCCCAAATAATTGGCAGCGGTTTTTAAAACTATATTTCCGTAAAGAAATAATTTAAAACGGTCATATCCTAATATTTAAAAAAATAAATCAACTAATAACTTATCCGGTAAATTATTAAATCAAATATAAACATATTTCTTTACCATTAATAAATGTTTTCAACTTGGTTTGAAATTACAGTGAATTAAATTAAACTGCTTTCGCCCTACTTGGTTAGATTACACAATAATTCATTTTTCACTAATAAATAAACTAAGATTACCCTGAAAAGAAACCAGTTGGAAATAATTATGTTTTAGAAAGAATTGTTATTTCAAATACTGGATTTGTAAAATAAATTTAACTTTGGTTCAAAAGTTTGTGCATCAAAAAGATGCTGCATGGAAATGCACAAGTGTGAATGCCCCTTAAAAGGTGTTATTTTATTGCTTACCCTTTGTACACGTCGGTTTATTCCTTTATAGGTGCTTTTAATACTAAATATTAAGAATTGTCTTATGTCTATTGCGTCTACTTTGTTTTGACAAATGAGCGGCTTAGAACTGTCTTCCGTGATAAAAAATCAAATGTACTGATTAAAAAAATTTATTGACTGAACAAGTGCAATAAAATTTATTTATGAATGTTTATTTAGCCATTTTTTTAAAGAATTTAGCATTGTAATTGATTGGTTTTATAGACCTGTTCATATATTAATGAAAAACATTCATTATCTGCCAAAAACCAGAGGGGAACCGCCTCTGCCTGTCCTCTTGGCGACACCCACCATTTCAACTAAATTCATATTTATTGTTTCTATTCTATTGTCATCATTAGGTACCTCCTTTTTTCTATATTCTAAAGTATTGCATTTATTTCCGCTAGATTATTGAAGTGGTAGTATTGAGTACCTTTTTATTAACCTTTTAGATACACCCTGCATTAACTTTTTCAATTTTAATTATAAAATAACCATTTTCGCCGTAAGTTTACAGTTCTTTCAGCTGATTAATTAGAACTCTCTTATTTCAGGAATGTTTGTAGGAACGCCAATTAGCCGAAAAATTTATATATTCTACTGTCTAGTTGGCTGTGCTACGTTTGTGGCATCAGGGGCTTTGAACATAGAAATTATGAAACATTGGGGAAAATCTGCGTTAAGGGACTATGGCCTTGCGAAAGCAATTTTAGCCATTATCAATGGAGCCCTGTTCCTTGTGGATGCGTTGATGGAATGGCGAGAATACTGAATATTTTGTGTTTTGTTTCATCATTTTTTATTTATGTTATTTAAAGCACTATCTTCTCATACATAATGATATCTACTAATTATCTTGTCTCAGTAAGAAATTTAACATACTTTAGTTAGGCTAGTATTACCCCCGTTAACATGTCGTATCTCTAAGAATTATTAAAAAAGTTTCTTTAGAAGTTAAAACTTGTTTTGTGACTTCTTTTCTGAGAATTATTAACTTCTGTTAGATTTATAAATGTCAGCTACTAAATATATGACTCCAGAAGTAACTGCTTATTTCTAAAATAATGGTATTATATCACTACACTTAAGCACTTTTTCAGAGATTGAATGTTACCTCTTATAGATTTCATAAAGAAAACTATTTTATACATTCTTTATAGTGGTATACAGTATACTTAATATAACAGCTCTTGCAGTAGTGCCATATACAAACTTAAATCTATAAATCAGTGTTAAAATTTTTCTGTATTAGTAATATCGAAAAACGAACACATTTAATATATAAACATATAACCAATCAATACTGATGCGTACTTTTTCATTAATAGGAAATACAATTATTTAGTTTCATAAAAATAAATAACACCAAATGTATATATATCTTATTAATAAAGAAAGTAGGCATCAGTATTGCCTGTAACTTTATATATTAAATCCATATGGTATTTAAGATGAATTATGTCATGTTCTCATTTTTCGTTCTCATCAATATAAAAATTTTAATAGTGATTTAAAATTTTCTGTTGGCTATCCTGACGACGAGGGCGTCTAATGCCGCATTAACGATTAATAACTCCTTAAAATGTATAGGTACTTTTATTTATTTTAATTTCATTTTTAAAGACTTCAAGACACTGATCACTGAGAGAATGATTTAGTTGGGAGAAATAAATTTTATTTCAACCAAATAAATGATTTCTTTGTATTTGGCGAACTAAACATTTAATTGGGAGAATTAAGGCATTTATTTGATTAAAAGCCGAATATTTAATATTATCAATTAAATCAAAATACTTATTTGTAAGAAATATTTGTTTCTGAACATTAAATATTTATTTGTGAACATTAAACATTTGTTTCTGAACATTAAATATTTGTTTCTGAGCATTAAATATTTATTTCTCAGGAATAAGACTTTTTACAGAAAATTGCGTGTATTTATTGTTGATGAATACATTAATTTCAGGAAAATTAATTCCGTTTTTAATTTATTCATAGTGAACAAATATTTATTTCTCAAAAACAATGAAAATTTCGTATATTCATTAATATTAAATAAATTGTTAATTTTTGTTAATAATGCTGTTTAATTTATTTATAATAAAAAAACTATTTCTCCTCGCACCTACTTTGGGTATCCACCATCTTATATATTATTTAAAGAATTTGTTAAATAAATCTCTGCGCCAAAAGAATCCACCAATCTTTTTGCTACGCATGGTTTATTTAAAAAATATATAAACAATTTATATAGAATAGCGACTTAATACCCAAAGAAGGTTCGAAGACAAATTATACGGATACAACAAATAAATGAATATAGAAAATTAAAAACATTTTTATTCAAAAAAATATATATAAAAATTTTTACTTACATGGTTTATATTTGCAAAACTAAAATTTGATTTATATTAAAAAATGTATGCCTGACGATTTGTCTACAGTACGATGTATTAAAAAAATCAATTTTGGTAAAAATTATAGTAGATATTTTTTTTCACAAGTTGTAAAGCATATCGTCGGTCCACTGCCAAAACAACGAATGTGCAATTTTCTAATTTTTCAGAAGGGAAATAAAGTTCAATTTGTTGTTAAATATCCAAAGGTAATTTATTTATAGGTATAAGTTTCCTAGTATAAAAATATTTCAAAAATATTCAATATTCGCATTTGCGGTTTTGGCACTGCAGACTGAAAAAAATATATTATTTTCCAACAGAAAAGTCGAAACCGGCAAATTTGCACATTCGATGTTTTGTCATTAAAGCAACGTTATGGTAGGTACCTATTTGCGAAATTAAAATGTATTTTATATTGAAAACATATATGCTTCATGAATTGTTTATAATAAAATATATTCTAAAAAATGATAGGGTAGATATCATATAATTTTTTATATACTTTTGCGTAGATGTAGGTACATACATAATATATCACTATCAGTATAATCAATTACTCTCATATTCTTTCATTAATAGTTTTTGCACAATTATTGGAGTTAGTAATAATTAAGACTAACTGAAATGTACTGCGGGACATACGTATCATAATAAGCGTAATGAAAGAAATTAACAAGCAAACACATCACGATACATAAAAATGGACTAAAATGACCACAATAGTCTCGCGGCTCGCTTCACTGAACTGCCGCACGAATTGCCAGCTTTAGTAATAATATTTTATTATGTATTGCTGTATTATAACCGTCATTTTACATCACTAACTCTGTCGATTTCGAAAAAAACTTATGTAGTTATTTAGATAAATTATTTTAACGTAAAATGCAGATATAGTAGAAAAAAGTCAAAATCATCAAAGTAGGCGGATTTTAAAATTTTGCATACGAGTATAACTTATTAATCTGAATAACTTTCCTTACTAACACTTTGCTGTCTTTTACAGAAAACGTACTTTACCTAACAAGAAAGTAGTTTTTGCTTAACTACCATGGTTAAAAATAAAACAAAAGTACACCAAAAATTTCTTTTCAGATAACTAGGGTTGATCCCTCAAATTGCAAAAAAAATCTAAAACTTGTAATCAATTTCACTATGGCGAACTCAATCAGGGGACACACTGTATATGTATATTTTTTTTGCTCTGATATTATATTTTTTTTACTAGCTTCACTCTATTTACTTTTATGTTTTGTGTTTTCATTCTTTGTTGTTTCATAGGATTTCTTAATATTGTTATTGTTCTATTTTGTGTAGTAATTATTGTTATAATTTGTTTTTATATTCTTAACTGTTTTAAAAAATTACAGTGTTTTTGTTGCGTTTTATTTACATTAATTTTTTTTTCAATTTATAGCAATTTTTAGGTATTTTATATATTTTCATGAATTAATAATTATTTCAATCAATGCTTACTTTGATATGATACATATATTTATATTTTAAGTGAATCGCCTTTCTCTTATTTATTCACCTGCTTCCTATATGCGACGCCTCTGGCAGACCAAATTAGATCGCGGCAACTCGTAAGCTGGTCTGCTTACGACCTGTCTGCCAATCAGAACTAGTGAGTGACTGCCGTTTAATACCCTACCATAATCTTAGGATGTTGGAAATACGGCTCACTAGTAAACAGTGAAGTAAACACAAATTTTACAATACAAACTGATTACTACGGCTACATTGAATAGTGTATGGACTTGCCCATTCATAAATACGTTTCTCAAGGTAAAAGCTACTACTGCCGTTTACTTTAAACAGGTTTTTCAGTAACTACTTAGTGTGGTTGAAAGTATCAACTTCAAACTTGGCAGGGAAACTTGTTTTTATAGTAGCTACGTATACAAAAGGTTTCATCAAAAACTAACCAGTGGCGTCGGAGTTAGGGCGGGTTGGGTTGAAAAAATCTTACATAAAAAGTTATTTGCAATCGAACGAATTTTTGTTTTATTTGTTTGGATGCACCATCTTTAACTAAAACTTTCCCACCTTCAGTTTTTTTCGTACATCGTACCAATCACGAGTAAAAATTAAGAAATCATCGGAATGTCGAGAGCAACGTTGACAACGAATTCAAGAACTATTTTGCTCTAATTCCTCAGTGACTACAGTAAATGTCTGTAAAAGTAAAAAAGGGTTTAATTTGGTAAAAAGTCCGGTAATTCAGAGAAGAATGAGTTTTAGTTAAAACAAAAATCTGTTCAATAAGGCATCTAGACGTGACGTCACGTTTTTCATGGTTGTTGCCTGGAGGATAAACAAATAACAAATCGGAACCTCACTTCAGGTCCTTATAATATAAAAATGCCTTTGGACGTAAGTATTTAATTACTTTTTCAATGTTTAGCTCCTTATATTTTTAATTAAAATGGCAAGTTTTTGTATGGTGGTGAGTTGTGGCAGTAATGAAGCAAGACACGGCGTCAGTTTATAGAGAATTCTATCAGTCTTAGATAACCATAAACAATATAATTAATTGATGTGTGATAGACGAAAAGCTTGGATAAATGTTTTAAAAAAGGAAAGATCTAGCGAAGTCAAAAATTGATTATGGTAAAATATGCTCGAAGCAGCTTATTTCAGGTAAATAATAACTTACACTATTAATTAACCGCTAAAACAAAGAAAGTTAATTAAAACTGTTTTATACGAAATACTAAATGTAATAATAAAGTTATAGATAATTAACAGTATCTGGGATATATTCCCAGTAAACATGCGAGGTTGCAAACGTTCTGGAGAATTTTAAAATAGATCGGGATAAGAGCTATTTATGTAACGTATATAAATTCTCTTCAGGGCGTTATTTTCCTGTCAGATGGCCAAAAAAAGCTAAAGATATAGTTTACAAAGGACGGTACATAGAGGTTTATAAAACTAATATAACTTGCAAAAGGAGAGTACTGATGAAAAGTTTTATAGAACGCTGGCAGAAGTTGCAAAAAAGAGGTTTTATTGTTTCTAGAAAATTAAATAATTGATGGTATATAAATATCACAAAAATCGTACAATTAGAGATGCAAAAAAATATCTGTAAATTGTTTTTATTACTCTATAAATAAGATATAAAAGTTATATTCGTTATATAAACCTCTACGTAACGTCCTTTTTAAACTGTATCTTTAGCTTTTTTTGGTGATCTGATGTCGGAAAATGACGTCTTGAAAAGAATTTATACACGTGTACATAAATAGTTCTTATGCCTAACTATTTTGAAATTCTCCCCGACCGAAGTTCTTTTACACATTTGCCATTTTTTAAGACCAGCTCGAAGACGAACGCCGCCATTGTGATGATGACAAAAATAAAGTTTATAAAAATGTGAATTTATGAAATTTTGGTCAATCTAATTATGCTGCTTTAAGTAAAACTACTAATAAAGTAATCACTTATGTGTTGACAGATTTAATCACTCAAATTTATAGACATAGTGAGTGATAAGTGGATCCCACTGGTGGTCAGTACTACTACTCGTCAGACATCATTGATGTCTTAGTCACTGATAGCAACCTGTAACGCAGATACCAAGAACTATTACTTCTAACCCTGATGAGCTATAATATACACTGAATAAGATTTACAGGAAACAACTTCTCAGCGGACAAAAGCCCCGACCTGCATTGAATTTAAATCAATTACTTTACTATATCTTCAATGTGATTATTATAATAGTATCATGACTTACCTTTTGTATCGTGTATATGTTGATTGAATGTAACTTTTGTGTATTTCTGTAACATAGAATGTTAATATGAAAAAATATGTTGGTTTGTATATTCTTACTTTTGAATAAAAAAATATTAAATATTGTTTTTATCTATTAATATAGCTCCTAAAATATATTCGTGCTACCAAGAAACTCAATGACGATAGTTTCAAAAGAAATTTTACTTTTTCTTTTATATTGGTAAAACAAAGATTTTAACGAACATAAGTGTTAAGAAATTTTTAAAAAAGCTGTTTTAAATTCAAAGTTTTTTCCAGCATACTCAGGTATTTGCTGTGTCTATTTCCTCCAAATATGTATTCCCTCCAAAGCTGTCAAAACATTCCGAAAATTTAATAAAATCACAACACAAAATATTTCTTAGAGTACTTTAAAGCATAAAGCAAAAAGTATTTTTAGAAATGAATCGCAACAATTTATTTCCACAGTTTTATAATTTTTTACCAAGTTACTTTGCTACGCGTATATAATAATGGCTCCGCAAAAAATAGAAATGCTTTGTAAAAATTATTAATCTTTCTAAACAGTTCTATTGCTATATATTTAAATATTTGTCATAGCAAATAATACTTTTTCTATTTATTAATATTTTCCTAAGTAGATATTAACACCTCCAAATAATAAAACTAAAAATGTTCAGTAGAAACAACTTGATAAATGTAATGGATGCACAGCAGAATAAATGAATACTATGTATATATAATGGATGCCCGGTAGGTTTAATGCAATATCAGTATTTTTCAATTTATTATCCCTAGTCGTCAAACCAGCACCTACCTGTCAATAGTTTAGAGATTTTTACTGTAATACACTGCTTGAAATTGGATGAAATTTTGCTGGAACTGCTAAACTCAGGAATGCGATCCTTCTATTTCGCATGCAACAAATTTGACAGAATCAACACAAGTTGATTTTAAAGTTATGCATGTAGATGTTGACTAGCGTTTACTGCCAGATCGGTCACTTTGGGTCCCGTCCATGTTATTAGTTTACATGTATTTCATTGAAAGTCACTGTGTTCCTTGCCCTACAATAAACATTCAAATTTATATCAATCAACCCTTAAATAGCTTTCCTTGACCTAAAATGTCCTTTTTCGTAATTTTGTATATATAAAGGGCACGGTTCAAGGTCAGTGATCAAAAATGAAATAATTTTTAACGGGCAAAATTATTCAAAAACTGTAATATTATTTTATTATGACGTATCTATTGAGCGTCCATTATTTCTACATTGCAGTAGGTATTAATATACTTTGTAATATTACATTAATATACATTACTAATCTGAAATATCTACTTGCGAAAACTACTGAGCAAATCAGTATTATACATGGCAACACAAATTACTTTGCAAAGCACTATGAAATACATAGCAGATAATTACAATCCACAAAGAATTTTTTCAATTACAAGACTCTTGGAAGAGTGCTTCGTTCAAATACAAGTAAAAAACACTTTAATGACTTAATTACCTCAAAATTGATTGAGTTATTAGACATTAATGTCTTAAATGGCAATGTTGCAATGTAAGTCAGAGGCAGATAAGTCGTTGCTGGTTAGCCTTAGCGTTAGCAGAGTACAGAATTTAGTTTCCATCTAGCTGTCGGAGATCTGATAGGCTACTGCAGACTTAGGAGGCATCTATCATTGATAGGTTTTGAGGAGGACCCTACATGTCCAAGATGCAGGAGTGATGAAGAAACATCTTACCACTTCCTGGGACAATGTGAAGCATTTGGGCGCCTGAGACACAGTATCTTCGGTTCTGAGGCGCTTCTAAGGGAGGAGATGAGCTCCTTCGCAATGAGTGACATCCTGACCTTCATCAGAAGGTCGGAAAGATTCGATGAGGGAGCAAGAGAAGCACATGGCTAAGGGGACAGTTGGGGGTTGGTAAAAAGGGCCCGTCTGTGGCCTACTTGCCAGGTGTCAGCTTCCCCCACCATTACCATTACCATTACCATTCCATCTAGCTGTCATGCGATGAACAGTGCACACTGCGCGAGATACGATGCCAGATTTCAGTCGTTCTTCAATCTAATACTTTAATACACACAATGTAGAATAACTAGTATGCCGAATCATTACCTATCTATAATCAATTATAGAATATATCATGGACATTCAAAAACCGCTTTTTGGTATAGAAAAATATTCATTTTCTGATAGCCCTCATCACCCTGCATCTCAGAAATGAAGCGTTATCGAACCCACCTTCATAAGAATTTTTTTATTTTAAAGTATAGGAAATTTACTCCTGAATTTGTGCCGTGCATTTTTGGAACACCTTGTACTGCAAAATGCATAGATTAGCAGTTGCCTATGAATAACATTTCTTATAGGACATGATGCAATATGTTTTAGTTTTATTAGAGGTAATGAAATAATTATATAACCTCAGTCCATCCATAAAGTGATAATCTCGACCTTTGCCATAATTATTATTATTGATAATACTAAATATATAAAACTGCTAGAAAAATCAATGAGTTATTTAGTCAGTGATCTTTCAGATAATACATACATAATGTCATTTAGTCTTTTATATTTAATCTCTTCAAGTTTCTTTCTTTCAATATACTGTTTAGAAGAAAGTCCTTCTATTCTTGTGATAGGATCTGGACCTTCAGGAATTGCAGCGGCTTCAAAACTATGGAAATACAACTTTACCAATTTGAGAATCCTTGAAGCAGAAAATAGAATTGGAGGTCGCGTAAACAGTGTAAAGTTTGGGAATGGATATGTAGATTTAGGAGGGCAATGGTGTCACGGGGAAACTGATAATATTGTCTATAATATGGTTAAAAATTTAAACGTTTTAAAACATGCAAATTCTTCTATCAAATTGGTTTACTCAAATGGGACATTTCTTGAGAGAGAAATTTATGACAATTTAGTGGGGTTTGCTGAATCTATAGACGCATCACACACAAATCCAGAAACGGAAGAAATTTGTCAGAATGTTTCATCGATAGGGGAATGTTTTCAAAAGGGGTAAGTGTATTTCAATAAATATCAAGCATAGATTAAATATACATAGATAGTCCATCCTTTGTATGTTTATCAATTTATTTATTCAAATCCGGAATCGGAAAATTTTTAAGCTACGTGAACAACGCCTATTTACAATATTGTCAATTTTTCCATGTGACAAAGATCGGGAGGTAGTGATAAATGATGTCACTTCCAGGGTTGACGCTTGGTGATATGTCACCATGTAAGTATGTTCATGCATATATGACACAATATCTTACCTTGTGGTTATTTTGGTGAGTTCGATAACATCTAAAGTTCATACGAAGAGGGCTGAAAGTATTGGTGAATGTAACACACACACACACACATGTATTTTTAACTAACGATCATAAGAGTAATAGCATTTTACATATTGAGGTGGAAAATGTTTCATTACTGTTGAGAAATTAAGAAGTTAACCGAGACGTGAGGCGTCGAGGTTAACTTTATCTCGAGACAGAGATGAAACATTGTTCACCGAGGTTTGTATACTATTTTATCTTCAACCATGTGTGTGCGTAAAAATAAATTATACTATTTTTAATATTTTAAACAAACAAGCCATCAAATTAATAAGAGCTCGTTATTACTGCAATGCGAATAGTCATATTCGTCTCAAGTAGGCAAGTTTTCATTTTTCGTAACAACCGTAACTAAGACGTCAAATATGATGATAAACAGTTATTATTTTTTAATCATAATATTTTGTGTCTTGTATAGTTAGAATCATTTCGAATGCAAGGCATTGATTCAGAAAAAGATGATATTGAGTTTAGTTGTAACTTACAAAATATCTGATGTTGCCAGCACATAACTTTCTTTTACCAGTATACAGTGCGTTCATAATGAAAGGAATTAATTGAATATAATCTGCTCAACGTGATTTTGCCGAAAACGCTCGGACACGTCGATTTGCAATTTTAAATTGGCACATTATGATTTACACGGAAAATCAGTGTCACTTCCGGTTTTTCCAGAAGTGGCATCAACTTTGTCATTTTAAATGTAACACCCCGTATATTTGTACGGATTTGTATGGACGATAAAAAGACGTTTCCGAAGATGTAATAAATACGTTTATTTTAAATGTAACACCCTGTATTTTTGTACGGATTTGTATAGACGATAAAAAGACGTTTCCAAAGATGTAGTAAACACCTTTTTTATTATGAATACTTTTTGTATTATTTACAAATTTACTACATTAACTGTCTAAAAAATGTTTCTAAGTTAATACATGTTCAATGTGTTGCCCGTTGACTTCAATGTATTTTTGAATTCGAATAATTATTTCTCGTTGGACATTGTGAATCATTTCTGGTGAGATTAGTCGGATTTCCTGTCGTATTCTTTCTTTTAACTCATTAAGGTTGTTAGGTCGGTTCACATAGACTTTGGATTTTAAATAACCCCATAAGAAAAAATCTAAAGGGGTTAGATCAGGTGACCTCGGTGGCCACTCAATAGGTTTCCTCTTACCAATCCATCTATTGGAGAAGGTTGCATCTAGAAATTGACGAACAGCGATCTCATAGTGTGGAGGGCCCCATCTTGTTCAAACCAAATGATATCATTTGGTACTTCAGAGTCCTGTGGGTTAGGAAACAGAACAGCTAAAGCAGGAATAAGTTCGAACTGAAGAAACTCTAAATAGCTTTCTCCGTTTAGTGTTACTTTAAAGAAACAGGGCCCAATAATTCGATTGAAGACAATTCCTGCCCATACATAAATTTTCTGCAGATATTGTGTATCAATCCAACGAGGATTTTCTATCACCCAGTATCTGCAATTTTGTCTATTTACATGACTACTTAAACAGAAAGTGGCTTCATCAGAAAAAAGAATGTGTTCTATTAAATTTAAATTTTCATTGTGTATTCCATGTATTTACTCGCAGAATTGCATTCTTCGATCAAAGTCATCTTCCGACAATTCATACACCAGGTGTACTTTATAAAGATGATACTTAGCTGCACGAACAATTTTTGATACTGATCCCATTGCCAAACCATAGTTTCTTGAGAGTTCTCTAACCGTCACATGGATATTTTGTTGAACGTGTAATTGGGCATTTACATTAACATCTTTAGGTATCTTTTTTTGGTCGGCTTTTAGGTAAATCTCTAACGTGGCCAGCCTTTTTTTTCAATTTTGCTCACACTAGATTGGCTAATCGGTGGACGGTGAGGATGATTTTCATTAAATAAGTTACATACCTGCTGTTGAGTACGAACTCTTTTCCGTTAAATTAATTTTTTCGGTAAATAAATGTCACTTGAACTTACAAATACATGATATTGGAAACTTCAATTACTTTTTGGCAACTATTGAATGCTTACTCAAGTAGTGCAGTAAATATATCACGTTTTTTGTAAATAATACAAAAAGTATTCATAATAAAAACGTGACAATAACTTGCCGTATGGCTCAAAATGTGCCAATTAAAAATCGCAAATCGACTTGTCCAAGCGTTTTTGTCAAAACCACGTTGTTCAGATTATATTGAATTTATTCCTTTCATTGTGAACGCACTGTATATCATCCTGATCTAAAAAATTCATTATATTTAATTCTTCACTTGTCTCAAATTTTAATGGCGTACCTTGAAAGGCTTCAATAAAATTTTTAAATAATTAATTAACAGCATCATTCAATAATAATTCATGTCATATATTTTAATAATTTCTTCTTATTGACATTGACACTTTTGTAACTAAATTAGACCTTTCAAATGTCAAACTGTTAAATTTATCCTAACCCCATTTTATGAGGTCATATGTGTAAAAAAATTTCAGTTTACATCAGCTTTATTTAAGTACTTGGAAAATATATTTTATTGAATTGATATAGTAGATATTATTTATAATCTTTCATCAAGAATATATATTTTTTGTGAAGGCAAATACAAAAAAGTTTGGGTTCCGTGGATCCCCTTTCAGCTGGCTAATTTTGCTCATTACCGAATTTTTCATTATCTTTGGCCTTTAGAACAAGTGTATCAAATTTGAAAGATTAATTTCAAAAACTGTGGTTGCTATCGCAATACTACAAACATGTGGACAGATTTTTTCATTATAGTTCATCGAGATTCGAAAAATGCAATAAAAAGAATTTTTTTTCCCGAAATTGTATCTTCTTCTTTCATTCATTATGTCTCTTCTGGTGGTATCACATTCCCCAAATTTAATGTGTCACCTAATATGTTGTTGAAAATCTTAACTGCTCATTAGTATTTTTTGAGTTATCGCGGATACACACACACACACAATCACACACATCCACATACACACACGCACCGACAGACATTATTATATCAAAATTACAGCGAAATCGAGATATATGATTGCTATTAAAACTAATTTTTCATTTAAATTATAGAATTGCTATCTGATATTTATATTTTGATTGTTGTTTGGTCACTAAAACTTCCATTTAAGTTAAAAGTCCCATTAAAATGTTGAAAATACTTTGGGTTAATGTTTGCTTTGACGTTGCACAAAAGTACTTTTTTACAGCTTATGCAATATAATTAATTCTGTATCGTTAGATTGCATTTCCGAGTAATTACTAATCTACAAGTTAACTTTATCCTCTGAAGCAATTGAACAAGACATTTTGAAAACGTTAACATTCCTCATTAATTCCTTTACATATCCACCTTAAGTAACAATTTTGGTTATAAAATGCTCTATAGGATGTCCTCAAAGCTTAATTCTAAGACTACTTATAAACGTAAATAGTCTGATTTAAAACCTTTATAAGAGTACAGGGGCCCACCTGGTGCCTGTTTTTAAAACTACTATTACAACTTTCAAGTTTTAATGAATTGTCCAAATCTTCACCCGTAGATTATCTGAAGAGTATGATAAAACCATACTTGGTTTAGGATAAGTACCCTATTAAAACTTAAAAGGCACACACAAATGCTTTGAACGGACGTTTTGTTTTTAATGAAGTAAAAATAAATACAAACAAATATTGTGCTACGCTCACGTGGTCCACGCACGATGTTGCATATGAAGTCTCATGCACAGTTATAAAATGAACATATGGTGACAACTGAGAAAAATACAGCTTATAGATGGACATCTTATAATGAAGTACTTGGACTCCTAGTGGGTTAATAGTCCAGTTACATTAGAGGTTTCACCTCGGAATGAGAGATAATAAGCTGTAAACTTGTATAAACCTTTATTTTGGCGTTCTAAAAGTTGTCTCAAAAGTCTCATAAGATCTCATGTCCGCGTCTTAAGATATTCAAGGTCAAAGGTCACAAAAATCGGTTTTTTGCAAATATCTCGCTTCCTATGGTTTTAATGCCATTTGCATTTATTACAAAAATTGTAGAGAATAAAGTTCTCTACAACTTTTGTCCCAAACATTTTTTTTATATACTCAACCATTTTTGAGATAGAGGGCGGAGAGCGCCGACCTTACCTATTCACAGCATAATGCAAAGTAGATCGTAAGTCCCCGTAAATAATACGCCGAATAAATTCTATAAATCATTAAGAAATATATAATTATGAATAATTTGCATTGTTTATTAATTAATACATTATATTTAATGATATTTTTCATTTATCGAATATATTTGTTTAATATTACTTACCTTTCCATGTAATCAAGAAATTGTTGAGTGGAATACTTTAAGTAAGTATATTTTAATTATTTTCTAATATATATGTTAATTATATTTTAAGGAGAAAAAGAATATAGAGTAAATACATTTTAATTATATCTTTATTTAGAAATACTTTTTCATATATGTATTTATTACAGTTGAAGTTCAAATGTGAGGAAGTTTTTCAAAAAACTTTATAATTAGAAGGATTTGAGTCTTAATTTTCTTCTTCTTCATCATCATCGTCTTCCAGTCGCTCAAAAATTTCCAATTCAATATCATCATTATCGTTGTCAAGGATATTTGTCTCTAGATCTTCGAGAATTTCGGAGTCAAATGTACTATCTTCATCGAGATCGCTTTGAGACGGTGAAGCATTGAGGCACGCTTGCCCATTACACTGGCCACAAGCTAAAGAACATTGCAACCCCGATTTCCTGCATCCGCAGAGTGAACCACAACCATTCTTGCAGTTGATTACACGGAAAGGTAAG
This sequence comes from Rhamnusium bicolor, assembly GCA_029963845.1. Classification (NCBI taxonomy): domain Eukaryota; kingdom Metazoa; phylum Arthropoda; class Insecta; order Coleoptera; family Cerambycidae; genus Rhamnusium; species Rhamnusium bicolor. The sequence continues at coordinate 888,439 of JANEYF010005702.1, read as the reverse complement.
TAATATTAAACAAATATATATTCGATAAATGAAAAATATTATTAAATATAATGTATTAATTAATAAACAATGCAAATTATTCATAACTATATATTTTTTAATGATTTATAGACTTTATACGGCGTATTATTTACCGGGACTTACGGTCGACCTTGCATTATGCTGTGAATAGGTAAGCGCGGCGCACTCTTCGCCCTCTATCTCAAAAACGGTTGAGTATATAAAAAAATGTTTGGAACAAAAGTTGTAGAGAATTTTATTCTCTACAATTTTTATAATAAATGCAAATGGCATTAAAACCATAGGAAGCGAGATATTTGCAAAAAACCGATATTTGTGACCTTTGACCTTGAATATCTTAAGACGCGGACACGAGATTTTATGAGACTTTTGAGACAACTTTTAGAACGCCAAAATAAAGGTTTATACAAGTTTACAGCTTATTATCTCTCATTCCGAGGTTGACCCTCTTTTGGGCTTAAGTGACTGGATTAAAAATTTTCAACGTCGCATAGTTTACTATAAAACGTGGATTAGATAGTTCCCTAAAATTCGTGCACTCTCTAAAAACACAAATTTTAAAAATGTATGGTTTTTTTCGCTCGGTAACTAAAAAATAAAATAAATGATTCAGTAGCATCCGCCCATAATATGGTTCAGTGTTAGTAAATTATTTTTAGGAAACATTTCTGTTAGATACAAATTACATTTTTTTGTTCAGTCCGGAACATTCCCAGTATGACTGACCGTTATACATTTCTTGCCACGAGAAATATTGGCGCCATTTCGTATAAACCCTATTAGTTTTGAACATTTCTACTTCAAATATGTTTTGTCTTAAAGTGCCTATTAAATTACCAATTGCTCTTTAAGTATCGACTTGTTCATGTAGAAGTATATTTTAAGCCTCACTGGCCTTGACATATACTTGAAACTTGTAGGCTTATCTTAAAACTCGTTTTAAACCCTTTGAGCACATAACATAACCGCTTTAAAACCCATAGGATTTATGGTTCCCGGAAAACATAACCTAAAATTTTCAGCTTTTCGTGACGCTACACACGTCTGCTGTGCGCACCTCTCTCGTTTTTTATCCAGTGCGTTAGTTTTACTATAATCGGGCCGATGTAAGACTAACTTTCTTTAGAGTCAAAATCATAAATAATTTTATTCGTTCCAATTGTCAGCAGACCAGTTTTGCATAGGTATACACAATAAGCAACTTATTTACAATTATTTTATTGGATGATTGTAGCGTAAGATTGATAAACAGTGAATCTGAAGTAGTAAATGAATAAATATATTTATGCTTTTATTTTGATATTCACCCAACTATTTATTTCGTGTTTTATATTCCAAAAATTAACATTACGAATTAGAAGCATATGTAACGCGATTATTAAAATTAGCTATTATTAACAGAAAATATTTTGTGCAGGTAACATTTTGCATCCCTGGTATAAAAAATCTATTTATGTAAACTGTATAAGACAAAGTTCTAAGAAAATAATATATTCTTGCCGAAAAGTATAAATATAATTCATCATTTTGCGTTTTCCTCAACTTTTTATAAATAAAACAGATGTTTTGCATAGTACATCATTTCATATTGTTTGGGAATGTTTCAGAATATGTTTACAACATATTGCATCTTTTTTATCGTCTCTAGAATTTATCACTATCTCCTGAGCTCTATTTATAATAGATATTTCATTATTTTTTTATTAGTTCATTATTTCAGTTTTTTTTTTTTCAATAAATTATATTGTTCAATGTATATATGCGCAGTTTAATCAGGGCTTTTTTAATTTTTTTTTTATTACAAATTATTCATCACTTCTAAGCGTTCAGGATATTTAAAAAATGTTTTTTTATAAAATGAAGATTTCATAACCTTTTGCTTCACGAAAAACATAATGCAGTAGTCTAAAATCCTCTGTAATTCTCTTACTTCTAGAAATAAACGTATTATATGTTGTTAGAGAACAAAAAATATTAAATTTTTTTTAACCCATAGCCACCTGTGGTTTTCATTTAATTAAAAAAACGTACGGTTATGCCAGTCGAAAGAATAAGGAAAAAATAAATAAAATTTGTATGAAAGCTTTTTTCCTTATTTCCAAACAAAAAATGGCACATAATTTATTTGGGTCAAAAATCAATTTACCCTCGTGCTCAAAAGTAGATTACTTTCATCAAAATTTGCAATCCTCTAGAATTTGCTTCATCCTATACATTTTCTTTCATTTTCTGTCTAGTGTTTTAGGTTCTATTTTTGTATTTTTCAACCGTTTCATTCTACTATCAAAATTCATCCCACTCTAAAAAAAAATATGAGTATGGAAATTATTTTCAACTTGATGCATAAATTATTTTATTAACTGGTGTCTTCAATTGTGATCTTAAATGACAAAGCCATGATAAAGCGTTTGTCAAAACTTTAAAATAATATATAAAGAGTTTTGTTAAATATACGAATAGCTTATGCGAAATTTAAAATTTTTGTCGGTCTTAGAGTAAAGATTTGACACTTGACTTATTTTTAGGTTTAATACCACGTTTCTGGAATTATACAAAAATGACCCGGAAAGGTTGAGAATTAGCTTGGAAGCACATGATTGGCTAGAAAATTACATGATTGGCTATGATAGCCCTTTCTCTTTAAATGATTTAGCACGAAAATCAGATTATAAAAGATGTGGTGGTGACTTATTGTTAAATTGGAATGGACAGGGTTACAAAACAATACTAGAGGTTATGTTGCAAGAGTATCCGGACCCAAGTCGGCAACTACCACTCGTTACTAATATACTGTTAAATAAGGAAGTTACTAAAATTATCTGGAGCAACGGGACTGAAAGAAATTCTGTTCGATGTTTGGATAACACAGTGTACGAAGCTGATCACGTTATTTTTACTCCCTCTTTGGGAGTATTGAAAGCCAATCATGATAAAATATTCGAACCTGAGTTACCAAATGAAAAAATCGAAGCAATTAGAAGTTTTGGTTTTGGAGCTATTATGAAGATTATTTTACATTTTAATACGACTTGGTGGAACCCACACGAAACGTACTTTTTTGTATGGAGTGCTGAAGACAGAAATAATATTTTGTCCGAATTTGACAGGGGACCAGTAAAGGTTAGTATTAATAATTATTTTATTTTGGTGAATCATACTGGGTGAATATAGGCGAGCAAATACCTAAAAGTCTTTTAGAAAATGAGTGGACTTTATAATTGATAGTATACAACAAGGAAGACGACTATGTGTTCTTTATATATTTTTAAGCTAGAATATTCCTCTATGAATATTGCCCGCTAGAGATATTTTAATGATTTCGATTATGAACATTTAAATGACTCGTAAAGTTTAAATTCATCCAGATTCTTTCCAAGACATGTTCGATATGTTGTCCGGTATAAAATTAATCAGTATTTATCATACAATATAATGAGTAGAATATTGATTTTCGATAATCACATTGATGCACGAAACATATCAAATATTAATTACTATTATTATTATTATTAAATGACTTTGCATTTCCTTCAATTATTGTCTAGCAATGTCGATTATTTTACACAGAAACATGTTATGCATTAGATGTACCGATTCCAACACGCTTGATTAAATAATTAAATGGTCGATTGACTTACCTTAAGGAAATTTGACCCATACTATGAGTATTGCCGTGCGAAGAATTACAATAACTACTTGTAGTCACAATTTTTCCAAACTCGGGCCGCACGTATTTCAAAGCAAATTCCCCCTCACTGTCCCCGTCACCAATCCCGTCCTTACCCGCCGACTCCTAACCACCACTTCTCATTGCAATTTTGACAGAAGGATCTAGATCGCCATAACGGGTTGGGTCAATGGGTGGGTTTGTAATTCTTCGAACGGCAATACTCATATAATATGAGTCAAATTTCCTTAAGGTAAGGCAATTTACTATTTAATTTTGGATTAAGTTTTGGATTACAGTAATTCATGTGAATACTGTGTCATATCCATAGAGTGAATTACATGTGTAAACACTGGGTGAAACAAGACATGTGTCTATTATGTCACCGTTTCCTTAGAGATTACCTAGAAAGAGAAAATTTCATTATAGTACTTACTCGAACTATCTAATATTGAAGTAACTTATACTAGTTAGTTTTTTTTTCTAGTGTTTATGAGTTTTTTTTGACATTTGTTCTAACTTGAACACTCACGTCTAGCACCGAGCGCACGAAAAATTGCAGTGAGAAGTGGTGGTTAGGAGCGGCTGGTAAGGGCGTCTGCTCTAGAGTTAGTAATGTCTGATAAAGGGAGTTTATAAGATACTTATTTTAAAAAGGAAGTTGTAATGTACAAGTTTTGTTTAAAACCTTTTTGGCTACAATGTATGATTTTTGCATTATCAGGATAATTGTCGGAAGCAATGCATGGTAATTTTAGGTATTTTTTTTTGAGAAATCGATTAAGATGATAATACTTTGTATAATTTTACACCGCACAACATCTCAAATATGTCAATACAAGAATCTGGATATAAATCCAAATTGAACTTAAAGATTTGCTTTCTGAATAAAAATAAAAATATTGGGAAAATCCGAATATTATTGTTATCAGTATAAAGTACAAACTTAGCAGTTAGGTATGAAATATGATGTCAGCCAAATACCCTCCACGGCTCCGCTGACATGAAACCATTCTTTTAGCGAAGTTCTTCATAACGCTTTCGCATAAATGCGGCTCTATTTCAGTAATTACACCTCTGATGTTCTCTTTTAGCTCTGGAATCGTAGCAGGTTTGTTGGCATAAACCCTTTCCTTCAAATAGCCCCACAGAAAAAAAGTCTAATGGGGTTAGATCACGAATTGCACGCTCACTTGGCACATTATTGCCTCCAAAAAAGTGGTTGAGATTTTCTTAATGTAATCACTGATCGCCTGTTTTCATAATAAATTTGTACGATATTTATGCGTTGCTACACAATATACAGCGCCATGATGAATTTGCCATGTGTTTCGATACCAACTGTAAACATGCAAACTCCCAATGTTCACACAACTCAAATGGCGCGTAATTCAAATTCTAAAGTTCAATTTGGATAACCCTTGCATGAACTTTACGAGTCATTTGAATTTACATAATCGAAATCATTACAATATATCTCGTAAGCAATGTTCATGGAGGAATATTCCAAAGTTCCCCAGCTTAAAAATAAATAAAAAAACAGATAATTGTCTTCTATTTGATGACTACTATCAAATAAAAATTAAAATAGCCTGCCGAACGGGATTAGTCGGTCATGTACTAAAAATAAGGATCTCGCTCGCCTAATAGAAGGTAGTTGCATCTAAATATATATAAAATAATTAAGAATTTTCACACTTAAGGTTTCTCATGGAGTATTTTAGAATGTTTTATACCAATTCCAATTCCAATTTAAAACATTTATTGATTATTAACTACAATACATATGAACTTAAATGAGGCATTTTTACAAAATTATTATAATATACATACATCAGATTAAAAACTAAATATAATAATTTATTCAAATATCATAAATTAAAACTAAGAAAATAACTCAACATAAGTATATACAAAAACAATGATAAAGATGAGCCGGCAGGCTTTAGAAAAGTAATAATTCATTCCTTTTAAGGAATGCAAGCAGCGGCGAAGGGTTTCCCGGCATATGCTGGGATGTCTTGGGCGGCCGGCCGGTGTTATGGCCCTGGCGGCTGGACATTTGCCTCTCTAGTTGTTTGAGGTCCTAGGTGCTTTCCTGAAATTGCAGAACGTTTTAATTAATATATTAAAACTTCTGAAAATTAAAGCGAAACAAAAATACTATAAATGTCATTCCAGTCGGTCTTGCAGGAAAAAGTTAATGAAAAAACCTGCTTAAGAAAATTTAGAATGTGTCTTTGAAATGGGTAGGTAGGTGGTGGGGTAGTTATCAAAGGAAGATTTTAGGTTTGAGGTAGGTAAGATGTTGGGTTAAAAGGGTAGGGTGTTTATGTCCGTCGTTGTGTGTATGTTATTACTATTAGTCGTAGTATACAGGTAAATTTTCGTGTTTAAGTCGGTGCGTGTGTTGGTATCCGTGGTAATCAGCGTTGCCAGATTCTTAAAACCTCATTATCGTACAATGAGGGTAAAATTATCGTATTTTCCAAAATTTTATCGTACATTTTGTAAAAGAAAGGACAATAATAATTTTCAAGAAATTGCAGAGGGTGGTTTCTAAAAAAAAAAAACGATTCGAACTAGTTGAGGTCAACAATGTTATTTCAACATCAAGAGCCGCTGCCCATAATAAATACAATATACAGCTAATTTCAGAGCCCTCTAGCGCCAGGTTCCCACACCTTTAGTCTAAGCACCAACTATCTATCAATCACCAAACTCTGCGGGAAATTCAAACATGGAATTACAGGGACATAATCTTCCCCAACTACTACTACCACCTAGTGACCAATCCTTCCATTAAGTGAAGTAAATCGAAAAATGCGCTCTGCGCTCCTTTTACGGCTCTAACGACTATTTGATAATTATTTATTATATAAATATAAACAATATTATATAAATATAAACAATATTATATAAATATAAACAATATATCACGGCATAAAATTATCATACATAATGCTATTATCGTACAGGCATTATCGTACATCGTACTCAATGGAAAATTATCGTACAAAATCGATAATTATCGTACGTCTGGCAACGCTGGTGGTAATGTCGAAGTCCGTTATGTGGGCTGTAAGTACAGTGTTGTATGTTATGTCTGAAAAATTTAAGTGCCGTCTGTGTGATGTAATCTCTAATGTGGTGGGTATGTCGGTTGTCTCGTGCAGTTGTTGCGTGTTTATGTGTCTGTTAAGAGTTAGTGAGGAGACGGAGAAGTTTGTTTTGCGTCGTCTGGAGGCGTTCGAACTGTGTGTCGGACATCCTGTTCCAGACGACGCGACGCACCCATAAGTTAAAATTGGCCTCATTACAGTGATGTAAATGAGCAGTTTATTTTTGGTATTTAAAACCGATCGTCTGTTGACAAGAGGGTAGGGCCATATAGGCCTTATTTAACATTTTCGTTATATGGGATTTGAACGACAAACGCTAGTCTAAATGAACCCCTAAATATTTAACGATTTTGGTCTCCTCAATAACTCTATTGTTAATAGTGAGTGGCGTAAAAGTTCGAATGTTTATAAATTTCTTGGTAAAAGTTATTGTCTCAGTTTTAGTTTCATTTATTACTATTTTCCAGTCCTTATAATATTTGACAATTCTGTCAAGATGATACCGCAACTTGGTAGTTGCAGTTTGCACGTAAAAGAACTGGGAATAGATTGTCGTATCGTTTGCGTACATTATTGTTTGTGTCAGTGGGTGCGTCGGGATGTCAGCGACATATAAGTTAAATACTGGGGACAACACCATCCCTTGTGACACACCGGCCCTTATTTGAAAGAAATCGGATGTTGTATTGTTAATTTTAACAGAAAAGGTTCTGTTTTCTAAATATGATTAAAACAGAGATACAACATAAAGTGGTAATTTATGCTGTTCGAGCAGCTTGTGCAGGAGACCTGCATGCCAGACTATGTCAAATGCCTTCTGGATATCCAGGAGCAGCATTTTGGTACAGTGTTTTTTGTTATAACCTTCGATCACGTCGTGCAAACTCTGCACAGCGACAGCGTGGTATTATGCCTTCCTCTGAAGCCAAATTGTAGGTTAGGCAGTAATTTATGTTTGTTAATAAATTTGTTTAAGTTATGCAAATAAATTGTTTCCGTTACCTTCCCTAGCGTATTCAGCAGGGAAATAAGGCGATAGCTTGAAGGAGAGACAGGGTCCTTACCTGGCTTCAGGAAGGGCACAATAATCGAGGTTTTCCACGCTGTGGGGAAGTATTGTAGACGTATCGACGCGTTTATAATGTATGTGATTTGTACTAATGTTTTTTGTGGTAATTTTTTGTAGAGGATATTTTGGATGGTGGCAGGACCTGGGGCTTTAAAATTAGGTAGTGTTTCAAGTAGGGATTTTAGTATACTAGGAGATGTGGGGAGTTTAGAGAGTTTGTGTGGGGGGATAGGAGTCCTTACAGTAGCCAACTTAGCTTTTTCGCTTTTTCGAAACAATTACGCCATTTTATATATAAATCCTACTTGTGATACATCGCTGTAACGAAAATTTCATAAAGAAACCAAATATGTAAAAATATATGCAAGGTACTATTTAAAAATTAAAGGTTCACACCCCTTCCGGTTATATCGAAGTTAATTGACGTTTACCGTCTCTGTTGGAATACTTTGGTAATACAATTTTTATTATACCTACCTTTATTAAGTAATGTTTATCGTCCCTTGGGCCGCTAAACTCGTAACACCACGATTTTGTAGTTTTTTACAATCTAGACACCTTTAACTGTCATTTGCATACTTTGACGTTTCATTTGTTACCTACAAAGTCAAGACAACGGTACGATAAGTAGTAGTGGTGTCCAAAATGTGTAAGAGTTTTCTCAAAGCTAATTTTTTGAGATTAGGTTACTTTTTAGTGATGGAAAGTAACTGTAGAGTCAGCACTTCCGGTACTGGGACACCTGGCGCTGGGACGCTCGCAAAGGTGTAATATTAATTAACGTCTCTAAACTGTTTTCTCAAAGCTCAAAATTTATAGACAACGAGCAAATATAATATAAAACAAGAATCCAACAGTCAGACAGCAAAATATAGGGACACGTGGCGTCAGTGCTATTTCATACCTGTCAAAAAAATGACGTGTGTTAAAGTGATTTCTCAAAGCTGAAATTCTCCAAAACATTAATTAAAACTATAAAGTTAATAAAGGAGACAGTCATTTATGATAGGACCACGTCAGTCAGCCGTCGATAGATGTGAGAACGGTAACTGCGCGCATTAGTACGCATTTTCTCAATACATATTGTTTATTTTATAACTCAATGGAATGTGGGTTATCAGGGCCGGCCCGATGGGCAGGCGAGCCATGCGGTCGCCTGGGGCGCTGAATCTTGGGGGGCGCTGACTTGCCGCAAGTCGGTTGTAGTTTCTGAATAATTAAATTTAAATTTTAATCAAAAGCACGCACTCCAAATAAGTCCGCACCTGCCCGCCTATCGGTAAGCGTGCTGTATGATAACAAAAAATCAAAGTAATACCGGCCGGCGGAGTACAAGTGTTGTCGTGGTTATGATGTTTTATCGTTTTTATATAGAGCGCCGACTGCCAGTCTTCTTTGACCGAGTTCTGAATTTTCTGTATTTAATTTTATTATTTATTCTCTAACTAAAAACAAAGAATAAACTACTCTTTGCTAAAGAAGCGAATTGGAGTCATGCTGATTGGAGTAATGCTGATGAAAAAGTGCCCACTGCAATGATTCCAGAGTAAAACGGTTGGCAGTTGATCGATGGCCGATATGATTTCAGTTGGTACGAAGACGATCAGCTACCTAATTTCATTTCTGCCGTTTTGATTCAACCGGATGATACACCTGTAGGTAATTTTTGCCAGTCGACTCGCAAATGTGATTCAAAACCTTACTTATTAATGTAATGTATTGCTTAACGCTGAATTTTTGATTTGTACACAGATTCGGAATCAACCACCACTGATGACGTCGAAGAATATGGTGCAATCGCGTTTTATTCTAATGAAGATAGTGGCGAAGAACACGACGACGGCAATGACTCTGACGATTAGATGTTTTTTTTTTTCAATGAATCAATGATTCTTTTTTTTTCTGTTATAAAAATTAAAATTATTTTTTCTTGTATAAAATAACTGATATCTGTATAATAACTGATATATAACAATTACAATTATTAAGAAACAATTAAAATTATTTTTTTATATAAAATAAATGATATGTATTGAGAAAAGGCGTACTAATGTGCGCAGTTACCGTTCTCACATCTATCGACTGCTGACTGACGTGGTCCTATCATAAATGAGTCTGACTGTCTCCTTTATTAACTTTATAGTTTTAATTAATGTTTTGGAGAATTTCAGCTTTGAGAAATCACTTTAACACACGTCATTTTTTTGACAGGTATGAAGTAGCGCTGACGCCACGTGTCCCTATATTTTGCTGTCTGACTGTTGGATTCTTGTTTTATATTATATTTGCTCGTTCTCTATAAATTTTGAGCTTTGAGAAAACAGTTTAGAGACGTTAATTAATATTACACCTTTGCGAGCGTCCCAGCGCCAGGTGTCCCGGTACCGGAAGTGCTGATTCTACAATTATTTTCCATCACTAAAAAGCAACCTAATCTCAAAAAATTAGCTTTGAGAAAACTCTTGCACATTTTGGACGCCAGCTCTTGGACTAGTACTATGAATTTTTCAATAACTGGAAAATGAATAAAAAAGCAAAAGACAACAGAAAATGTACCACTTGCTTACCTATCTGAAAGATCAAAGACTGTAAATTCAGGTACACTATGGTCTGAATTTTCAATGTTGAAAAGCACTTTTAAAGTCAAGGAAAATATTAATTTTGATGATTTTCATAAAATTCAATCATTTTTAAAACAAAATTCTGTAAATTACCTGCCCAAAATATCTAAAAATTTGACTCAAGAACAATGCATTGAATTTTTTAAGGAAGCAGTTGATTCGAAATTTCTTATGATCAAGGTAAACAAATAAATTAAGATGAATTAATTATGTTTTTTATATAATTAACATTAATTACTATAATAAATAAATTCGCAAATTGTTACTACTTAAGTTTCTTATTAAATTCTGTTTGTGTTTATGAAATTAAAGATTTATGTTATATTTTTCCTTTTTTTTTTTGGTTTTATTTAATGCTAGGCGAAAAACAGTAGTGTGTCACACATGCAGAGACTACATTAACAGCCCTTAGCTATCAGCTGCCCGAGCGAGCGAAGCGAAGCGAGCTAATATCCGCTAATATTTATCGTAAACGGGACGTTAAAATAGGTGGGTTGGAATAGCATTAAAGGCTGCATTAGCACACCTTCCTCGCCAGGATCACCAACATAAAATTTTAAATCGCTGTTAAAAATTTCTATTGATGAGAACAAAATATGAAATTCATCTTAAATACCATGTGGATTCAATATATAAATTATGACGACTTTTACCTAGATATAATATTATATACACGATAAGTCCTGTTGCGAGTACATGCATCCCTGGAATCTAATATTCTGATCCGGACTCTAATTATCTACCAGTGTCATTTTTATTTATCTAGTAAATTATTGGTGTTTTATGATTTATATATTTTCTTTCTCCAGAATGGAAGATCATGGTTAACATCTTCAATCGCATTCGTGACTGCTGAAAACAATCCAAAAGTACTGCTAGGCTTCTTCTCTGGTGAGATGGTACCAGACATGGAAAGAGAATTAGATGAAGTCCTCCAAGATGGTTGTACGTACATACTCCGCAAATTCTTGGGTGAAAAATACTCAGTTGTTGAACCAGACGACATAATAAAGTAACAACAAAATACTATTATCTAATTTCTTCGAATATTAATTATAATTGTTTCAGGTCAACATGGTATAATAATCCTCATTTCCGTGGTACTTACTCTTATGAATCTGTGAAAGGTAACAGTACTGGAAACAGATTCCCTGAGAAGTTAGCCAGGCCTTTATATCGTACAAATAGTCATCCATCGATACAGTTTGCTGGTGAAGCCACGCATAGTTATTACTTCTCGACAGTTCATGGCGCAATTGAAACAGGATACAGAGAAGCTGATAGAATAATAAATCTATATGCACGAAAATAGAGATTGATTTGAGAATTTTGTTTGGATAGAATAAAAATTATATAAATAATAAATACTAGTTTTTGTATTCTGAGAAAGACCCTCAAGGATAAGCACAGGATGTATTATAACAGGCGATCATTATCTTCTTTGTCTTTAATTTGAAATGAGAAAAATAATTTTGTAAATATAAAATGCAAAAAAAAAAAACAGACAAAATTTCAGTAATATATAGACCATTTTACATTAAATATATAAACTTGGGAACTCAATAGAGTATTGAAAAATAGGTGTTGTTCATCATATTTTTTGATATCAGGAACGTTGAATTTTTTTGTCGCATAACTCGTAAACGGTCTTATGGATGTCTAGCATATTTGTCATTTAGTTGTAGATTAAAGTTTACAAAATGAGCAAGAAATTCTTGAAATGTTATAAACCTTGGCATGGTTGAGATTAATTACACCACAGACTCAGATAATTTAGAAAACTTTGTTGTATCATATTTGTTTTATCCTCTTTATATAATTGCATCACTAATATTTATAAATTTATTACAAAATTATAGGATGTCAACGTTACATTATAACAGTAATATATGATCTATCACCATTACATACTGTCTGACCAGGGAAAGGAGGATCGCGGAAAGAATGTGCCTTATGCATTACATTCACAAAGAAGCGTAAATGAAATAAATGATTTAGTGCATGATAAATTTTTGTGATCGTTTGCATCCACATCTACTCATTGGGAGATATACTATATTCCTATAGTATATGATTTCGCAGAAAGCAGGTGACTTTTCGGCAATGCTCGCCCTTACCGCGCGGGCCTTCTTTCCTCGGCTGGACAGTATGTATGATATCAAATCTTTTTGTAAATATCTTGTAACCATATTGCACACTTAGAGCATTAATCATTTAAGTTTGTTACAAAACGTATTTTTTCTACAAACACCATTAAAAACTAAATTTTTAACACGGCATACTTGAATTAAAAATGTAATATATAAACTCGCGTTAAAAATGATCACATGATTTACTTTTAACACTAGTCAAAAAGTAAAATGACAAGTCGTTTGTCATAATGACATTTATATATTTATTAACAAAAAATTACAAATTATTTAGAAATATATATATTAATTGTACAATTGGAGCAATTAGTAATATTTATCCCTTGTGAGGAAGCTACTTCACAAGAAGAAATTGTTGAAGTTGAACTTGAAGCAGTGGAGGAAATACTATTAATATGCTCTATTTCTGAATTGTTAGAAGAAGGGCAATTATTTGGAAGAATGTGACAAGCAATCCTCTTTTTGTTTTCTAACGAATCTTGCAAGTATCCTTCTGCAACACTCGAACTTTTCCATCATCCATGTCTTTTTATTGTACTTAAATTTGCACCACAGTCTGCTAACAAGCTGGCGGATGTCCGACGGAAACAATGTCCGGTGTAAAGTTCACTATTTGGTAATTTCAAAAATCTTGCAATATCTGTAGGCATCTTTTCAAAAATATTTATTCCAACAGGTAGTAACAAATGTATGATACATTAGTTACTAGTGTATTTAATAAAATGACGTTGGTGGTTGACATGAGCTGGACGTAATGCTAAGTACTTATGATATAAGTCAATATAAGGCTCAGTAATAACAGTAAAGGTTCTTGAAACTCTAGTCTTGCTATCTGGAATGTTTACCACTAGTGTATTTCCTAAATCCTTAATATTGTTTAACTCATTTGACAAAGTTCTTCACGGCGACACGCGCCTAGTATACCCATTACAGCAGCTCCTTCTCCTTTGCGCTTCAAAAATGCAATAAGTTTATAAAACTTACTTATATCTTGATTGTTCTTCACATTTAAGATTTCCAAATTTTAAAATTTTGCTCGAAATAGGCCAACATTACATTTTCACTGTACTTGCCTGCAACATTCCACAAAGCGTTTGTACGCTAATTCATATTGTTGTTTGGATTTTGTGGGCAACCAATCTAAAGTTGCCCTTGTAGCTGCTTCTTCAATTTCTTGAGGAATCGATTCGCTTCCTTCTGGACTATAATTAATATTGAAACTCATCATATTGCAATAGTTCCTCATCAGGGAATAGTATTCTATTTTATATAATATGTACTTTGTCTTTGCTTTCACCAAATAATTTATTTGGAAACGACTCAATATCAGTTTTACGCTTGTGATTAGTCATATGAAATATCTACTAATCAAAGATATTTTCTATACATGTACTACGTTTTTTTTTATAATTACACAACATTAGTTAATCACGATTTCATTTAACCCTAAATTTTCTTTACCATAAATATGTGGCAGTTAAATAGTTTTACACTAGTTATTAGCATTATATTCATTATATGTTTGCTTTTTAAAAATAAATCAAATGAATCCAGAATTAAGAATTATTAATTCTTACTGTTATGCCCGAAATCGATATAAGGTAACAATAACTTAACCAATTAAATATTTTCGCTTTAATACAATTCGATTACTCCTCCACTTCACACACAAAGGCTAATATTTGCTAGAGGGGTACTTGCACTCAAATCGTAAATTTTCTGAACCTGCATAACGATGTAATACTGTAGTTGTTGAATATTGAATTCAGATATTGTAAGATTCTTTTGGTACTTATATTAATATACATATTACATCAACCAAGGATTAAACATTAAAACACCACAGTATCACAAATATGTATATTGCAGATATAAAATATTTTGATTGAAATAAAATATACCTAATTTAAATAAATCTTGGTTTCTTCAATTTAAAAAGTTTTCACCCCAATTATCTCAAGAATAGAGAGAGATATTGAAAAGCGGTTTTAATAATATTAGATGGGATCGAGGAGGAGTAATTGCTCTGGTATGAAAATCAACAAAAGAACCCGCACCCCCAAGCACCTCAATTTTAGAATCTTAAATGACACCTCTTGCGGTATCTCAAATGAAAGCACTTTTGAAAGGTTATCTTTTTGCAAAAAAATAAATTTAATTTCATAAAATATGTTTTGTGTAGTTTAGCAAAAACTAATTTTCTAAAAATATTTTAAAAAATTACTGCAAAAACTTGCTTATTTTATTATTTAAATTAAAATTCGAAACACCATTACCAAGTTCACATTTTAAAAACCCCTTTTATAGGATATTGTTAAAAAAAAATTCAGACAACTAAAACATTTTATTTGTGTTATTCATTTTAATTCATAACTAAGCTCAAAACGTTGTCATTATTTTTCAGTCAGTAATATTGCCTTTTCTCAGACTCTCGTCTCACATTTTGTGAAACCGCTCTTGGAATAGTGCGACACACCACACTAATTCTTTGTCGATGTTCTTAAATGCTCTTTGGTGGAGTTTTGTAAACGACATATTTGAAATGACCCCACAGATAAGTCGAATGGCGTCAAATCTGGAAACCTTGCTCTATGAATCCTCATCTGCCAAACCACTTACCGGCGAAATGTATTATCTAACCATTTCCAGAGTGGTGAAACATGATGCGAAAGAGCATCATGTTGCTGGAAGTGAAGCATGTATTCATTTAAGAAAATATTACCACCCTCAACAGATTGGTTCACCAATGCTTGGGTTAATGATGGTTTCTAACATGTCCAACTAGATGTTGCCAATGAGATTTTCTTCAATGAACATAGGTCCATTAATAATCTCCCAATATACAGCCTAAACGTTTACTTTCTGTGGCTATTGATTATGGTCTTCAACAAAAACATTTGAGTTTTCATCTGTCCCAAATCGTCTTCAGTTAGTTCATGATGGACAATTTGTGGGAAATGCCTATTTTAGCAGATACCTAGCTAAGTGATATTGTGGAATTGATAGCAAAATGCCTTAACTCTGAGTTTATTCGTTAAAGACCATGGGTTCGGTTCTTTAATTTTTGTTTTCCACGGATCCTGTTTCTATAAATTTTGCAACAGATTTCAAAACGTATGTGTGACTTACTTGTTTGTTAGTATTTTCTTCATTGAAAATCGCAACTTTTTGTTTTCACACCATAGATTAAAATTAAATCGATCCTCTATGTTATACTATACACCATTTTATTTCGAATTTCAGAAAAGCGTTTGCAGTCTATCAAAACTTATAAAACTTCTTAAAATATTTTCTATTGATACGTTTTCTGGACTTAGAAATTTTTGATTATCGATTAATGACTAACCTAATAACAGATTTAATATCACAGCTATTCGGGTATCAAAATGAAGCAATAAAGAAGAAAAATCGGTTGTGTTAGGAAATAAAACTCTCAGTTTTTTAATCTGATTTTATAAGCTATACCTGCCGACCTACAGGAATCCCATTAAACATATCTGAAGGGAAGTGAAACTGCAGACAGTACGAAATTGTCAATTTGGGAGGTAGTTGGTTCGAAGCAAGCCTAGAAAAACAGCTTTCCTGCGAGTAAGAGCTGGCCCAAATATAGCAATTGTCAGATTAACTATGTCAACCAAACTTGTAGTAGTTACATAACTCGGTGAGATTTAAAAAGAACTTCGTTTTATAACAAAATGTTGTCCTATTTTCGTATTTGTGCCCACTATTTTTAATACTGTTACGTGTTTGCTATCCCCACAAACACCTATACTCGTAGATTCGTTGATTGAAAGTCCAGGTAACACTTATATACTACTTTATTGACTAATTAATAATTAACAATAGATTAATGACTGTCTAACTATAATCAGAATTAAACACTTATAAGTCTCTTTCTATTTCCTCTTTACTCGTTCACTTTCAATTTAAGACTGAGTCTCGGCTCACCGGGCGTCTTATTTATACATCCATTCACACGGTCTAGAACATTCCAGAATATTCTCGGCCGTTCTCCTACAATTTCAGTCTCATCTAACCAGTCAACACAGTCCAGTAGTGTAACACTGCCCCCTCCTTAAACCAGAACGTCCCGATCACGAAATTCATTGTTTCCTGCATACTTGACTAGTCTCTCTATATGCACCACCTTCATCTTTGATTTTGGACTGCTGAATTTGGTATACGACATCGTTTATTCTGGTGACGACAGTGTATGATCCTTCCCAAGGGTGGTGAAGCTTCGGGGACCTTCTTTCTTTTCGTTCTGGATTATGTAGCCAAACCAACTCTCCCACCTGATACCCTCCTGAAATAGCCTTAAGATCATAACGAGCCTTCATATGGTCACTTGTTACTGCAATTCGTTCAAAAAGGGCCCTGGCGTTATATTTCTTATTTGTGGCCCCATTCCTGCCGCGCAAACTTCACATTGGCGGCACCAAGCCTCTACATCTTGAGGAACGTTTACCCAGTATCAACATTCTCTTACTTTTGTCAGAGTTTTGTTTATGCCAACATATCCGCCAGACATTCCACTATCCGCTTGCTGAAGCACATTTGCTACATGACACCTGGGGATTACCAATTTTAAAGTAACTTTCCTCCCATCTGGGCTTTCCCACGCTCTCTTCAGCAGTCAATCCTCTATTCTGAGAGTCCCATTTTGCCCATAAAGCCATCAGCCCCACTGATTTATTTGAAATGTCCTTCCAATCGGGCCTGGTTCCTCTTTCTTTCCATTTCAGAATAGGACCAGTTTCCTTATCCTTTAACTGCGCTTTCCTTAATGACTCTTTTGTCCAATAATCAGGACCATCAATCTTAACGGTATTCATTATTTGTACATTTTGCTGTTTTTTCCTCACGGTGGCAAGGCTTGTAGTCTTTCTGACATGATCTTTTGGAAAAGCCATCTGCCAGATACCCCGAAGTATCAACTCGCCAGTTTTCCTGCGGCTTCTCCATTACTGCGACATTATCCTCTCAGGGCTGTGCTGAGGACAGTTACTCTTAATATGGCCCACTCTGCCACACTTATAAGAGCGCATGCCTCTTCCACTCTGTCTCCCACTACTTTGCTGTTGGTTTTGTCTCGGCTGGAGTTTCGAGTTTATCAGTGGTTGCATGGTCTTTTGTACTTCGGACATTACATCTTGAATGTTGAGCTCATGACAGTTTCTCTTAATATGGTCCAATTTGCCACACTTATAACAGCGAATATCTCCATTCGAGCTTCCGCTATTTCGTTGTTCTCGTCTCGTTTGGGAATTCATCGTTGTCAATAGATGTGCGATCAACTTTTGTAATTCGGTTAATACTACTTGCATGGTCATAGGCAGCCTCAATCTCAAGTGCATGTACTAGGGCCTCATTACTTCGCTTGTGCCTGGCTAATTTAAGGATTCGTCTAACCTGCTGGTCCCTTATTCCATCAATAAACGCTTCAACTATTGCTGAAGTCCCATTGGTACATCAGTATAGGCTAAATGGGCTAGTCTCTCCAGACAACAGCCTCGAACTTTTGGAGGCTTTCTCCACCCTTTTGTCTGTGTGATTTCTGCTAAGCCTGGTATACTTGGGCGAGATGTTAGTCGCCATATCTTAATTCTAACGCCGCCTTCAGAATGCAAAAGTTTGGTTGCTGTGTTGCAGGAATTGTCTGGAGCAGGTCTAATGTTTGGCCCTTCAGTGCTAATACCAGTGCTGTTGCTTTTTCTTCATAGTTCCAGTTGTTTGACCGCGCAGCTGCCGCGAACTGTCTCTTATACGTTGACCATGAACTTTGACCGACAAAGGAAGGCGGTTGTAACCTAGTGCCAGACGACAGTACTAACTGGCCACCATTTTCTCTTAACTGTTGTTTGAGTCGGTCTACTTCTCCTCTGACTTCACTGACCTCCTCTAATTTCATTAACTTCTTCTTTAACTTCATTAACTTGTCCCTCGACTTCACAGACTTTCCCTGCAACTTCAGTGACTTTTTTATAACATTTTCAGTGAGGGAGAAAATGGCTGCCAGCTATTCATCTAGGCTTCTTTTGAAATCTTCTCTTTCCTCGACTCGCCACTTTTCTTGATCTTCAAGCATTTTTCTTAATTCTTCTTGACGTTTTCTTTCTTGTTTTTCTTTTTCTTCCTCTCGTCTTTTTCCCAGACCTTCCATCATTTGTATTAAGTCTTCTTTTTCTTCCTGACGTTTTCTCTCTTGTTTTTTTCTTTTTGGCGCCTTCTCTCGTGTTCGTCTTTGCCTTCTAGTCGTCTTTTTTCTTAATCGTCCATGATTTTTCTCTGTTCGTCCATCCGTTGTAACAATGCTGCAAGCATGTCCTGTGTTTGCTTCTCCGTCATACTTCTTGTTGTTGGCAATAACTCACGACACGTAAATCAACTTCAGAATAAAATTGACTGCGCTATAATGTCCTTAAATGTATCTATCATGTCTATTTTAATAATGGAATGTTCCAGAAAAATCTCGAAACAGCACTAGAAAATCTTATTTAGAGTTTATGTTACTTTTGTGTTGACAAAATTCATTTATCACCACTAATTGTGCAATGGAATGTTCTAGAACTTCCTCAAAAGGTCACTATTAAGTCTTGTTTTGAGTCTATAACATGTTTCTGTTAACACAGTTCGCGTATCTTCTGTGGTTTCCAAATCGAATGTTCTAGAATTTTCACGAAAAGTCACATGTATTTGTGCCCACTATTTTTAATATTGTTATGTGTTTGCCATCCCCACAAACACCTATACTCGTAGATTTGTTGATTGAAAGTCCAGGTAACACTTACACACTACTTTATTGACTAATTAATAATTAACAACAACAAATTAATGACCGTCTTAATTATAATCACAATTAAACACTTTTAAGTCTCTTTTTTATTCCTTCTTTACTCGTTCACTTTCAACTTAAGACTGAGGTTCGGCCCACCGTGCACCTTATTTATAGAGTGGAATGAAAAAAATAACGCTGAAAAAATTTTTTTTGCTAATTATTATTTACTACTTTATACATCCACTTATTTATACATCCATTCACGCTGTACATTCCAGAATATTTCCGGCCGTTCTCGTACAATTCCAGTCTCATCTAACTAGTCTACACAGTCCAGTGCAGTAATAATATGTTCACTATGTGGATTTAATATTTCTTCTTTGATATGTAAGTTATATAAGTGAAACAGTCTATACGTAATATTGATAAAATAATATTTTATAAATCATATGAAACACAAATTTATAATACTTCCATACTCGGCGCGTACTAAGTTTCTGTTAATATTAGGTAAAATGTAACAAGGTTGTATAATTTACAAAAATTGTGATGTCCTACAAATACCAGCAGTATTTGTGCCTTTTGTCATAACTCGATAAGGATAAGATACCTTTTTTATAAAATTTATATTGTTTATAAAGATTAATCAAACATAATAGTGACAAATGTTATATGCATGCTTTTTGGAACACAATACATTTATGTGCATATTGTATTTGGCCATTAACTTAACCTAAAACAATAGTACGTTTTTAGCAGTCTGTGAGTTTATGTTTTCTTTAACTGCTATGAGTTCCTGTGCGCATTTAAAATTTGTTTAATTCATTATTTGAATCTACTTAATATGCCTAGAAATAGATATTTAGATTTATTCTATAAACAAAAACGAAGAAGAATTGTTGACGCTGTTGAACGAGTTGAGGCTATTGTCAATAAAGAAAAAACAATTTCATGTATAGATATTGTAGTGAATCATACATATGTTCATTACTATAGTTTCGGAAATTTCCGTTAGTCTTGTGCTACCACGCACTTCCTGCTGCCATGTGATGACTCATGCAGATGTTTATTTCTAGAATGTTCTGTAATTACCGTTTGGTATGTGCTGCCATGCACTTCCTGCCGCCATGAAATATGAGACATCACCAAATGAATTCAGTTTTCTACTGAATCTACTATCTTCAGCGCACTGAGCTTGACTCCATTTGGTTAGAATTCTGAATCCGACTACGACGGCGCCGGGCGAATGTCTGGTAGCAACTTAAGGTTTTTAGCGCGCTGAGCTAGACCTTATGGTTTGGTAGCCATTTTACCGTCCTGCACCGCCGTCACCAGTCTAGTAATTATTTATTGCCGTGGACCTTCAGCACGCTGAGCTGGATCCGCCGTTAGTAAATAATTGTAAAACCACCGCCGTCACCAGTCCCCTGATTATTTATTGCCGTGAGTCTTCAGCGCGTTGAGCTGAACTCATCACCGTCGAACTGACCGTCACCAACGGCGGTACGTGGGTCAAGAGATAGGGAGGTCAATTAGAAAAGTTTACTGTATTATCTGCCTTTTAAAGTGATTTAAATTCCAAGTCGATCCTTCGGTCTTTTTGAGATGCAAAGTAGTCAATTACTTTTTTCATTAAAGTTTTTTATCTTCTTTATTAATGCCCTTTCTATGGTAAGCAAAGCTAAAGAAGATAACCTTTCCTGACCCATGGTATTTCTTAAAAATGTCTTTATTCTTTTTAAGATAGAAAAACAACGTTCACTTTCGATGGTAGTCATAGGGAGAATACATAAGATTTTTAACAGTTTGACACTTTCAGAAAAAGTATTGCACAAATTATTGTTAATAAAAAGCTGTAACAAAGCAACTGCACCTTCACTATTGGAAAAATCTTCTCGGCTATATAATACTTCTAATTCAGTTTTAAGTTTCAAATGATTTATGACTGGATACTCCGTTTTAACTAATTTAAACATATCTTGAGGAAAGCTTTTTGTATAATCTTTAAATTGATCTGCGTGAAATAGCTGAGACACTGCTAAATGATTACTAAAGCCAAACCTGTTTTTGATCTCAGATGTAATTATATCACAAACTTCTAATGAAATTCTCCTTTTTGATTCTTCCGTTTTACATCTCTGGGCAGACTGCATGGATGTCTCCTCCAAATAGTTATTCAAAATTTTATTTCTGATGTCTTCAATTTTACTATTAAAAACGCCAATACGCTTATTTACTGTTATGACATCGACATTACATTTTTGTAATTGATTGAACAATATATCACAATGAGGCATAACTAAATGAAAAAAATTTAACCTGTAAAGAAAATGTTCATTTTGTAAGTAGTTTTTTAACCCAATAGCTTGGTTTAGAGTGTTATTTTCTGATTCATTATCAATGATTTTTTTCTAAACAATCTAATAATTCTGTTCGATAGGTATAAACAGTCTCTATGCACTTCGTATTAAAATTCCATCGTGTTGGAGCCGCTTTAGGTAATCTCACCTTAACAACATTATCTAACACGGCTGTTCTTTTTTGGCGATTTTCCAAAGAATGAAGAAAAGCTATGTAAATTAGCAAAAAAAATTTTTATGCTTTTATCCTGACTTGATGCTTTTTGTAAAATTAAATTTAGTTGATGAGCGTAACAATAAATAAAATTTGCTGAAGGATAACTTTTTTTAATTAAAAATACCTATTAACATCTTTTTTCTTATCAAGAGGTGTTTGCTTTATCGTCATATTAGGTTTTGGATGGCCACCACCTTTGAATTTCACTCGGTCTCCATAACCCAAGTTATGTTCATCTTTCAGTTTTAATATATTTTGTACAACACTCATATTTAATAGTAAACACCAAAAACACTGTTTTACTTAATTTCACGACAAGTAGAGATTTACTAACAAAATGTTCACAAATAAAAACATTAAAAACAACGCGACAGAATTTACCGACCAACGCGTACCTAGTCAGCATTAAGACTGCTGACTGACGACTGCTCACAGAGATCTGTGCGACTACTCTACTAAACTTCGTGCGTTACTGTTTCCGTAAAATGTCAGGGACATTGTCCCCGCCAGTGTTTTCTGTCTTTTTTGCTTTCTGACGATTTGCGCATAAGTCTATTTCACTTTAGTTCGTTGTAAATTCGGTCCGTAGCTAGCTTTGAGGACACGTTGTGGGAT
Source organism: Rhamnusium bicolor (assembly GCA_029963845.1). NCBI lineage: Eukaryota > Metazoa > Arthropoda > Insecta > Coleoptera > Cerambycidae > Rhamnusium > Rhamnusium bicolor. Next base: position 865,819 of record JANEYF010005702.1, on the reverse strand, counting down.
TGACCCAAGATTTTTAAATTCTGTAAATGAATAATGTAATGGATACGAATGTAGAGGCTCGGTGCTCGGTGCTCGGAGGGGATACGAAATCCTACGATCTAGATATTTGAATAGTATTGTGCATAGAATGAACTAGAAACTTTAATATATTTTTTTAAGAATATTAAAAATATATATATATATATATATATATATATATATATATATATATATATATATATATATATATATATATATATATATATATATATTACATATTTTTAAACTTCAGAAAATTAATAGCTCTATTTTTTTATTTGTATGTGGGAGGTCATTGACCAAATGACCCTATAGAAGAACCGCCAGTGACCGTCACATCGAGTCCTTCAAGTTTCTTTCAGCACTTGGAGTTAAAGTCTACCATTGTACCGTTTAATCACCGAAATTACACTCCCCCGTAAATTAATTTCACCGATGTATATAATATTTATTAATTGTACTTGACTTGGTTTAATTGTTAGAGAATCTAATTTTATGTTTATTTGACTTCATATTTTGGATAAACGTTGGGCTTTCTTATTTACAACTAACAGGAATCCTGGATTAATTCTCCAAACCAGCTATCCGAAAACATACACCGTTATATATTCCGACGCCCAAACATACTTTCTTACATATTTTGGGCGTGCGAACAGACACCGTTACAGGTCTAGTGGTAGTGTTACTGGAAACTTCGGTAACACATTTGAAATAATTCCTACACAGTTTGTAATAAACTAAATCCACTTCATACCGCGAAATACCATTTTCTTTAAATGAAACAACCGTACTTAATAAATCTGTTACGGAACATAGTGTTGAAAATATCCTAAAATGTAAAAGTACATTACAGAATGATTAAGAATGTGCATGTGGACAAATAAATATTCAATGGCGAAAGAATTGTAGTTTATGAATCATTATTTCTGATTATTAAAAAAAATAGCACAGTTCCATTAAAAAAATTTCCATAGGACCCCTACGGAAATGAAAATGAAAATTAAATTCCGTTTTTTGAAAAAAACTTAAAAATACTGGTACCTATCAGTAATTCAAACAACTATTTTTTTCTTTACAGACAAGTCTACAACATTATTAATAAGTTCTACTTAGTAATTTTCTTACATCGCATTCATCTGACGCGGCCATTTTGAAAAAATTAAAAAATTGTTCGTATCTTACTTATTTCTTGGAATTTTTAAAATCTGAAAAAAACAGTTGCACTTAAAAATGTATGCTTAATGAGAAACCATCAAAAAAATATAGTCATTCCATTTAAGAAAAAAAGTTTGTCACTTCCGGTTCAACCGGAAGTGATATTTTCATTCCTGTTAGTCTAAAAGTAGCCCATTATTGTCTAATTTATGTGTACCAAAAACAAAATTTTTAAATTCAAAAAGAACCAAAATATTGGGGGCGTACATTGACTCATGGCCACCCGGTATAGCAATAATACTTTTTAGTGCCGACATTAGTCAGAGGTAGTTCTACTACATGTACTCTACATCTGAGATAGTTGTTAATTACTGGGGAACGTGTATTATCTACTGATTATATAATAAAAACAAGATTTGGTTGACTGGCTAATTCTATTTTCAGCCATGACCTTTAATCGCCTTCGTAGGTTATAAATAAAAAAAGATTTTGAAGTTATATTGGAAAGAGTTGACTTGAAAATGTTTTCTTAACCGCCTTTCAAGTCACCAAAGTACCTCCCAGAAAATCCTATGATTTTGTGTTGAGTGAAGAGAGACGAGACCTTACAGTTTATTGGGGAGTCCGAACCACATCTAGTGCATCAACAGTTCTCTCCGATCTACATTATGTCATTTATTTAACTGATATAACAATAAATAGATAATTTACTAGTTTTGAGTTTTATTTTACAAAATAGTTGTTTATGCAACAAATGTAAAAAGTGAGTGTATTACACGAGACCTATAAATTTCTACGAACATGTAAAAAGATGGAAATTTATGAGATCCAGTGTCTTAAATTATATTTCATCTGTTAAGTTAACAATAGAATGCAACAAAATGTTTACTTTTATTTAAAAAGTCACTTATTATGTTGAAAATTACTAAATAATGGCCAATTTTTGGCATTACTGTAAAAAAAGGATTATCTTGTTTCGCAAATTAAAAAGCTTTAACCTTGGAAAGTGCCATAAATATTGATTGTGCTTAGAAAAAATGTAGTGCATTAGAGTCAACACTATTTTTGTTTTGCCCGTTCAATGTTCAATCGTTTCTAATAATGTGCAATCAACAAGTGCTTAAATTATTTGTTTTGTCAGTCAGTGGTGCGCCTACTTCGTTTTAACTTTTAAGAACCTTTTTTTGTAGACTTTTGGACATACCTCATCATCATAAATAGAAAATACTTATTATTAACTTTTTTCACAAGGCAAAGAAACAAGAAAATGGAGAATGATATTCAATTATAAAGTCTATTTAATTTATATTGTCTTTATAGTAATCTAGTTCGCCTATGAGATGACTGAGATAAGTTTACTTTGTTAAACAATAACAAGAAACAGAATGGACAAACTAATATAAGCTCACATTCACACTAGCATTAGTAGGCCAGAAAATTACAGTTAGAAAAACCGGCCGACTAGGTATTAGATCATATGTACCTAATCAACGTTATTATTTAATAAGTTATCGCAAAGTGCCCTGTGTAACAGATAATAATGGCAATCAATAATTACTGCATTTTACTTTTTTTAAACATATTTATTTCAAGTTACTGCATCAAGGAAAATCCATGTATCCTTGTGATAGGATCTGGACCTTCTGGAATCGCTGCAGCCACAAAATTATGGAAACACAATTTTACTAATTTGAAAATTCTTGAGGCTGAAGATCGAATTGGAGGTCGAATAAAAAGCATAAAGTTTGGTGATGCTTATGTAGATTTAGGGGCGCAGTCATGCCATGGAGAAAAAGATAATATCGTCTATCACCTGGTAAACCAATACAATATTTTAAAACATAGTAATTTTTCACTTAAAATGGTTTACTCAAATGGTGAGTTTATTGATGATGAAATTTGTAAAAATTTGGTAGATTTCGTAGACTTTGTAAATCTAGATCCTACAGATCCAAAAGCAAGAGCAAGCTGTCAAAATACTTCTTCAGTTGGGGAATGTTTTGCAAAAGAGTGAGTATTAATATTATTGCATCCAAAGGCAAGCTTATTTGTTTTCAAAATTGATTTAGGTAAAAGAGTGGAATGATTGTGTATGCATGAATGCGTGTGTCTGTAGGTGAGTGTGTGAGTTCATACGTGTATCGGGTTTTCACTACGGTTACATGAATCGCCTAGCATCCTATTTATAGGTTTTATTTATTTACTTTATTACCCTCATGTTGGTTTTAATGTCACTTTTTAAGATGTATATGTTTTTGATTGCTCCATTTGATAAAGCATATTTTTCTACATATAGTCAATATTTTATTTGGTTGCATGCAGTGGCGCCTGGTGGATTTAGGTTATACCATATCTCAATATAGAGCACGCAATTCTTTAGGGCATCGCTATCAGTACTGAATGGAAAAGTTTTACAGAAAAAAGTTAATAAAAACTTTTTTCTACAAAAAATATTAAATTCTTATTACTATTATCATTTTTGTAAGACAACAAATTTCGACCTTTTCATCAAACTTTTGTTTATTAATCAGCGTCTAAATTGCTTTACTGTTTTATTTTATAATTTAAACGGGTTTAAATTACAATCGTTAAGAGATAAGAGTTAAATTGTGTTGTCGGTGAAAGCAAAAGATAGACAACCCCAATTATAACCCACCACGGCTAGTCAGCTATTCTAGGAGGCAAGAGTCGTGGGTAAGAGTTCAGGCACTGCTAAATTTGAGAATTAGTTGTTACAATTCGGTGTTGTTATAGCAAAATATTATTTATGAATGGGAACGATCTCAAAGGGCTGTGGGTGCCATGAGTTAAAGAAACTCAAGAAAAAGACAGAATAAAATTGAAACTAGTTTAATTAAAACTACCTGTAGCAAAAATTTACAAAATATCACACTACTAGCCCAAAAGATAGGCTAAGTAGCAGCAACTACACTAATGAGGTATGCAAAACGGTAAGCATAAGAAATCAAAATATTAACTAGAGTAGCAGCTCAAGCGCTGACAGCGATAAGATAAGACAAGAAATATGTACAAGGTACAAACGAGTTAAAAATATTCAAGAATAATAACTACTTACTAACGTACTTTACTCTCTACAAAGCGGTAAGCACAAGCTAAAATTACACAAAAAAACAAACATCTAAAGCCCAATAAGAGTAGGCAACTAACCTACAAAGTTACTTACCCCTACGTGAGGTAAAAAAAGATACTACGACTGTACTACGGATTTTTGACAAAGGGCCACCAAAATCAACAATAGTAAGCAAAAAGTACAAGCACACGCGCACCAAATTGTAAGCAAAAGGTAATTACAACGGCTGCGCTAGCGATTTTAGGCAAAAGGCAACTAAAATCAGGTAACTGTGGTTAACATAACCTAGTAATTACTAAATATATAATTTGTAAGCAACAACATATCCTGCAAGCAGTAAATTACAAAATACATAAGGTCCTACGCCTTACGCATTTAAACAGACACTAACACTGGACTGATGGTCATAAAAATACAAAAAAAATAAAGGTAATGGCGTGTCCGCTTAAATGCAAACGGGCACAAAACAACACATCTTAAAATAACATCAACGGCTACAAGCAAACTACAAGCAAATAAAAAAAGCAAAAAAAAAAAGCAAAAAAAGGCAAAGTAAGGTCGGCTACAGGTCCTAACTGTAAGCGATCTATATCCTGGCTGGCAGAAAAATGTAAAAAGTACTTATCTTAAGCAATCGGGCTGAAACAACAGCTCCTTGGGAATTCCGCATACGTTGGCTAGATCGGCATCAGGCTGTCGGTACCATCCCATAGTTAAAGTGATCTCACAAGCTTAAGAATTCAGTAATACGTCCAAGGCACAGTTAATCACGTGCATAGTTTTCCAGGTAATCCAGTCAGTGCTCCAGTAAACAAAAAAAGGTGCATCAAGAGGAATGCATAAAAAAATGCCTCAAAAAAATTGATAGAAAAAAATCTCAGTAACACGAAATTACAGTAATCGTAATAAAAAAATAAATAAAAATAATGAATAAATAATTATGGTAATAATAAATAAATAATCCCAGTAATAAACCACGGTAATAAATAATAATGGTAATAAGAAATAATCATTCAAGAAAATCTGCAACTAACATCCAATAAAGCGATTGAATTATTCGAGCCACGAGGTGTTTCAAGAAAGTGCAAAAGCCGACCACTGCTTGTAGTGGCCTCGTTGGAAAATAAATGAGTCGGAAGCGAGATTAATCTAAATTCCCCACCGCGACCGCGCAAAGGGTACCACGCAAATGTTGAGTAGTTAAATTAAATGAATTGTCACCATGGACTGATATTGTACCGATCAAAAAGGTATGTATATTAAGTTTCAGACTTTACTGGTAATCATTTTCAAATTCAATAGCCTGGGCGTATTACGTGAATTAACAGGTGGTTAACAATTTGTCAGTTGACTAGCCTCGTGCCGCCGTAATATTATGGAAACGGAACATCGAGAGGGTGTTCCGATCGAAAATAGGTAATAAACTTAGTTGTGACAAAAATTGAAAATTTACTGTTACAATTTACTGATGGTAAAGTGAATAGTTATTTCCTCATCTGAATCATTTATTTTCTATAATTAGACAGGTTTTTTAAAATAATTTAAATTGATGTTATTATGTGATCATACTATCTACAAATATTAGGTAATAGTTATTTACGCAACTTTTCGGGAGTGATACGTACAACATTTTTTTCTACAACCGTTTTTCAAAACACGTTTTAACTTGAAATCCTTTGGAAACAAAATTCATAAAATGCAACTGACAGATATCAGACGTTGTTGTCTAGAGTGGTTAATTAGGTACCTACCAACCAAAAGCGACATAAGGGATTGGTAAAGACTTCACCGATCTCTTATTTCACTTTACCCGACTAGACCAATACAGATATATTTACCACTCAAAAAAATGTACCAAAAATAATTAACTTTCTAGGCGAATTGCAAAAAATAATAATAATTCAAGAGTTTAAAACAAAAATTATTGCAGAATATACTACAACAACTACCTCATCCTAAATAATACTAGAAGAGATTGTATTAAATAATCCTGATGTGGGTTGGAACCTTTGATGTGAAGATAATACTGACGTAGTTTTTCACGAAACACCAAAACACAATATACTGCCCTCGACGCGCGTTTCGCCAACCAAATTGGCATCAAATGGAGATGATTAAAACTAACCCTATGCCAACAATGTATCTATTTATACCTAAACTATTTTCACGGTTGAACGAACCGTGACCTATTAACCAACAAAGCGAGCTATTTGGGATTGGCCCTCTGTCACTATTCATATTAAATTTACGCTTTGGGATTTCCAAGCTTTCAAATGCATGCAGCAGCAGCAACACTAGACTTATCTTTTTTACTATATTCGAGATGGGCCATATTCTCTTTGAATATAGTTTAAATTGATCGTCTAATCTGTCCAACATATTTTTGATTACAGTCCTTACAGCTAATTTCGTATACCCGCTACTATTCCTTTGTTTCAATTTTGTCTTTTGGATTGCCTACATACTCACATCTTTAAAAACTTTACCAATATCACGGGTGAATCGAGGATCGAATGGAATCTATACAAGTTAAATTCACATATAAAATTGAAAACTCTGGACAACTACCATTTCTGGATATTATATCAATAATTAGAAATATTGAAAATAAGTTAGAATTTGACATATACATAACAGATACCAGTACTGTAACATGTATCCCTAAGGACTCTCACCATTGTGCTCAACATAAAATGGTGAGTTTTAATTTAGTCCATCGCCTATTACGCCTCCCCTTTAATAAAGAGAGGTTTGAAGAAAAAAGGTATTGGTTCAGGATATAGCTGCAAGTAATAGATATTCTGTAAGTTTAATTGATAAAATAATTAGGAAAAGTAAATTTAAAGAGACACTTCGAAATTCTTCGACTTTTCAAAATGAAGGAATTAAATTGCAAATATTAAGTATCCAACGAAGCTAAAATAGTAATCAATTCAAAAAATTGTAAAAAATTCAGCAAAATAATGTTGACCATGTAATTGGTATTAATGCTGTGAGCCGGTTCTCCTTCCTTTCTCGAGACATGTTTTCTAATACCACAGCAAGTGTCGACCATAGAAATACTGGTTCAAACAACTCAAAAAATTGGCATACTATCTTTATTAAATACAACCACACAGTTGTTGACCTTAAACTTAGTGGAAATCATACTAACTTTGATTTTTAACAAAAAGAAATAGGAAACGACAAACGGTTATTGAAATTCGGGAATAACGACGAAATCGCTAATTACCGAGGAATCATTTAAATTGGATGAGTTTCTCATTTTTTTTTATATTTTAAAAATTTCACCACCAAAATTTTCTCGAGAAGGTATAGTCGCGGCAAACGTTATAGTAGAAGAAGCGAGACGCGCGGTAATACAGGGTCCCATCGATTAAGGCTAAAGGGATTATATAACCTAGCGCTTGACCACGTATCTTACCACAGCCCGGCCGTCATTCTCCTATATCTTTTGCCGCCACTATACTTACTAATATTTTAACTTCTTCTAGATTCAACTCAACGCTGGTACAAACATACGAAAATAACCCTGAGAAATTAAATATTACTTTGGAATCAGCCGATTTGTTAGAAAATCATATTATTAGCGATTACAGTTCCTTCTCTTCATATGATATATCTAGAAAGTCATCTTATAAAACTTGTGAAGGAGATTTATATTTAAACTGGGATGGACTCGGCTACAAGACAATACTAGAGATAATGTTGCAAGAATATCCTGATCGGAGCCAACAACTACCTGTCGTCAATAATATATTGTTAAACAAAGAAGTCACTAAGATTATATGGAGTAATAATACAACAAGAAATGTTGTACATTGTCTTGATAATACAGTATACGAGGCTGATTATGTCATTTTTACTGCATCTGTGGGAGTATTAAAAGCCAGTAGCGATAAAATGTTTGAACCCAAATTACCAGATGAGAAACTAAGAGCAATTAGAAGTATTGGTTTTGGAGCTATCATGAAAATTATTTTTCATTTTCCAACGACTTGGTGGAACCCAAATGATACCTATGCCTTCATTTGGAGTGCAGAAGATAAAAAGAAAATTCCGACAAAATTTGGCAAGGGGCCAGTTAAGGTTAGTATTCTTGATTTTTCATGGACGTAAAAAATCTAAAGTAATATAACAAACCCTCAAGGGAATTCATGGAGAGAAGTTTATATAATAGGAAAATAATCTATGTGATTAAGGTCTGACGATTCAGGAAGTCACTGCCCTCCTAGACCTATTTAATGGCCTGGATATGTCTAGTCTAAGAGCTAGTGGAATCGACAACATACGAATTTCGATAAGGCTGGAAATATGCAAAATGTTAGTTTAGATCGCCTCAAAGAAGGAATTATCGATACCCGTAAAGGATGTCGGTGGAAACTACCTGCCATATCAGGTAAAAAGTTGCCGTTTTGAGATGAAATTTACTTATTCCAACAAGGCTGAAATTTGAGGAGTACCTTCGAAAAATAAGTAAAAGACGATATGCAAAGAGCCATACCGATTGGGTGGTGGAAAGGGGGTGTCATACCATAAAATTGATTTTGACGAGTGCGAGAGATAGGGCCTTATGCAGTCCCGCGCGTACGAGAGAGATCATTAATGGGTGCTCCGCCGCGCGCGTTGTAATGAAACGCCCATAGCCAAGTATTGTTTGCAACTTTCGAGATTTTTATTAAACTTTCGTATTTTTTTTATATTATAATCATACGTGGGATTTACCGATCGGATATGACGTAAAACCAGGGTTGAATTTAGGTGGTTATGTGTCAGATTTTCATGCATGTATGAAACAATATCTTACCTTAAATTCAAAGTTGATAAAGTTAATTTATTAAAAATACTCACTCGAAGAGAACCGGGCATATAGGGGGATGTACTTAACACTAAACTAACACACAAAGTATTTTTCACTACCGGTTACAAGAATAGAAGTATATTATTAATACAAGATAGATTTATTGGGGTTCAAAATAAAACAAAGAAGGTTTAGTGCCATATTCCCCAAAAAAAAAACAATTATGCATCTACGGACACGTGTTTCGGAGTTATTGCCCCTCATCATCATAGCGTAGCTAAGGAATTGGATCTACGATGGGATAGATCAGGAACAAGAACTAAAATAAGGCTGGAAAGTACAGTACACTGTACTCAATTAGTGTCTTCATGTTCCCATGTGCCACCCCAAATGTGGCACATGGGAACAAATCTTGTATTTCGTGTAAGTATATAATTCTCTTTAATCTTGTCAAATTTAAAATCATGTTGTCTAATTTACAATTGTTTAATTAGTTAAAATAATAATTATATTTTCTTATTTTTATCTAATCTCTATAAATGTATTTGTATTTCGTTTTCTACAAATCATTGTTCATTTTAGAAAATTAGTTAGAGTTTGTGTAACTACTTATATATAAAACTTTTTACTTTAGCCTTATGATCTGATGAAGAAATGCTAGGCATTTCGAAACCGGCAATCATTAATAAAGGATTGTGAGAAAAAATCAAACAGGCGTTTAAGTAAACAAATAATGAAAAAATTTATGAAAATTAAATGAAAACTGTTAAAGAGAATGTAGTTATTGCGAATTATGCAGGAAAAAATTCAAAAAACCTGCTTAAAATGATTAAAATTTGAATTTGAAAATTAAAATTATATTTAAGTCCGCGGTGTTTGAGATAGGAAAGCATGTCTACGCCTTGAAAGGAGATGTGGATAGGATGGGAAGTATGTTTAGATTTAGGATGTTTAAATCGTATGCGTGTTTAGTTTTGGTCAGTTTGCGTCGAAGAACAAGGAGAGGTTTTCATGGAGTAACTTGTGGGTATGTACAAAGCCGTGATGTCCTCCCGTATATTTCCACATTTTTTCTGCATAATTCACAATAACCACATTCTCTTTAACCATTTTCATTAAATTTTCATAAATTTTTTCAATATTTGTGTACTTAAACACACAGTTTGAAAATTGCAAACAATACTTGGGTATGAGAGTTTCAATACAACGTGCGCGGCGGAACTCCCATTTATGCTCTCTCTCGTACGCACGGGAATGCATAAGGCCCTCACTCTCGCACTCATCAAAATCAATTTTATGATATTGCACCCTCTTTCCACCTCCCAATCGGTAAGGCTCTTGCATATCGTCTTTTACTTATTTTTCGAAGGTATTGTTCAAATTTCAGCCTTGTCAGTATAACTAAATTTCACCTCAAAACGGCAACCTTTAAACTGGTTTGGTAGGTAGTTTCCACCAACCAAACGGTATGGCAATTTGTGTTTCGTTAATAGGATGGTACTAGCTATCATTACTGAAAATTTAAGCTTTATCGAAATTTTGCATTTTTTTCCCTATTTTTAAAATTCAGGGCGCTCACCCCACCGACGTCATTTAGCCATGCCGGCCATTCCTTCTTTGAGGCAATCTAAATTAATATTTTTGCATATTTCCATCCTTGTCGAAATTCGTATGTTGTCGAGGCCACTTAGACGATTCAGAAACTCACTCACATTTAAGGAGAAAAGAGAGAACCATCGTTCATTAGCCATATTCATTGTATTGTTATATCAGGTACTTCTTCTAAAATATAGAGAAGATTATTTTCAATGAATTGACGGTTTGAATCACCATTCAATCTATCAAGATGAAAATGTAGTCCAATCAGATAATTGTCAATGACTCTATTCCAATCGTTTATGGACCCAGATGTGGTTATTACGGAAATTTATAATAGCTTCTATGAAATAGCAGGTGTCATTCGTGAACAAGATTTTAGCGTGAAATTGGAACTATCTGCATTCATTTCTGAAAACCACTGCCAACAATTGACACTTACACGATGGTAATTTGGTAACAAAGCCGGAATGCATTGGATGTACGGGGATACAACATTTTTCGGAGAATCATTAATAAATTCAAGAATTTGTTCTTTCAGTTGTCGAATTCTGACAGTTGCTGGTCTTCCTGTAATATCTATAGATTTAATAAAACCGCTAGTTTCTTCCAGACGAATATGTAGGTGAGTGAATGTCCTAGAACATGGTAACCGATTTTCAGGATATCACTCTGCATACAGACCTTTTGCTTTCAGGGCCTTATCATTGATTAAATTATAGAAAAATGTATATCTATTAACCATTTCAGCATTCGTAAAAGCAGCCTGGTGAAACGAGATTATATAACAATAAATCAATCAAGACCAGATTACTATCCAAATCTTACTACATGGAATTTCGTCTAATGACCACTGAACTGAACTGAAGCAAATTAAAAACACAGAGATCAAAATAGCGAAAAACTACAAAATCTTCGTTACCATTGCTGAAAGAGAATAGGATACAGAATTGTTGACTTTGTCAAAAATTATGTGCCGAATTTACTATTTAAGTTAATGTATGAGCATGCATTTGTATTTTGTCTAATAACTTCTAAACGAAAGAAGATATACAAAAAACTGCAGGAGACAAGAAAATTACGATGCAAATCAGGAAGTCTAAAATAAAGAGCAGTGATGGACTAAAATAAGTTTGGGAGGGAAAATGAGTACATGACCTCGAAAAATGATCACTTTATTTATCATTCTCAGTAAAACATTTATATGGAAAATGTATATCTTGTATACTAAATGTTGGCTCAATATCTCAAAAATATGGAAGATCGATAATAGAATTCAAGATAGATCGAAATTTCTAACGCTCTATGTCTCAAAAATTAGAGACTTCATATGAACATATTATCTGTGTTCATATGAAATTTTTATAATAAAATAACCTGAGGGATCACATCCTCATGAATTTTACATTATTTAAGAACACTATTCTATATAGGGTAACTAGTAAAAATATTTATCAGTGATGTCAGTGCCAATCAACGTCTTAGTGTTTTTATATTGTTTTTTTATTGGTAATTTAATTAATATCTCAAACATTTTTAAAGAATGGTAGATCATGGTTAACAACATCGGCGGCTTTCATAACAGCAGAAAACAATCCAAAAGTGTTAATGGGCTATTTCTCTGGAGTGATGGTACCAGAGATGGAAAAAGAGTCAGATCAAATCCTGCAAGATGGTTGTATGTACATGTTCAGGACATTCTTGGGTAAAACATATTCTGTAATTGAACCAGACAACATGATAAAGTAAAAAAAACGTATATCTCCAATTTCTCGAATACTAATAATTACTAACCTTTTTATAGATCAACATGGTACAGTAATCCTCACTTCCGTGGAACTTATTCTTATGAATCCGTTAAGAGTAATAGTGCTGAGAATCGATTCCCAGAAGAACTTGCTTCGCCACTGATTCGTGAAAATGGAAATCCATCTGTACTTTTTGCTGGTGAAGCGACACATCCCTATTACTTCTCCACAGTTCATGGGGCAATTGAGACCGGATACAGAGAAGCTGACAGAATAATAGATCTATATTCACATAATAAGTAGAGATATATGATTTATATTATTATTTAGTTTAAGAATAATTGAATTTTTTGGTGATATTTTTAAGTTGTATATAAATATTTGTTTGTGTATATAGTAGTATATAGATAGAAAGATAATAGATACATTTTTATTGGTCATGTACCGGATGTCACTGAGATATGGTTCACCCTCTTTTTTTTTCTTTAATTACTTCCTCACCCCTCAAAGTGAGGAAGGTATGGGATTCCTGAAAAAAATATTGCATTTCTGGACGAATATCGACGAATTATTACGATACACAAAATTTCAGAAATTTTCTGTGTGCGTGTGTGGTTCACGATAGCAGCTACAGTTTTTAAGATGAAGCTTTCAAATTTGGTACACAGATTCTAGAGGTCAAAAAAAGTGATTTAGTTCGTTGATGATTAAAATCGGTCCTCTGCAACGGGGTCTACCGGTCCCCAACATTTCTATTTCTAACTTTACAAAAAAATTTATTCGTGATGAAAGATTATAAATCAGATCTGTTATACAAACCCATTATAATATTGTATTCAAATGTTTAAATAAGGCTATAATTTAAAATTTTGTAAACATTTTGGCAACACCATAAAATTTGAATTTTAATTGACACTTCTTAAAATTATAAATGTCTAAAAAAAATATTAGTGACATTCCACCAATGTGACTTTTTTAAAACGTCAAAAATTACTTTTATTACAAACTCCACCACACATCGGAATTTACTACGGTGTAGAAGTTCTGATTCCCCAAGTAATTGTCAGCGGTTTTTCTAACTTAGAAAAATGGTATCATACAGATCGAGCCAACTCAATAGATGCTCGACTAGCGGTATGTGTAGTTTACTGTTTTCCGTCTAAATACGAAGTCCGAACGAAAGTTAACGATTACGTCAGGGCACTTGTTGGGGAGGAGCATACGAAACAAAGTCAAAGTAGATTTTCGTCAAGCTAGAGCTGAGCTGCGGTGGAGAGTGTTGCTCGTTAATCTAAAAAAATCTTTCCGTATTAACATATTAACTACAATTATCTGAATGTTTCACAATTTCAGTGTTTCTTCAGGAACGCTACAGATTTCAAAATACTAAAATTATGAAAAATATTAAAACAGTACACAATCAAATATTGATTTTTTTTTTCGAAGAAAGAAATAATTCTAAAAACATAAATTAATATTCTTATAAATAATAGAGAAAAATAATGTCAACTCAAAAAAAATTAAATAATACAAATAAATAATAAATAAATAAATACTTTATTTGCCCAACAGGTATAACCCAATTACAGGACAAAGCTAAATTAAAACTAATTAATAAAACTGAGAAAAAAAATCAATAATATTAACATAGAACGTTGATTGCAAAATATTACAATTAACGCATAAAAGCATCTTAAAATTTAGAAGTATATAAAAACTATGTGAACGAAATGTGATGTGGCATAATAAAAATTACAAAGCAATTAAAACTAATCACAAAGAAACTGTCTAGCATAATTTAATAATTCTTGTTGTGAGCAAACATTTAAATCACAAATATCACTTAATTTATTAAAGTAATTACACATACAATACAATGGTGATTTTAACATAACATTTGTTTTTGCACGATTACAGTAAAACGTTGGATTCAGACGAGAATGCAATCTTGGAACATTGATATTAAATTGTGAAAGAATCTCTGTACAGTCAATTTTATTATGAAATATTTTATATAGGAATACAAGAAATGAACAGATTCTCCGAAATTCAAGGCTCTCAAAATTAAATGTGTTTAACAAATAATTGTTATTTATACCTCTGTCGGGATAGTGTCCTGTTAATTTAAATAATAAGAATTTTAGGAATTTTCTTTGGACTTGTTCTAAGCACTGCTTATAAATTTCGTAATACGGATTCCACACAATCAATCCATACTCGAGTTTGGATCTTACATATGAGTAATATAGTAATTTTAAAGCCTCCAGGTTGGTAAAAGATTTGCAATTTCTTATAATGAAGCCAAGCATTCTTGTGGCTTCTTTCGATTTGGTTCTTATATGTTCACCGAAGCTCAGCTCAGAATCAAAGTATATACCCAAATCTTTAATTGAAGTCTGATGTTCTAGACTTGTTCCATTTATGGAGTAATTGTACTGAAGCCAGTTTTTTTTGGAAAGAAACAACTTTACATTTTCCGACGTTAAGGTCTAATTTATTAAGATAGCACCATTGACTAATTCTATTAAGTTCATTTTGAATCAGCGCGCAGTCTTCCTCAAATTTGATATTTCTGAAAATTTTTAAGTCATCTGCGTACACCAGTTTATCGCATTCTAAACCCTCACATAAATCATTTATAAATAATAGAAACAATAATGGCCCAAGATTACTACCTTGTGGAACCCCAGACGATGATGTATATACTGATAACTTATAACCGTTGTATGACACAAATTGATATCTGTTTGTTAGATAGGATTGCAAGAACAGTAACAACTGCGTGTTAAATCCAAAATGATTCAGTTTTTTCAGTAATATGTTGTGATCAATTCTGTCAAAAGCCTTTAAAAAATCTGTATACACCACATCTAATTGTCCTTGTTGGTCTATAATATTTGATATATTTTGAGTGAGAACTACTAAATTTGTTACGGTTGATCTGTTAGTCATGAAGCCATGTTGATATGGTGATATTACTGTTTTCGTGGACAAGTAGATGCGGTTGTACAAAATAATTTCAAAAACCTTTGCAAAGTTACACAAGATAGAAATTTGTCTGTAGTTGATACTTTTGAAGTACCTCCAGCTTTAAAAATTGGACATGCCTTTGCCATTTTCCAATCATCCGGAAATGTCGACGTATTAAGAGACAAATTAAATAGTATAAACAATGGAACTGATAACACATAAACGCAATCTGCAACTAAAAAGGAAGGTATTAAATCCGGTCCCGATGTCATCTTATTTTTTAAACTTTTCATAGCCTCTTCAACTTCAATTATTGAAATATTGGTGATATTAATATTATCGTAATTAGTGTTGGCTGTAATATTATTATTATTGTCCTGATCACTCGGAGCAGCGTATACTGAACTAAAGAATTTACTGAATATATTAATAATTTCATCTGGCTTTTCATAACTTTTATCGAGATACATCATTTTACTCGGTATTCTAGATTGTTGCCGTTTTGAGTGAACAAATGACCAAAAGTTTCTTGAATCTGTAGATATTGAATACTGAATATTGTCAAGATAGCTGTTATATGCTGCATCTGTCTGCTGTTTGATTAAAGACCGAAATCGTTTAAATTCATTTAAGTGTTAATAAGAATTTGTTTTTTTATAGTTAGGATAATGTTTATCTTTAACTTTGATATTATTGATAATTTCCCTTGTATACCACTAATATGTCAATAAATAAATAAATAATTTAAATTAGATACTCAAAAAGACCTCATTCTTCATCAAGGCAATATTCTAACCTAAAGTAAAAGTCCCGTCTGACATTCACGCTGCGATCGCTCCATGCAATGTGCTGGCAACAGATGGGTGTCTGTAAAGTGCGCACACCACTAGTCGCGGATCTAGTGGGTTGATAGATCTGTATCCGGTCAATATATAAATGAAAAGACATTATTTGACCAAAAAAAAGTATTTATCACTTCCGATTTCAACGGAAATGATAGTAATTTTCTAATTTTTATATTATGGCCCCCTATATATTTTTACAGTTTTGGATAGGTTAAGTGTTTGGCTTTTGTTTTTTCGTTATTATTAGCCATATATTATTAAATGCAGAACGCGCAGTAGGCTCATAAATATTTTAAATTATGCGTTTCAAATGAAGTTCTATTGTTTGTATTGTGTATAGGTATTAAGTAGTACAACGGCTTGAAATTAGCTATTTTTCTCTACTTCTATGAAGTAACGTTTTTCTAAAGATTCTGTAATTTAAAATTACGAATAATTCTGATATTTCACATATAAATCTAGATTTAATTTTACGTATTATATTGAGCATTTAACTCATCATATAATAAACTCTGGGATTTTAAACCTATTAAAATGTTTTCCCACATTCTGATTTTTTCTATTATTTCTTGAACAAATAAATTTCACTTAAAATCCATAAAATTAATAGTAAGAACAAGTAGTGTAAACAAAAAAAAACGACAGTTTATTAGAAATCATAGTAATTGTTCATTATCGTCTCTGCACAAACCAGTGGCGTCTGGTGGATTTGGATAATACAATATCTCAATATTGGAGCATTAAACCTAAGCAATATTTTAAGACACGACTATCAGTACTGATTGAAGAAGTTTTGCAGAAAAAAAAATTAAAAAAAAAATTGATAAAAAAAAGTTACAAATATGCGCAGCCTTCCCAGATTCCATCCAGACCATTAGTAAAATCTTCGCAAACTATTTTTTTTCGTAATCAGAAGGAAAATTTATCACCCTTTTTTTGGTTTTCGAAAATTTTGATTTTTTTGTAAAGTTATGACTCTTTGAAATTTAAGTTCTTCATTGCGTAAATTTCAAAATGTCAGAATTTACAAAAATTCAAAATTTTCGAAAATCAAAAAACGGGGTGGTACATTTTCCTTCTGATTACGAAAAAAAAATCTTTTGCAAAGATTTTACTAATGGTCTAGAGTGAATCTGGGGAGGCTGCACATTTTTGTAACTTTTTTTTCTCAAATTTTTTTTCAATTTTTTTTTCTGCAAAACTTATTCAATCACTACTGATAGTCATGCCTTCAAATATTGCTTGGGTTCCATGCTCGAATACTGAGATATGGTACAACCTAAATCCACCACCCGCCACTGCCACAAACGCGTTTCTTCAACAAGTTCATTCATTGCATCAAGGTAATATTAAAAAAGGTCTCTTAATGACACTGTTCCTCAATTTCTCTAGGATTTTTTAGAACTCTGACTTTTCAAAAAAGTGGCAAATATTGTTGAGAATGAAGAAAAAAGGCTTCTTTTTCTCGCCTAAGCAAATTTCATTTTTAATAAAATAATATTTAAACAAATTTAGTAACAAAATGAGTGAATGTAATAAAAGATATATACAAGTTCTTTAGGTTATTAGATGAAGAATTTAATACTCAATGTAATACATAAAATTTTTTTGCCAAAATGAGTTTTTTACATCTATGTCCACTTCGGGTATTAAGGAAATCGATGCAGAAATATTCTAAGTGTATATTAATCAATGGTAAAATAAATAAATTAGAACTAAAGTAGCCTATAACGTGCCAATTAAAATATTTCAGTGCAGAAAAATCTTAATTGGACATATATTATTTTGACTTTTAGATTTAGATTTAGATTTATAAAAAACAATTAGGTATATTAACATCAGGACTACAAATGAATATTAAATATTAAGTTTGAAAGTAAAATTTATTTGTTCTATATAGTTTTTAAATACTCCTGTAAAGTACATTATGTGACAGTATTCTACTGCTTTGCATTAAGCCAGCGATTTCTTTTGTGTTTTAATTAAATTATGCTGTAATCTGTATCATCCTTGCTTCAGTAACAATCAAAAAACAACAAAAAAATGGAACATTAAAAATAACTGACGCAATATTTTTTAACCTAAGTGTATTTAAATCAATCTCGACCTTTGCCATTTAATATTTTTATAGATAGTAGATGGATTATGTAAAACTTTTAATTAAATTTATTGTCAGTAAATAATTACCAAGTGAGTTTTTAAATCAACGTATTATAAGATGGTGGTTAAAACTTTGGTTTTCCTTTGTTTTAATTTATTTTTCTCAATTTATTGCATAAGAGACAGCCCGTCTGTAGTAGTGGTAGGCGCTGGCCCTTCAGGAATAGCAGCAGCAACTAAACTATTGAAACATAATTTCACAAATGTGATAGTTCTTGAAGCTGAGGATAGAATTGGTGGCAGGATAAGAAGTATAAAATTTGGTGATGCATACGTAGATTTAGGCGCCGAGTGGTGTCACGGCGAAAAAGACAACATTGTCTATAGCATGATAAACAAGTACAATATTTTGAAGCATACAAATTTGTCAAATAAATTGATTTATTCAAACGGAAAATATATCGAGGACGATATTTATAAAGCATTAATAGATTTTGCTGAATCTATAGACGCCTCACAAACCAATCCTATTACCGAAGCAAGTTGTAAACAATTTTTATCCATCGGTGAATGTTTTGTAAAACGGTAAGTAAATTTCAATTAATTAGATAGAAATTATTAAAACAAATACATTGTTAAATATATAGATAAAACCACGAAGAGGCGAACACAGCCATTAGTACGCGCAATTTACGTTTGACCGTTAATAATGGAGGGGGATTATAGTCGCGAGGTGGTGTGCGCAGACATCCTTTCAAATTTCAGTATCATTTTACTTCTAACCTGGAACACGAGCGACAGAAATAATCAAAATCAAAACACCATATATTGCACTCGACGAGCTTTTTGCCAGTCAAGTTGGCATCATTTGGAGATGATTAAAACTAACCTTATGCTAAGATTATATCTAAACTAACCACTAACCAATAAAACGAGCTTTTTTGGGATTGGCCCTCTGTCACTATTCATACTATTTTTACACTTTGTGATTTCCAAGCTTTCAAATGTATCCAGCTGTCTATTATTTGTTACGAGAACCCAACAGTTTTCAATAGACAAATTGCTACGGCAGTAAATACAAATGCCATGGCAGTTAGACAAATTCTAAAAAAAATATAGATACCATTCCTACAACGAACAGACAATATCTGGTGAATGGAGTTTTGCGAACCAATAATGAAAAAATTAATGAAGATGAAAAATTTACTAGAAACTTAGTGTTCACAAATAAATCTGCATTTCCATTACTAGGTCAACATAAGTAAGATATTGGTTAATGAAAAATTTACAACGGTATTTTACAGTTCGAACTCTATCCTCAAAAATAGATTTTTTGGATTTACTGCAGCAACATATTGTTCCAAAAATTCGTCGGATAGTGTTGGGTATGGTAGCCGAGTGGATAAAGCACATATAGCTATTTACTCGGTACCGAATGTCGATGGCTCGATTTCATCCTGCAGCCAGTTAAAAATTTTTATTTTTAATTTGTTTCGGACTAAGATGGGAGAGGAAACTGTCGGCCCTAGATGTAATTTGGACTCCACAATAAACTGTAGGGCTTCGATTCTTTTTTATCCAACACAAAATCCTAGGCTTTTCCAAGGTTTGGGAAAGATTTGATGATATTTGATTCCAACATGTTGGTTGTCGGGCTCATAATTACGGTTTAGTTCAAGAATACTTGAACACTTTTCCAAACCATCTAATAACTGGAAGGGGAACCATTCTGTGGCTAGCCAAGTCACCAGATTTCACAGCAAATGATTTCTTTTTGTGGAGATATTACAAATCGGAGATTTATGGCTTTGGTAATGGTAATGGTAATGGTGGGGGAGGCTGACGCCTGGCAAGTAGGCCACAGACGGGCCCTTTTTACCAACCCCCAGCTGTCCGCTCAGCCATGTGCTTCTCTTGCTCCCTCATCGAATCTTTCCGACCTTCTGATGAAGGTCAGAATGTCACTCATTGCGAGGGAGCTCAGCTCCTCCCTTAGAAGCGCCTCAGAACCGAAGATACTGTGTCTCAGGCGCCCAAACGCTTCACATTGTCCCAGGAAGTGGTAAGATTTATGGCTTTACAAATAGACCTAATACTTTGGAAGAGTTATGAGTGAAAATCGCGGAGGTTATTGAACATCAGCAAAGGCTGTTATAGCATATTAGGATATTGCCTTGCTCGAAAGGGAACTTTGTGAATGCTTGATTAAATTTTTTATTTTTGATTTCTGTTTTTATTTTTCTTTTTGTATGTTTAGAGAATGTATTTTATTATTTTATTTTATGTTTGAAAAACACTTTTTATTAAAAAAAAAATTGAGAAAAATTTACATTGTTTAGACGTTCTGATAATTTTTTGGATTGTTTCTCCAGGAAGACATAAATAAATATTCTAGGTGAAATAACTATACACTCCAGCACGCACATTCATAAGCTACCGACAAATTCAGCCTTTCGGTTTTCCGAACGATTTAGAATAAGTTACTGACGTATTAACGATTTACGTCTACAATATACATCATCGGTTTCCTGATCGACGCGAAAGATATAACTACCAAGACTAAATGAAGAATTTCTGTAAAAAAAGAATTACGAATAAAGTTAAAGAAAAAAATTGCAAAAATGGCCTGCCCATCCTGATTATTCAGTACATAATTTGTAAAATATTAGCAACACATTTTTTTTCATAATCAAGAGAAAAATTTATCGACAGATTTCAGGTTTCAAAATTTTTGTAAAGTTATGATATTGATATTGATATTCTGTTTTAGATGGATTACTAATTTAGCGAATAATTAAATAATTGTTTTAATGACAATTTAGATATTTTTTTTATATGAATTTGTTTACGTTTGTTGAATCACATTTGCAAAGTTCGTTCTAAAATATGAGTTTTAAAAATTTATTGCGTATTTTTTTTCTTTTTGGTTTGACCCAACGCTGGACAATCCTCCCCGTGGCTTCTAAACCTCACAGGAGTCGCGCCAGCAAATTAACTAGAACCATTCTCCGCATCCCGCAGAATTGGTGGCTGTAGATTCTAGAATTATGTACTCGAAACAGACGGGGAGAACCTAGAATAACCGCTTTCTGTATTTGGCCTGCTAATCAGCTGATGTTTGGCAGGTCGATATAGTTTTCAAATCGGAGAGCAACGTAGGCTTTATTCATCTGAGTACACCTATTATTAGGACCACCATCATGACCAAGTAGACTGGGAACAGACAGCACTTGGAGTTAGTTCTGGATATTTCGATATATAGTTCGGTTTTTTCCCCTTCAATGTGATGCTCTTCCCCCTCTGGATGTCGAGAATTCGATGACACCTTGGTTTTAGGGTAGAGGAGAACTATGTCAGGCTTATTGGCTTGTTGAATTCGTGTGACAGTCAGGAATGAGTAGTTCCAGTAGTCGACGATAGACTATCTATCTCTAGGTATATAAGGCAGCACTAGTATTTAGTCTAACCCATACTAGAGCCTCAGATGGTTACTTGAAATATAGAATTTGAATTTTTATGGGGTAGTTTTGGGAAAAAAATAAAAACACAGTAACTGAGACCGGTTTTTCCTATAATATCGGGCTTTATCAGAGTCAATCTATCGTGATTCTGATGAAGCCTGATATTACAGGATAAACTGGTCAATCTCAGTAACATGTTTTTTGGTCAAAAACTACCCCACAGAAATTCAAATTCTGTATATCAATAATGGTTACAAAAAACAGAGAAAGTTACTCGTAATGTTGCGTTATATCAGTGGATATAGGTCGAAATAGTATGCGGAAAGTATGTGCATAAGTGATTCAGGTGCCTGACGGCAGGTCCTGTAATTGTTATCAGGAACCTCTGTACCTCACACGATGATAGACAAAGATGTTGATGACACCATCTTGATAGACGACAATGAATCTCTCGATGGTGATTATGGAAAAGTTGAGGTGGCGCTCTACTCCAGAGGTTTTGTTGGATCTGATTCTCGTTGTTTCTGTTGGCTAAAAGCATCACTAGGTGAAGTGCTACATGCACACAAGTGCTATGTACTTAAGCTCAACGAGAGACAGCCTTGTCAATAAACTCAATGTTTATACATGGTTATTGAAGACACCGTACTGGGACATTTCAAGCTATTTGGCTGAAGTTCAGTGAAGTAGCCGACCTCCTGGCCTGGTGGCGAATACGAGACCGGGGTTATCTGCGGCTCTTTTGCTGCCTTGAACAATGACAACATCTAGAGATGCATAGTCTATTTGTACTCTTTTGATGATGGGACTAATTAATACCAACTAATCACGGTAACGTCACCATGGTCTACTAACCAGTAAAGTAGACTGTTTAGGATGCGATGGGTCATTATTCAAACCAATTATACGTTATGTGATTTGTAATCTTTCAAATTCTATTAATTATTTGTAATATTTATAATATTATTCTCAAACACATGTTATGCAGCACTACATGTATCTGTTGGTCCATATTTCATGAGCCATATCCTCTTTAAACTAATCTCGTTTATTAATACACTTTCGATTATACTCTTTATGAGAGAGAACATTTTAAATTGTACAATTTGAAAATTGTACAGCATTTTGTATAAAAATTAATGTTCGTGAAATATTTTTTTTATAAAATTGTTTGCGATTCTAAAGTACATTTTTCCAGGTTCAATTCAACATTTATTCAAAAGTACAAGGACAACCAAGAGAAGTTAAAGATTAGCTTAGATTCAGTTGACTGGTTGGAAAGTTATATGCTTGTCTATGACAGTCCATTTTCATTGTTTGATTTATCTCGTAAGTCAGATTACAAAAGATGCGAAGGTGACCTGAGATTGAATTGGGATGGACATGGATATAAAACTATACTTGATGTAATGATGCAAAAATTCCCGGAATCGAGCAGACAACTGCCAATCGATGATAAGATCTTTCTGAAAAAAGAAGTAACTAATATTATTTGGAATAACACAAGTAACACAAAGATTTTAGTACGTTGTTTAGACAACACATTATTTGAGGCCGATCATGTCATTTTTACTCCTTCATTAGGAGTACTGAAAGCTAACCATGAAAAAATATTCCAACCAAAATTGCCAGATGAAAAAGTAAAAGCAATTAGAAATATTGGTTTTGGAGCAACGATGAAAATTGCTTTACATTTTCCTACCACTTGGTGGAATAAAAATGAATTATTTGGATTTGTTTGGAGTGCTGAAAATAAAAGGAGAATAATTTCAGAGTTTTCTCAAGGGCCTGTTAAGGTTATTATTAATTTATTTACATTAATTACAATCAAAATTGGTCCCATTACTGTTATTAATAATTATTACTAGACACCGGACAATTTCCGTGAATCCCAGGACTGGCTTCCCGAACGGCCAATTTTTCCCATAGAAAAGAAGAGTTGCTGTGCGTGCACATAGAAATCTAGACCGTATTTCCTATTACCTATTCAGATTCAGAAATGTCGCAGTGCGTAGAAGGCTGACACGAGGGTAAAAATAAATAGTACCAAATAGCTGTTACTATTTATTTTTACTGATGTGTCGCCTCCTCGGTAATATTGTCGACATAGGTCGACAAGATCACGGAGGACGCGAAAAATTAGTACGTGGGGATTTGTGTTGACGAAGCTATGGATTTTAAGGAACATAAAATAATTGATGTTATTATACTTATTTTCTGGTCAATTCAGAGTACACCCCTACTGTTAATATGTAGTAAAGGAGTGCAAACCAATGCCACACAAGGTATCTTGAGGTAACTTCAGGGGGATTGTATTACCGGTGGTTTTTATGTTATGTTGTTATGTTAAAAAATGTGCGAACAGTTGAGGAAATAGTGGTAAATGTTTTGTGTAATATTGGTGTTAAATGTGAAATGTTTTACTGCTTTTATTAGAGATAGCGGCATACACTGTCCGATATTCTTCGATTACATCAGGAATATGAACAAAACACTTTTCACCAAACGGTCTAAAATAACTAATGTTGGGTTTAGATTTATTTCATAGTAGTTATTCCAGTCTTTGATTTTGCTTTTGTTGGCAATCTACTTAAAATATGATTTGCTGTTGATACAGTCTGGGTCCAAAAATTGGTATTCAAATTAGCTTAAATTAAATTTCAACGAGCCATTTCTACCAGGGTCCTATTTTTACGTTTCGCCACTCCATTTGGCTGTGGACAATATGGTTCTGTAAACTGATATTTAATGCCTTCCATGCACAAATATTTTTTATTTCTTCACTGGTGTATTTCCTCGTCGATTTGAATGAAATTTTAGCGGCTCTCTTGAAAATTTGTTTTTTATCATTTCAGTAAACTCTTTATATTTACTAAAAACTGATTTATACTTTAGCAAATAAATCACTGTGTACCTTGAATAATCGTCAATAAATGTGACTTATCTCTTACCACCTGACGATACTGTTTGCATAGGATATACTGGATCGTTTTGGAAATGGTAATATTGTCATTTTTCCTTTCACACACGTATCACACAGCAATTTGATACCGCAATCGTTCATTTTGACAACATCTACTAATTCTCCATTTGTAAACTTCTTAACAACTGGATCACGATGGCGCAAGCTCTGTGCCAATGATGCACACAATTGTCATGTACATCTCTTAATACTTTATTGTTTTTTTTAATATGTATTGGTTGTTAGTAGATGATACTCCTACACCAATTGTCTTTTCGTCATATTTCAAATAACACTCATTTTCATGAAATTTCGTGATGAGACTTTTTTTCAGCTAATTTCTTTACTGACAAAATATTTAGACCAGTTTTCGGTACATAATATACATTAAAAATTATTGCTGATGTATTTTCACCATTGCTATTTTTGAACGTAACTTTTGCCGCCCCATTCTATTAGATGTGAACTCTTGACCATCTGCAACTCGCCCTTTCAGTTTGTGTTCTGAATCTTACTCCAATAAACAGGTATTATTATTTATAATATGACATGACGTGTCTGAGTCAATTATCCAATTATTCAGTGATATATTTTTCTTACATGCTGTAAGAAACAATATTTCTGCCTCTTTTTTACAACATTCACTTTTTTTAGCATTGTCACTTTTTTTTCTTCTGTAACTATTACTAGTACTTTAAACAATCTATTTTTATATGGCCACCTTTTTTTACAAAAAAAAAACATTTCACATTTCTCGAATTCAGTTTCAAAATGGTGTTTGTAGGTGCGTTTTCATTTTTATGTTCAAATTTTCTCTCAACGTGTTTCTTATATTCTTCAATTAATCTTGCTTGCACTAACGACATGGATAATTTATTACAGTCTTGATTCTGCAATGTTTTAACAATTATATCATAGAAAACTGGCAATTGTGCAAATAAAATTCCGTTCATCCATTTTTCAGACAATTTTTTCAACCAATGAAAATATGTTTCCATGTTTCCATCGTCAGCTAATCTTTTTGCACAGATTTCTTTTATTATTTGTACACTATTATTACCTGTGCCTTTTTCATGATACACTTCATGGGCTTGCCACATAATCTTTGCAGTTGAAATTCTTTTTTCAATCATTTGTTTCTGGATTTCTTCAGTAATGACCTACCAACAATCTTCCTTAGCTTGCATCATTTCCATTCGAAATTTCCATATGAAATAATTGTTATTATTTAACTTGCGCCCATTTGAGTTGCTTTTAATTATTACTGTCAGTTGACTTATATTTATTATACTTGCCCAGATGTTACCAGTACTAAAATTTAAATCAGATTATTTTGAACTTATACTGAAGGATCTAGAATTGTTCGAGAAGGGCTTATAGAAATATTAAAGAAAATTCTAAACCATACATAGATACATATGGCTCGGTGGTCTAGAGGAAATGTACTTGCCTCGAAACCTCGGGGTCCCGGGTTCGATTCCCGGTGGAGGAACTGGGATTTTTTCGGAAAGAAATTAATCCCAGTGTACTCGGATATTGGATGTGTGTCTGTTGTCTCTTAATGTGTAACCCTCTCCAGCACAAAGTCATTCCAGACCTTCAGGGATAAAGAGGGTTGTAATTACATGTGGTGTTATCATTATATTATTATATACAGGATGGGCCAGATCTTAATCGGGAAACTGAAGGAATCGATAGAATACGCCAAAATAATATGGATTGGTCACATAAACTTAAATAAAAATGCTTACTTTTCGAGATAGAGGGCTCTTCAGTTTTTCTCCGGAAATAATTGATATGTTTTTATGAAATTGGGAAGATGAACTTTGCGTACATCAGTACACTTCTCACCGTAGTTTTCGTCTCTCCATTACAACAGGAGGCGGGACGGTGGGGGGATGTCGAAGATATTCTTTCCAGAACAATTGGACACCACTGACCTATTTTTTCTTTCTTCTTTCGCCATTAAAATTTTTCTTATAATTTTTTGATGATGCAACGTCTTTGAAATACACTCATCTTAAAATCATTCATCCTATATCTGCTTATCAATTAGCTATTAATTGAGAATCGTTTAAAACATTAGATTCTTTTGCATTTTTCCATTAATATAATTTCGACTGGAGGAACAAAAACAATGATTCAAAGTATATGCAACTTGCATCTTCTGAACCTCATTACAATATCTCAATTATTTCCGGAGAAATGCGCCCTCTACCTTGAAAATTAAGCATTCTCTAAGTTTCCCGAAAAATCTGGCCCCACTTATATAAAGCACACAATGGCTCCAGGAATGCAATACTGATTTGGAATTGTGAAGTAAAGAAGAAATAGGTTAGAGATTAGAATAATGATTACTCGTTAAGTTATTGCTGTTAATTATTAATTAGTTACTAAAGTAGTGAGTAAGTGTTACCTGGACTTCTAGTTAACGACTGACTCTACTTGAGGTATTTGTATGGACAGCAAACACATAATATTTATCCACTTAGAGGCACGATTACAGTATTTCTATAGAAACATGACATTATTCTATGCACTATAGTGGACATATTTTACTTGGTATTACCATTCCATTTTAATACATTTATCATATCATTGAAAATTATGGTTCCTTTAAGTTAAATTTTTATTGATAATTATTAAGGGGCCTTGTCGGGAAAAAGCTTCGGATAGCTGTGTCACTCTCTAGAAAGTTTTTATACATGGGGCGCTGAATAACTTTGTTCTTGACTATACCTTCACTGGACGTTTTATTCACCGATTTCATTGAGGTGCGATTCCCGATAGAGGTAACACTTCCTTGCTCCATTTGTAGTGACAAAGATACTTATTTAGAAAATTCATTTTAACCAAATAGTACGTAACAAAAGTTTGAAACTTGCTGAGCATAATTATGAAGATTCATTCTAGAAGACATGTATGAATTTTCCCTCAAATTTTACCGATTGATATCATAATTCAGGAGCTAATCACGTTGAAATTACACTTATATTTACAGTATAAATTTTCCCTACATAAAGTGAAAATTAATTAAAATAGATATACATGTATCCTCTAGTACACTTTCAACTACTGATCCTCCAAATTTGGTGTAATTTGACCAAACCGTATGGATGAAATAAATTTTGAAAAATTACTTTACAAACACTGGTTCGATTAGCCCTCTTAAGGGGCCTAGTTGGGAAAAAGCTTCGGATAGCTGTGTCATTCTCTAGAAAGTTTTTATACATGCGCCTCTGAATAATTTTGCTCTTGACTATACCTTCACTGGACGTTTTATTCACCGACTTCATTGTGGTGCGATTCCCGATTCCCGATAGAGATAACACTTCCTTGCTCCATTTGTAGTGACAAAAATACTTATTTAGAAAATTCTTTTTTAACCAAATAGTACGGAATAAAAGTTTGAAACTTGCTGAGCATAATTATGAAGATTCATTCTAGACGACATGTATGAATTTTACCTTGAATTTTACCGATTGATATAATAATTCAGGAGCTAATCACATCCAAATTTCACTTATGTTTACAGTATAAATTTTTCCTACATAAAGTGAAATTTAATTAAAATAGATATACATGTACCCTCTAGTACACTTTCAACTACTGATCCTCCAAATTTGGTGTAATTTGACCAAACCGTATGGAAGAAATAAATTTTGAAAAATTACCTTACAAACACTGATTCGATTAGCCCTCTTAATATCATAACATTACAACAACTTCACAATAACTTAGTAGCACATAATACGTTAGTTACAATATATAATACGTTAGTTACTATATCATAATACCCTAGATACGAATTTTATTTTATAGCTATTATTTACGAACATTGACGTGAATATTTTGACATTTTTCAAATTTGACAGATACACCTGATACACCATTGTTGTCCAAAATGATGGGAATGTTCACTGCTTGCCTAGCAATATTTTTTTTCAGTTCGTTGGTCTCTTTAGTACATGATACAGTGTTTACAGAAACGTCTCTAACTTGAATTTTTCGCACAATGGAAACCTTCTTACTCGTTATCTTCTAAATACCCTCTTGCAACATTGCTCGATTCCCAACCACCAAGTTCTTGTAAATATCTCCACCAGCATTAACAAGAAAAGTTGCTGAAGATCTTCTAATTCAATGACCGGTATACATAGTTGGATTTTCAAGTTTGAGATACATAGCAATTTTCTCAGGTATTTTAGAAAAGAAATGGATACCACAAAGCTGAACGGTGCATTTTCCGTTTCTATATGATAGGAACAATCTTCTGTGTGGAGTATGAGTTGAACATAATGCTATATATTTTTTAAATAAAGCCACAGGATTAACGTCTCCGTCAAATATCACCGCAAAAAACCTTTTCTTGTGGGTTTTTGAGTCAGGAATTGTGATTACTAGCTTACTCTCTAGAATTTCAACAATTTCCTTGACATTTTCGTTAATTCATTGGTTCTACAAGCTCCGCCAATTCCAATTAAAAAAGGTACTTTCATCATTAAAAAGGTCTCGTCTGGGGCAGTAAAAACAAATTCACTAACCTGCTCTTTCGTGAATACTTTCGATTTTTTAGGTCTATATCCCACTTTTTTTTTCTTAATGAATCGTATCAAAGCGCCATACTTGTCGATTTCCACTCTTTCCTTCAACTCCAAACAAGCTCATAACATAGAATATTTAGGCCACAAAGATGACGAGGAGCATTGATTTGAGAGTTTCACAAAATAAGCAAGTATTACCGTTTCTCCAGCACCTTTAATCTGTTCTCTATCTCGTCACTCACAAAACTGAAGATATTCTTTTTCGTAATTGATTTTTGATTTATCAGGAAGCTAGTATAATCTTACAGTGTTAGCAGTAGCAAGTATGTTTTCAGGAATATCAATATCTTCCATGATTTCGCCAAAGTTTGTCATAATTAAAACTATTTTAATTTTTATGGCACCCTAAAATGACAACCAAAGTTGTTGATTTTTTCACGTCATCGTTGTCAATGTTACGATAAAGCTTTGAATGTAACTCGATTATTATGTGATTTAAACCATCTCGGACGTTGCCAGGCGACTCTGCTATCGCCTCGTCGCCTGGCAACGTCCTCAATTATTATAAATCACAATAATCTCGTTACATTAATAGCTGTTAATGAATTTTATAATTATTTTACAGTACATATTATTAATCTGGTGTATTTCATTTTATTCATTTGACAATCAGATGTGCTTTTTGGAGCTGGCGATAGATACATTTCGCTTACACAGTAATCGCCTGTCCAGGCCGCTGATGGCCAAGCTTCCTTAAATAGAGTGCGTGTCTTACTGCCCTTTCCAAAAATAACAGGACGTCAGCAGTGATGTTTGTAAATTTCTTGATGATAGGCTCGGTCTTGTTTTCGTTAAGTTTAATTTTCCAATTCTTGTAATAGTCTATAAGTAGGTTAAGGTGGTATTTGACTTTTTGTGTCGCAGTCTGGGCGTAGAAGGATTGTCCGTAGATAGTAGTATCGTCGGAGTAGAGTACTGTCTGTGTGTTGGGGTACGTAGGGATATCGGACAGGAAATGGTTGAATAGAATGGGGGAGAGAACTGTGCCTTGAGGAACACCTGCTTTGACGTTTTTAAGCGACGACACTGCGTCGTTGACCTTGACCTTGAATTTCCTATCAGAGATGTAATTCTTAATAAAACTAACATGTAAATAGGTAGTTCAAATATGTTTTTTAGTTTTTATAGGAGGCCCCCATGTCAAACAGTATCGAAACCCTTTTCAATATCCAACAGGAGCATACAGGTTGATTGCTTTGTTAAAACCTTCGGTGATGTCCTGCACGACTTCGCATAGTGCAAGAGTCGTACTGTGTTCAACTCTGAAACCAAATTGTATGTCCAGAATTACGCGTTTTTTGCTAATAATTTTATTCAAGCGATTTAATGTTATCCTTTCCGTGATTTTGCTCATAGAATTTAGTAGAGATATGGCGATAGTTATTAGGATCTTGAGCATTTTTATTTGGTTTCAGGAATAGAACCACCACGGCAGTCTTCCACTGAGGCGGGAAATACTGCTGCTTTATAATAGCGTTGATGATATAGGTCAAGGAAACTAGAGCTTTTTGGGGTAGGTTTTTAAGGATGATAATACGGATGTTATCTGGTCCGGGTGCTTTGCTGTTATATAGTCTTTTTATAGTCTTTAACTTCTTGCGGGGATGCAAGAAGTTTAACTATGTTATTGTTTATTTCTGTATGATGTGGTATTGTGTTCGGGTAGTGTTATGTGTACTTGTCTTAGGTGTTCTGCTATTTCAGCCTTGTCCGCATCTCGCATGTAAGTTTGTCCATTTTGTATAAGTGTGGGTACAGTGTTGTATGGTTTACGTAAAAGTTTAGTCATTTTCCACAGTGAGTTGTCCTGTCTAGAAAGTCTCTGTATTCTGTTGTTCCAGATGGTGTTTTTATGTTCTCTCAGTCTGTTGCTAACTGTCTGTTGCAGGTCGTTTAGTCTGTGTTTGTCTAATGGTCTTTTGTTTTTGCCATTGGCGTCTTACATTATTTTTAAATTTAATGATGTTTTTTAGTTCATCAGGGAGTACTTCTTCCTGTAGCTTTTGAATAATTTTTTGTGTCGTTCTATCGCGTGCGTTTTGTAGTACTATTATTAATTTATTTATTTCGTCGTCTAAGTCTTGTTTGGTAATTAAATTATTGTTAATTGTTAATGAAACGTTTACGTGATGTCTAAAATTCGGCCAGTTCGTAAATTTGTAATTATGTATTTGTCGTGTGGATTTATGTCTGTGTCGTGTATGGTGAATGTTACGAGGTTGTGGTCACTGGATAGGATGGGAAGAGATATAGGCTGGATTGGGTAAGGGTACTTGGTATTACCTGGGGTATTATTGAAAGTTAGAAGGAATTAATAAATTAGTAGATATTACTGGGTATTATTACATGAGTATTACTGGGTATTACCGTGTATTACAGTAGTATTACTAGAAATTATGATGGTATTACTTGGGCATTGCAATATATTACGCATAAAATAATATGTTGGGACAGGAGACCTTGCAATCAACGAATAAAAACTCAGTTGTGCAGCAGTGTTTCGAATGGGCATATTTTTCCTAACGATAACAAATACCAATGATTTGTCTCGCTTCGTCTACTGACACTAACATGTAGTAGAGGTCGCTAATTAATGAACCCAGTGTCAATTTTTCTTCCCACATACTAAATGTTTTGTGAAACAATAATGTATTTTAAAGAACATAGGATATATTAACAAAAAAATAATACAGAATTAATTGGATAAAAAAAATAAAACAACTTGATAAATTATACAAAAATGAACAGCTCTCAGATGATAGACGAAATATCTCAGACGTGGTTGTAAATACATTGAGAACAAGAATGACGTCTCGAGAACCAAGGACTTCTTGCGGCGATACTGAATTTCTATTCAACTGAAAGATTCTCAGTATGGTAAAGTTTTACTTAAATATTAAAATTATTTGAATCGTTATAATAGATAAGTCATAAACAATGATTAAAATAATTGTCGCTTATGACCCTGCCATCGCTTACAACGAGTGAGAAAAAAAATTCAATTAATTCAATTATTCTTTAGATTTAAGTATTTCAAAGAGCCCATTTGTTTTCTGGGACTATTATATGTTATTTTAAGGTAAAATTGCCTGCGTTCATATAATTACAATCCTACACCCAACTGACATGCATATACAGGTATATCATCTTTAAGGTTATGTGTGTGATGTCAATTTTATTAGTGGTTGTCATTAACCAACATGTTTATGTGTAACAGATGTAAACAAAAGAAGATATTTATTATGTTGGCATTAACAGGTTTTTTTGCCACATCACATTTAAGTCACCTTTTATGTTGGCTATCACTGGCGCTAATAATCGCTATGATGTGGAAAATACGTATCTGCGAAATTATTAGAGATGCGATGTTTGTGATGTCTACATCATTTTACTGTGTGTTTCACATTATGGTGTTTAGTAGGTATAGTATGCCACTATCAGATAACTAGACTATTGGAAAGTTATGCTTGCATAATTTTGAAAAAGAAGACGCAGAGCCAGATTTGAGAAAAGAAGGGAGAGAATTATAAATTTTAGATATACGAAAGCGACCTTCCAAAATTCTAACATTTAAGTTATGTACATCCGTGCGAAATGTAGTTTTTCTATATAGATATTGAGGATTCTTAGTTACTATGATTTTGTGATATATGGAACTAATGTGCAAATGACGTATATTTTTCATATTACGCCATTTAGTTTCTTGTAATTTGTGGCTATTAGATTCTATTTTTCTGATCTCGTAAGTAAATCGCAAACATCAATCCAAAAGCAACTCATATTTTTTTAACACCAATTAACGGATTTCATATCTGTTATTTATAAACTCACGTAGAATAATCTCAATTTGTATAATATTTATTTTCATAATAAGTTCTGGAGGGTAGTGTTTCCCACATGAGTGTACATAATTACTGTATGATCATATGAGGAGTGTGGGAAGTACGCTCTCCGAACGTGTTGCGATTTATGATCAATGCTTTTTGTATTGGTGTGTTATAAGGTTATAACTTTAATAAAACTTTTTGTTGGTATTCAAGGTAATCCTCGAGTTAATCATTTGTTTGGTTCTCGCTAATAACACTTCCACATGTCATCTATTGATGTTTAGTCAGTCATCAACGTGTTGCCAATCCCAAACAATAAGATTATTTTACCTATATTCCATTCATTTCGTATAAGCACATAAAAACATTCTAGCATAGGCGCATGGTATTATATAAATACACTTTGTGCGTTTATATATTACATAGCGCGCCTATACTAGAGAACTATGCGCTACTAAAGGTCGACAAAGGGTCGCTCTGCGAGCCCAGATAAAAAAAATATGTGTTTATTTGAAATGAATGGAGTATAGATTGGATCAGCCAGCTCTACCAACCTGAAGTGAAGGTCGTAAAGTACGTCGGAACTTGCAGTAACCTTTTCGTAGTAGTGCAATAGAGGCCAGTTTAAAGCTACAGAGAAAATGACGTCATTCAACGCATTTGCTATTTTTTGATAATTTATTGAATGATGACGCCATATTGACAGATAAAAATATATTTCTGAAGCCCATTTTTTTTATTAAATATGGTCATTTGCAAACATAAAAAAATTTTGCATTTTCGAGTGTACACATAATTTTCGAATTATTTTTTCGAAAAACAATTTTCTGGATAACGCATCTCTTTATCGAAGTAACGTAAACATTTTACAGAAAACAAGTAATGGTTTTAATTTCCACACAAGAGTAAATGCAAAACATCATGGTCTATTACCTACACATATTTCATTCAGTCGATTTAATCTGGACATATTTATTTCAAACTCACAATCAGTAGGTAAGTCCGATTGCAATACATTATATTTTGCTATTCGAGCGAGAGAGAGCCAAATATAGTTTGCTTTCGTACCACTAAATAGCTGTTCCAAAAGTTAGTCATCTCTACTACTTGGTTACGTTTCGTTTACATAATAACCTAGTTGTAAACATATAATAGGGAAGGTTCCCGAATAGTAATTACTACGTAATAACTATTCCCCATTTTGGTGAATGCTTGGTAGACTTTCCCATTACATAACGGTCGCTATTTGCGGAAATCTTTAAAGTTCTACTGATGGTAGCTACTAAGTTGAGACTACTAAATATGCTGTTTAGGTTATAAGCTTACAAATGGTCATATTTTGGTATAGCCACATTTCTTGCAGAGGCGTGTGTGCAAGGCATCAGAAATAATACCTATCGGGGTATTAGTATGTAGTACATATGAATTACTACCTAATACCCGGGTATTACTGAGTAAATGAGAATTAGTGTACACATTCTTATTCAGCAGCTTACCCCTTGATTTTTCATTATTTTTGAAAATGAAAGTAATATCTAGGTATCTGTTTTTTGTTTCCAGAATGGAAGATCATGGTTAACATCATCTATCAAGTTTTTTCAAGCTGAAGCTAATCCAAAAGTGTTAATAGGCTTCTTTGCTGGGGAAGTGGTTCCGGATTTAGAGAAAACGCCAGACAAGGTTATAATAGATGGCTGTATGTACCTCTTTAACAAATTTTTAGGTAGAAAATATTCTGTTGTTGAACCGGACAGTATAATAAGGTGAATATATCAAAATATTAATGTTGTAATTTCAACTTATTCTTATTTCTACAGATCGTCTTGGTATAACAATCCACATTTCCGTGGAACTTATTCTTATGAATCGGTTAAGGGAAATACTGCTGGGAATAAATACCTCGAAAAACTAGCTATTCCCTTGAAGTATGAACATGGAAATCCATCTGTGGTTTTTGCTGGTGAAGCTACCCATCCTTATTATTTTTCTACAGTTCACGGTGCAATTGAGTCTGGTTACAGAGAGGCTGATAGAATAATCAGCATTTATAGAGAAAATTAAACTAACACTAAAGTCATAACTGTATTTAATTACTTGGCAATTCTTAAGTCGTAAACACATTGGGGGTCGGTAAGCTCTGAGCGACGAATGGTGAGCTTTGAGCGGCATGAATGCGGGTTGGTATATATAATTTGCACTGCTTAATTAATGTGAACACAATCATTGTGTGAAGATCCGCTTTTTGATCGCCCTGTAGTTGTCATAAAAGAGTATTGAGATTTATTTATGACCCTACTGGTTAGGCAATTTCAGCCTTTCACAATAAATTGTAAGTTATCTATAGCTTGATAGTTTTAATGAAACCTTTATACCCAGGTGGCGAGGAGAAAAAAGCTGCGAAATTAAGCAAGATCGCGGGAGAGCTTTATCTTGTACCTGAACTGTGCGAGCTGCTAGTATTATTATAAATTATTACTGTTATTCGCACTGCCCTAATTAAGATGACAATAGTACATTATGTGCGCTTTCTAATCGGTGGCGGCATATTTTTCTGCTTTATACCGGTATATTTTATCTGTTTGTAGCGGTGTTTTCACCTATAGCCTACAAAAATTTATTTGGTTTCGTTTAAATTTTGCGGCCTTGGGATGGGATGTACTTTACCGTTGTTGTAAATGATATCAAGTTTTTATTATTCTGTTTAAATTAATAAACCATGTGGTACTCAAAAAATAGATTTAAATCTAATTCCACCTGCCAACAACTCAAGAGATTTTATGTTTGCCTCCAGAGCTAGTTACACTTTGTTGTTTGGATCCTTGTGCGTCTCAATTAGTAGTCATATGAATCAAATAATCAAAAATAAATAGAACTCTACCATTAAGCAATGGCGAATACAGGACAACGTTTTATACATATTATCATTGCATTTGTTGATACTATAAATACATTGCAGTACACGAGAAGGTCGTACCTAATTTGATATAAGCGCAAAGATCCAAACACACCATAGATTATTCTTTCGAATTACTATCAAATTTGTACAAGTTAAAGAATTTGAATTTTGTAGAGAACCAGGCAGTTATGATTGAAAGGTTATAGCTGACAAATTTTACGTTAATGCTCACCCCAAATCGCTTACCGCTCGCCAATGTGTATCGCTCCTAACTATATAAAGATACCCACAAGAAAGGTACCGGTTCTACAAAATTGTCCAGTTTTCACAAGAAATACTCTTGACCATATAAAATCTGATATAAGTTGAAAATAAAGAACATTAAATTTGTTCTTTATATCCCATATTTTTGGTATGTGCAACCATCTGCAACTATAATAACTTTTTCTTAATATAGTTTTATAAGCGCTTGACGACTATGGATTAATTACAGTGCTTCGGGACAACTCTGTTAGAAACTCTATTAAAATTGCATATGGCAAGTTCATATGCAATTATAATACAGTTTCTAACAGAGCTGTTCCAAGGCACTGTGTTTAGTTCGCCTCTAAGCACTCTTGTGCTTAGGAGCACAGTGATTACAAGCACTTTTAAAATATATGCTTAATGCTACGAACACTTCACGAAAAGGTATAGTGTTTAGTAATCCCGTAAAGTGCTCGAGAGCACACAAAATTCTCGTGAGTACTCAAAATTCTCGGGAATACTCAAAATGCTCGCGAGTCTTAGTTGGGATTATTATCGAAAATTTTTGCTTTCTGTATCTATATTTATTTGTCTACATTTTCCATTTTACATACATTTTGTATCTAGGTTTCCAAAGGTCATCAATTCTAATTTCACATGACTTACATTTATTTATAATTTTTTTTGTAATATATTTAAAAATATTTTGCTATAGAAATAATTCATCTGAATCAGTGGTCTGTAAACTAAGTATTACAATTAGCTCACATTGCACCGTATATGTACAAATCTTAGAAATTATTATTATTATTTAATATCTGTAATTGTCCTTTTCATTATACTAAATCCAAAAAGTGTAGTCAGTAGAGCAAAAAATGGGCGGCATTTTTGTCGAAGGAAATATATATTGAAGTTAAGCGGCACCGTTGTTAATTACGTTCTACCACAGAGTTATTTTTTAAGATTATACGGTTTTGCCGCCTATACGATATGAACAGTATAGACTGAGCAGTCGCTGGATCTACTGACTACACTTTTTGGATTCAGTATAGTTGAATTAAATGCAAATACCATTTCAAATACACTAGTGTTAAAAAAACTTACCAAAAACGACTGATGGTTAATATTTTCCTACTCCCCTCCCCTCGCCCCAACTAATATTGGAATATTACAAAATACAACAGATTATGATGACATACATACAATTACAAATGAGCTTTGTAGTACCAAAGCATTACAAATTTTTTTCAAAATGATTAATTTTTTTTTTGTCTTAAAAACTAAATAATACTAATGACATATCCAAATAGTTGGAATGACATTGTTGCAATTGAAGCAAGAAAAAGCTAGAAATATGTGAGAGAAAGCGACACTGAATTATTATCTTCCAAACATATATTACATATTAATTTGTTTAAACTTTGCTTATAAATATAATGAATACTTTTAGTGAATAGTATAAGTGTAACAAAAAAAGAACATTCAGTGTCGCTCTCTATCAGTCGCTCATATTTCAGTCTTTCTCTGGCATTAATTACAACGTATTTCCAGGATTTGGTAATGTATACATATCACTGCTAATACTGCCTAAATTTACATTCTGTCATTCTGATATGATGGATTTTGTGCATATCTGTTTCTATCAACTTCAGAGTAAACCCGTCTTTCTGGATTTTTCTTAATCTCTCTAACACTGACGTCAGTAGACACTTTAAGAGGATATGTGGGCTTTCTATTTTCATTTTCTCCGAATCTAGGTTTCGTGTAAGGTTTCCTAAGTTGGTATGACGGTTCTGGAGAGAAATATCTGTCCTCGTATCTATCTCTGTACTGATATCGATCTCTCAAATCCACATTTGGAGGAGTTCTGGATATATCTGGTAAGGTGGCGTAATAAATTATCCTCCTTTGCCTACCCTTACTTCCACTGTAATTGTTGTAATTGTTGTAGCTATCGTGAGATCTTTCAGGATAATCGTAATATCTTGAACGTGATGTATAATCGTCCCAGGGTTCTCTCCTATCGTAATTCATATAACGATCATTTCTGAAACAATGAAATCATGCAACAAAAATGGTTTATACTTTTCAAGAACAATTAATTAAAATTATATTTATTATTAAAAACTTTGGAAATTCTGAAAAGGGTTGGAACCTTTGATGTGAAACTAACAATGATGTGGTTTTTCACAAAACACGATATACTGCACTCGACGCACGTTTCGCCAAACAAGTTGACATCATCTGGAGATGATTAGAAGGTGTTTCAATAAGAGCGCAAGATTTGAATTGCGCGCCAGTCTGACTGTCATGATGTCACAAGATTATGTTATGCCAGGTCGATAGGAGACAGATGGGAGTTAGTAAACGTGGAGCATTACGTGATAGAACAATGCGTCCTGATTGTTAAACATTATTATCAAAATGGTGAATGTTTGATTGCCACGATTCGTAAAGTGCTTCCAATTTTCGGTCAAAATTATGTTCTGCATTCATATACCGTGAAAAGAATAATCGAAAAATTCGAAAGTACTTGTTCGGTTCGTGATGTGAAACACACGACACGAGCTCATATAAGTCGTTCAGAACAAAACATCACGGCAGTTCACGAGAGCGTGCCCGAGAGTCCAGGGACGTCGATTCGTCGTCGTGCATAAGAATTGGACGTTACAACATCCACTCTTCAACGTATTCTCACTAAAGATTTGCATCTCCATGCCTACAAAGTCCAATTGACTCAACAACTTCTGTCAACAGACCATGCACAGCGAAGAGAGTTCACCAATTGGATCATTGAACAACAAAAAGTGAATGCCGATTTTGCGGACAAAATCATTATCAGTGATGAGGCCCATTTTCACCTCGATGGCTTCGTTAATAGCCAAAACTGCAGCATTTCGGCCATTTTTGTTCTAAGACGAGGCAAGTAATGCAGTAACGGTGAATGGCGAACGTTATCGTGCTATGATAACCCAGTTTTATGCCTCAATTGGTGGATATTGCCCTCGACGACATGTGGTTTCAGCAGGACGGTGCCACTTGCCATACCGCCTGTGAAACATTGACGGTCCTGCACGAGTCTTTTCCTGGTCGTGTCATCTCTCGGTTTGGTGACCAGAATTGGCCGCCACGCTCTTGCGATTTAACACCTTTAGACTTTTGGCTGTGGGGTTATCTGAAGTTACAGGATTATGTCAACAAGCCCGCGAACACTGAAGCATTGAACGCCGATATTAGACGATATATCAAAGAAATACCGCCATATGTATGCAACACCGTTAATCAAAATTTCACCAAAAGAATACACATGTGCCAGCAAAGCCGTGGCGGTCATTTAACATATGCATTATTCCATACATAACTCCCAAATGTCTACATTATAACTCAATAAATATTTCAATACTTTGCTACAGAAAACTATATTTTATTGAACATTGAAATATTGCGCTCTTAATAAGACACCCTTTAAACTAACATTATGCTAATAATGCATCCCATTAATACCTAAACTATTATCACTGTTCCAGTAACCAATAGAATGGACTATTTAGGATTGGCGCTCTGTCCCTATTCATATTATTTTTACACTATGTGATTTCCAAGCTTTCAAATGCATCAAGCTGCCTAGCAATAATTGTTACATTCCTAATTAATTTTAAATTGCTAATATCTATTTTATTGTTATTTGAAACGCGTGTTGGGCAACACTATC
Organism: Rhamnusium bicolor; assembly: GCA_029963845.1. Classification (NCBI taxonomy): domain Eukaryota; kingdom Metazoa; phylum Arthropoda; class Insecta; order Coleoptera; family Cerambycidae; genus Rhamnusium; species Rhamnusium bicolor. Next base: position 825,787 of record JANEYF010005702.1, on the reverse strand, counting down.
TCTTCTATAATATTTGAGATAAGCCATATGCTTCTTGAATCTAGTTTGAATTGATCGTCTAGTTTATCCAACATACTTTTGATTACAGTCCTTATTGTTAATTTCGTAAATCCCTGACTTTTCGTTTATTTCAATTTTGGCTAGAATTGTCCAAAAGTTGTTGTAGTTTATTTCTCAATGCATGAACCACTGGCATACCTATTTTTTTAAAAATCTTACCAATACCCCGTGTGAATCGAGGATCGTGTGGAATTAAAATTACGTTTCCTAATTATTTTATGAGCTAAACTAATGGAATATCTGGTACTTACAGCTATATCCTTAATCAATGACTTTGCTTTTTGAAACCCCTCCTTATTGAGGGGAAAGCTTAATAGACGATGAACTAGAAAATTAATAGTAAAATAAGTTAAAATTTGACAGATACAGAAAAGATACCAGTACTTTAAGATATATCCCTAAGGATTCCCCACACAAAATGGAAACTTTAGATTTTCTAATTCATCGGTTATTAAGCTTCCTCTCAATAAGGAGAGGTTTGAAAAAGAAAAGGCATTAATTAACGATATAGCTGTGAGTAACGGATATTCTGTAAGTTTAGTTGATAAAATAATTAGGAAACGTAAATTTAAAGGGACCCTTCGAAATTCCTCGACCTTCCAAAATGAAAGAATCCGAAATTTGTATCGATTTCATACGATCCACGATTCACCCAGGGTATTGGTATGATTTTTAAAGATATACGATTGACAGTAATTCCTTCACCGGACAATAATCTATAACAACTTTTGGGCATCCAAGGCAAAATTGAAACAAACGAAGATTTACAAAATTAACTGTAAGAACTAATGAAAAGTATATTGAACAAACTAGGCTATCTATTGAAACTCTACCTAATCATGGAGAACATGTCTCATCTCAAATATGGTAGAACAAATAAGTCTAGTGTTGCCCAACACGCTCTTGAGAATAACTATAAAATATATATTAGCAATTTAGGAATTAGGAGAATAACAAATACTAGACAGCTGAATGCATTTGAAAGTTTGAAAATCACAATAAAAATAGTATCCCAAAATAGTCCGCTGTATAGTTTAGGTATAAATATGACACATTATTAGCATGAGATTAGTATTGATCATCCCCAAATGATGCCAATTTGGTTAGCGAAATGCGCGTCGAGTGCAGTATCTGGTGCTTTGGTGTTTTGTGGAAAACCACTTGGAAATAGTCTTCAACCGAGACGTATTTTTACTGCATTTCCAAATCGACGTTTACATCAACATACTACTTTTGCTAGAGTTAATGATCGTTTTAACGGCATTCCAAAAAACCAAAAAGAAACAGAACATGAAGTGAATACAATCAGGGGCAGCTAGAATTGTTCAATTGAAAAAAATAAACACAAGCGCGTGTGAGGCAAGAACAGAAAAAAATCTTCTGTCACAATAGCTAGTCTGAAAGAATTTACACGAACAATTGCTGTACATTTACCGTGTCCAACGAGTGTAGGCAATTTCGCAGGAAAATTTCCCTTTGTACCAAGGAATTTTACCTTAGATTACAGAGATGGTTTTACAAAAACGAAAACTTAATTGTATTTGCAGACGAAACATGCTTTACTAAGATTGTAGTTATCCGTTACTCTAGTAATAATAATCACTTAGAGATAGATTAGACTCGCAATTTAAATTATAAATGGTTATAATTACCTGAAGTGTGAAGGCGGTATGTAATTTCTTGTATATCTCGGTTGATATTGATCCATGTCTCTATATTGATCTCTCACAAAAATTCCACGATAGCTCTTTATTTAAACTTCTCGCTCTTGCCTCACGATCATATCTGTTATATTCTGGCCTTAGAGCACTTTCTGACATTCCCTGAGTCACAAAATGAACTCTTGGTGCCCTAATGTTTTCATTTTCATGTTCAGTTGAGGATGGTGTGTTATCTTCATGTTCTTCGTTCCTTCGGACCGGATACATTTGTTTTACCCATTGGTCTTTCGTCGCACCACGTGTTTCTCTTTGGGTATCTTTATCGTCATTTCTCGATTCCATTATGAGCTTCTCCGTATATGGTTGTGGTACGTCTTCAACGAATGATTTTGGATCTTGAGTTGAGTTATTTGTTTTACTGAAACATATAAAATTATTTCTTGTCTGGAATAACTATTTGTAGTCAGGAAATTTAAAATTGATATTGACGAATACGAATTTAATGGTTACAATAAATGGTAGATATCGTGAGTATAAAAAAAATTAACTCTTCAAGGCAACATAAACAGCGTAGTGTCACAATGTCTGACATGTAGGGATAATAATGTGTGTATCTGTGTACAGATGATGCAATATTATTTTAAATGAAATCGAATAATTACACAATTCTGAGCACAATTGATTGAAATGTTACCTGCTATTTTCGTCCTCCAATTTCTTCATTAAATTTTTTAAGTTTAAAACATCATCTGGCATTCGTTCCGTTGCGGTAGCTCGTTTAAATCGGATAAAATCATTTATCAAGAAATTATTTGTTTCGCTTGTCTTGTCAATTATTGACAAATCGGTACTAATTTCATCGGGACCTTCCGTTATGCTTTCTGGGTCAATAACAGCCAATTCCAATGGTTTTCCCAGTCTTCTCATTATACTCTTTCTCTCTCTTCCATCGTGTTTTAGCGATGTTGATTCCACTGCCTCTCTTTTGTTTCTTACATTATTTTTACCTTCTTTGTTCTCATTATAAGAGTTAAAACCTCCTGGTCTGGGAACATCTTTAACATCATCAAAATGTTTATCTTCATAGTCAGATCTGGTAGTCCTGAAAAAGTATTCTTTCGGATCATCTTCGTAAATTGGAAATGATCTTTGAAATCTTGGCATCAGTTCTATGTCCATATGGTTGTTTTGTACATCATCATGTTCAAAATCAAAATTTTCTATTGGAATATCTTCTATTTGGTAGTATTTTTCTGCATTTATTAATCTTAATGTTACACCAAGTATTAGGTAATATATCATTTTAACTGAAAAATGGAAATAAGATTATATAATAATTTACAACATCGTTGAAACTACAATAATTTAAATTACGTGTCACTAAATTATTTGTTTATATTAAGAGTGCGTATCCAACTTGAATCTATAAATAGCTGTTAAAATGTTTCTGTGAGTAATACTAAAGAATTAAATATATATATATATATATATATATATATATATATATATATATATATATATATATATATATATATATATATATATATATATATGTTAAATTCGTTTTCCGGGTATACTCCCGCGTAGGTGATAGGCCCCGAGAGGGACCGTGGTTGTCTGAACGACGTTTCGGCAGAATCTCATCTGCCATCTTCAGGTTCTAACCGATAACTGCTTACTGCGGCTTCTGGTTACTCGAACTGAAAAAAAAAAAAATCTAAACTAATGCATGTTAGTGTATGCTAAGCGTGCGTTACTTGAAGCGACCTCTACCACCGACCTCTTAAGAAATGGAACTAATGCATCTTAGCCGGTTTGGCCAGAGACAATCACGCTTGGCTTATTCTGTGCCAGTGTCACAGAATCTGTGCCGGTGTGCTGTTCGGTTATTGTTTATATTCGGGTAACGACATGTTGTTCCTATTGCAGGTTGTTGTAGTTGTTTATTTCGTTCTGTTTCGCATTGTTTATTTAATAATGACCAACATCATCGCGAGATACGCATGCAAGTCATCGAAAAAATGGGAATTTTATGAAGGTTTTATTGTTGGAGATCCATCGTATCGGTTACCGATTACAAATTCCGCTGAATACGAAAATTTATTGTCTTTAGATGGCGAGTTTGCCGGCCATGTCGAATTGCACTGTATTAGTCAGCTGTTTCCTGATCATTTGTTTAGAGTGTATAGAGATATATTAATAATAACGAAACTCTTGATTATGGTACTGGAAATATTATTTCTAATTTACTTTTTTTCTGGTAATGTTGATGCAGGACATTATAGTGTTTTAGAATTTCGTCCTGTCACTAATGATGCCGATGTGGAAAACGCACTCTGCAATGTTGTGCAACATAATATTTCAAAAAAACGTAAATTAAGAAAGACGTTGACTGGCGGCAGGGAAAGGAGATGCGAACGCACACAAAAACGTCTAAAATACGAAAAAAAAACCTGCTTTACAATTCAATATAGATGTGCCGTTTCTGATACTATTTCAAATGTAACTTAGGTAACTTAAACAACATATGTAGTTATTGCTCTGCCCGGTACTTTTCATGTGAAAAAAATTCGGCTGGCTACTTTGGTCTTTGTTGCTGTAATAAAATGTTCAAATTACCGGAATTTCGGATTCCTGATAAAATGAAAGAATTATTTATAGGGAATGACGAGATATCGAAAAATTTTCGAGATAATATTCGACAATATAATAATGCTTCGTCGTTCGTGTCATTCGGGGCAAATATAAAATTACCTTCCGGATATGGTCCGTATTGTTTCAAAATTCTTGGTGTAGTACATCATAAAATTTCGTCATTATACCCTCAAAATGGAGGATGTGCTTCTTATAGACAGTTATACATTTTAGACTTTTTCGAAGCCAATCAAATTAGACTTGAACATGCTGCGAACAGTTCCTTGAGAAAAGACATTCTAGAAATACTAAATCGTGTCGTAAATCAATGTAATCCTTATGTGATGTCATATAAGACAATGTATCAGAAGATATGTGAAGAAAAGGAGTTAGCTTTAAAAGAAAATCGTGTACCTATTAATTTGGTAATGCGTTTTTATCACAAACCCAGATCCTCAACGGTATAATGATCCTACATGTTCTGAAGTTGCAGCTGTTTTTGAATCAGCCGACGGTGCTCCACCTTCTCATAGACATATTGCTGTTTACGCACATGACGGTGAATAAAAAATATATATTTTGACAGTATGCATTGCGATCCGATGTCATATGTATTAATCTGGCCGTGCGGGGAACCTGGATGGCATATTTCAATGCCAACTGGAGGAGAGCGCAAAACTAAAATTCGCCAAAATATTTCTATGCGAGAATATATATCTTACAGACTTATGGTTCGAGGTTTAACTCCTGTAGGAGACTTCAATCCAATAATTAATGCTGAGAAGTTAACGCAGCAGTTGATTGTTGATTATTACTGTCGCATCGAAGGCGACAGATTGAAATTCATCCGTAACCAACAGGTGAAATTGCGAGTAGATACATACGTTGGTCTTGCAGATGCTTTACTTGTAAGGGCCGACAACGGAAACTTAAAGGCTGGACGTGTTGTTATTTTACCTTCATCGTTTACTGGCAGTCCTAGAAACATGAATTTGGTAAGCCAGAAATTTTTTTGACGTTTACATGTAATCCTTTATGACCTGAAATTACAAATAGCATACATTCTTACGAAACTGCTAATAATAGGCCAGACATTGCTGTTCGCGTGTTTCATGCAATAGTAAAGGAACTCTTGCGTTTAATTAACCAAAAACAAATATTTGGCGAAGTACTAACATAGTTGTACACTGTTGTGTTCCAAAAGAGAGGTTTACCTCATGTTCACCTAGAAAAGTCTAAAATGTATAACTGTCCATAAGAAGCACATCCTCCATTTTGAGGGTATAATGACGAAATTTTATGATGTACTACACCGAGAAATTTAAGGAGGTGCTGTAACATGAAACTTTCGTCACTCACTTGCATTTTCCAATACACCCGCCGTCGAATTTCGACGAGGTTATGCTATTTGTTTTTAATTTATATACCAATTAATTAGCATACCGTCAAAGTTTCTGGAGTAATACGATGCTAAGTTTAGCCAAGTGCCCATCTTGTCGGTATAAGCTGTGGAGGTAGTGTAGTAGCATATTTGGTAGAAGTTCATGAAAAAATAATTTGCAAACAATTTTATGTATTATTATTAAATGAAATTTGATTTATAATTGAAATAATTCTTTTGGATACATAGAAGGTTTTCTAAATTACATGATTGATGAAAATGCATAAACGAATTCATTTTTATATGGTTATATAAAAATGTATATACAATGTAAACAAAAACATAAACTTGCATTTCCTATCAAGGTTCCTGCAGATGCCACTTGAATAACTCGCCGATGTCCGAACACTACTTGCCTGTATTAATAAAAAAAATGTGCATTGGGGTATTTTTTTTATTAATACAGGCAATACTGATGTTGTTTTAACAGACAATACTGTTGTATTGTCTGTAATTTTATATATTAAATCCATATCGTATTTAAGATGAATAATTTGTTTTCATTTTTTGTTCTCATCAATAGAAAAATTTTAACAGCGATATAAAATATTATGTTGGTATTCCTGACGACGAAACATGCTAACGCCGCCTTAAGGTGAAGTATTATGTACATAGTTTCTTAACTGTTAGGAAAAAATTGACCGCAATATTCTTACAACATGAGTGTTTATGAACATTCATATAAATGGAAATATAAAATAATCCTAACAATGAAAAAAAGATGTATGAAGGAAAATTATCTTAGAAATATTACAAGTTTCACAGCTGTAGGAAGGTAATAACTAGAAACCGGTCTGCGAATGATATACGCGGCGGTATCAAGAAGGAGTTTCATTTATATGATAAAAATCCTTTACTAATTGCAATTAGTATTATATGACGCTTTGTGGTTTGGTTTTGGTTTGTGGTTTGAAATCCCGGGTTCGATCCCCGTTCGAGGAGCTATGATTTTTTCTAAACCAGAAATTAATCCTAGCATAGTCGACCATTGGGTGTATGTCCATTGTTTCTAAATGTGTAGCCCTCTCCCACGCAAGGTACCTTCAGGGACACAGGAGGTTGTATTACCTGTGGTGTTTAGTTTTAAAAAAATTAATTTAAATCGCAATTAGAGCTTAATCACTTCTATAATATGATAAACAATTTATAAATCATGAAGAAGTGTGTGTGTGGCTACTTTATTTAATTTTCGATTAAGTGAAATGAGAGGATTACGACTTTTGGTATCTTGTATTTAGGTATTACTTTTAGTACCAAAAAACGTGAAATATGAAATGAAGAAGAAATTTTCATGTAAGGTTTGTATATCTCACAGCTAGACCCCGGACAATTCCCGTGAATGTCTGTAAATCCCGGAACCGGCTTCCCAATAGGCCTGTCTTTCTCATAGAAAATAAGGAGATGTAGACCGTATTTCCTAATTATTGATACCCACTTTATCTACAAAGTCGTACTGCGTAGATATCTAGCTAGCGCGAGGATAAAAATAAATAGTAACAACTGTTGGGATTATCACAGAGTACGCGAAAAATCAGTACGTATGGATTTGTGTTGACAAAGCGATGCATTTTAAGGAACGTGTTAATCATTAACGTTTTTATGCATATTTTAAGTGCTATTCAGAGCACATCTTCACTTTTAATATGTTGGGTGTTACAAACTAATGAGCGAACAATTGAGGAAATAGTGGTAGCTTTACTGCTTGTATCAGACGCAGCGGCATACACACTGTGTCCCAGGGTATATGTATGTAACAAGAGTGTACTGGACAAAAAATTTTCGAATTTTATAATGACACTTTGGGAATCATTCCTGCTTGGTGTAAGTCGTGGTTGAATCGGTGTTGTACAGGGTGTTTTACAAGTCAATTTATACAAATCGTCACGAATCAACTACTATATCTTTATTTTTGAATACATGAAAAAATTTTATTAAAAAAAGTTGTTTAGAATGCTACTTGTGCCTACTTACCAAATTTTAAAAATACGAATTTACTTTGTTGGAACTATCCTGTTTTTCACTAATCAGTTTTTTGTTGAAAATAAGATAAAACGTAAGAACAAAAGTTATTCATAAAACTAATTTATTTTAGAAAAAACACTTCTAATTCCAGAGCACTCTCAACTTGATTTTTGAAATGATTTTTAAAAATTCAAAATAACATTAATTTATTGAAAAAAGGGGTAGTTCCAACGAAGTAAATTTATGTTTCTGAAATTTAGTAAGGAGGCACAAATTGCAATTCCAAACAATTTTTTTAATGGAATTTTTTCATAGGTTGAAAAATAGTGGTAGTTTATTTTTATATATTGGCTTATAAAATACCCTGTATAAAAACCGTACAACTCAATTTTGGTATATCTTAGTTTTACATCAAGCAGGACTAAATCCCCGAGTGCACTTCTTGTTACATCTATCCTGGCACACAGTGTATGTGTAAAGCTGTCATTCTTCTACGATCCAGGTATCCCAATGTGATTCATGATACTTGTCTGGCCCATGCCTTGCAATCTATACCAACGCATCGCCTTGATCACAGTACAGGAGATTTCATAAAATGTTAAGACACTCGACATATGTATTTTAATTTTTCCGTGCAAATGCTATTGTCTTTTACCTCATGTACCGGTCCTGCACACACGGAAATTGTCCGGTGTCTACTCATAGGGTTAAGAATTTATGCACAGGCAGATATTTATTTATCAAATTATTTAATGTAGAAATTTTGAATTTTTTGTTTATAAATAAAGAGCCACGCACTTTTCGTTTATCCTTGGGCCGCATCTAGTAATGTACAAGGTCATCACGCAGAAATGACCTTTTTTTGGAATAACTTTTTGAAGTTATCAAAAAGATGTAAAGACCTTCATTGAATAATCTTGTATCGCAGAATCCAAATTTTGATCCAAAAAAATCCAATTGTGCATCACGTTTAAGGAATATGACAACTCACTTTGTTTTTTTAAATGTGTATTTTAAAATAATTCGATTTTCCTCATTTTTCTAATTACTAAAATACCATACGTTATGTTATCTCAAAAAGTTTTTGAGATGCTTGGATTTTGGTATTAAAATGCCCTTAATGATTTTATAAAACATAGTTGCCTTTGAAAACAAAATAGCTGCATTTCAGAAATAGATGCAGTTTAGGTACTCAAAGTATATCCTCAAAAATCAGTATCTGTCCTGGTTAATTCTTATACAGGGTGATCTACCACGAGTGTGCCAAACTTCAGAGGCTGGTTTTTTATCAAAAAATAAATGGACTTTCATTAATAAACATATGCCCTAAAACGAATAATAAGGGAGCTACAACCCCTTGAAGGGGGTTGATGAATATCAATTTTTCGATTATAAGTCCGATATGGTGGTGATTAAAAAAATGAAATTTTCATACATTACGGCCCCGATGTAGGCGCATAAAATTACAAATTTCGTAATTAACAGCTTGCTTTATTGAGGTAGTTTTGAGGGGTGAGGGGTAGTTTTTTACCTCAAACTTTTTTTGACGTCACTTCCGATGCAAAACTTTTAAATAACATTATTTCCTATGCCATGACTCAGAAAAAAGTATTCTTCAAAATTTCTGTCACACCAGCCGTTTTTGAATAATTTGCGTTACACGGCAATAAGGTTTTTCATGTGAAATAAGCCACATTTTTATTACAAAATTAAAAATCAATGTACAACACAGAAATAACGTACTTAATAACTAAAAGAGTAACAGGTCAAAATGATCTCCTTGAGCACGAATACAAGCCTGACAACGACGAATAACTGAATTATTAATTTCAGCCATGTCACCATTGTTTGTGATATAAGCTAAACTATTATTGATTCTTTCCGTTAAGTGCTGAATATTATTTATTTCCTCAAAATAAACTAACTGCTTCATATGCCCCTAGAAATAAAAATCTAAATAATTGAGATCGGGAGAGCGAGGAGACCATAAAACAGGACTACGGTTTCCAATCCAGTTATTTCCAAAATTCCGATTCAACCATTCAGTCACATGTCAACGCAAATTATTCAAAAACGGCTGGTGTCACAGAAATTTTGAAAAATACTTTTTTCTGAGTCATTGCATGGGAAATAATGTTATTTAAAAGTTTTCCTTCGGAAGTGACGTCAAAAAAAGTTTGAAGTAAAAAACCACCCCTCACCCCTCAAAACTACCTCAATAAAGCAAGCTGTTAATTACGAAATTTGTAATTTTATGCGCCTACATCGGGGCCGTAATGTATGAAAGTTTCATTTTTTTTAATCACCACCATATCGGACTTATAATCGAAAAATTGATATTCATAAACCCCCTTCAAGGGGTTGTAGCTCCCTTATTATTCGTTTTAGGGCATATATTTATTAATGAAAGTCCATTTATTTTTTTGATAAAAAAACCAGCCTCTGAAGTTTGGCACACTCGTGGTAGATCACCCTGTATTTGTTTTCAAAGGCAACCATTTTTAACAAAATCATTAACGATATTTTAATACCAAGATCCAAATAACCAAAAACTGTTTGAGATAACATGAGACATGTTGATATTTTCTAAATCAGAAAAATAAGTAAAATCAAAATAATTTAAAACATTCCATTTAAAAAACAAAGTAAACCGTTATATAACCTAAATTATTTCGCATGATGACCCTGTACATAAAGAGAATATTTTTCAGTTTTCGTTGGACCCACAGAGACAAGAGCTGCAAAATATTACAAAACCAACAATTTCAACGGCAACAAATAAAGTTTGTGTGGGGTCCTTTAAATCTGGATGAAAACATTAATAATAATCAAGACTGAAATATTAAAAATCAAAAAATATAATTAAGTTGGTTTACTATTACGTCAATATATTACATGTTATTATTAGTTTTAGTTAATGACGATGACTGACTGCAATTTGCCCAATCAAAATATTTGGTTAGATGAAAAATGGTCAAATTAATTTGCATTTAGTGTGACCATGCAAATTAATTTTAATGCAATAATGTTTTTAACATATGTTACCTGCGCATAAGGAACTCTTCATATTTCACAAGGACGACATCAAGTTAACTTTCAATAAATATTTGAAAAGAAATAGTTGAAAAACATGTGTCGTTTTTTCATTCAAGGTTTGCTAAATGTAAATAGATATTTAAAAAATTAACTTAAACAATAAATCGGATAATTTTTTTCAGCTATACTTGTATAACTGATTGATATAGGTATTAAACAAAATAATACCCACCACAATCTGGAAAATTTAAAAAGATTTTATACATAGAGGTAACTGAATGGCGGAAAGAGAATAAGTTATCATCATCAACTTCTTCTAATTAATTAATCATTATAAACAGTACGTTCACAATGAAAGGAATAAATTCAATACAATCTGAACAACGTGGTTTTGAAAAAGGCGCTCGGACACGTCGATTTACAAATTTGACATGGCACATTTTGAGACATACGGCAAGTCAATGTCACTGCCGGTTATTCCGGAAGTGACATCAACTTGGTTATTTTAAATGTACCACGCTGTATTTTTGTACGGATTTGTATAGATGATAAAAAGACGTTTCCAAAGATGTAGTAAACAGGTTTTTATTATGAATATTTTTTTTATTATTTACAAAATACTTGAGATACTAATTTGCTGCACTAACATGATATTTAAGTTGTTAAAAGTAATTGAAGTTTCCAGCATCAGGTGTTTGTAATTTCAAGTGTCAGTTATTTACCACAAAAATGAATTTAACGGGAACGGGGCGAATTCAGGTGTTTGTGATGATTGGTTTTGGTGATAGAGTTCGTACTCAGAAGCAGGTATGTACCTTATTTAATGAAAATCATCCTGACCGTCCATCGATTAGTCAATCACGTGTGAGTAAAATTGGAAACAATTTTTAGAGTTTGGCCACGTTAAAGATTTACCTAAAGGCCAACTAAAAGAGAGACTAGAAGATGTTAAGGTAAATGTCCATTTACACGTTCGAGAGCATCCCAATGTGATGGTTAAACAACTCTCATGAATAGAATTGGCAGAAATGTGCGGCAGGGCATAGGCGTACGCATCATAATAAACGTAATAAAAGAAATTAACTAGTAACAAAAGCAATAAACTGTTACAATTTATAACAATGTATGCACAACTTACCCTCTTAACTAACTTGATGAACTAGCTTCGTTATCATAAACTGGAGAAGATCTGTAAAATCTTTGCAGCATCAGATATGTTTCTATGATTGTCTCCGTGAATAATGTTCGATGTGATGAAAAAATATGCTTATATTTTGAGAACGACCGTTCGACATCTATTGATGTAATACAAGCATACTTAAAATAGTCTCTGAACCCCACTTAACGGATCTAGGATTGCACCATCAGTACCACCACAAATTTGTCTGAATCTGGTAAAACCGGTGTCTTGCTTTAACACACGTGCAAACTTTTCTCTAACGGGCTCATTTTTTTTCGTCGCCAATAGAGTGTAGCAGTCGAGTTACTCTATCCACTATTTGCAGTGACTCCGCTAACGACAACGCACTGTGTTGTAAGTTTCGTATGGTGTCATGTAATCTTTTATAGTTCTTATGAATAGCTTTTAAAGTTGTTTCAACGGACAGGGACCACTCTGGCGTTTACACCGCTCCGGACAAAAAATCAAATTGCCGCCCCTTTTAAAGTTATTTCTTCTTAATAAAAGATGGTTTTAATTTGCAATAAAAACGTATATTTAAAAAGAAACAAGTATTAAAACTTAACATTTGGTACAAAACAGTATAAATTAAAATAAAATTTAATAGAGATGCAGTACCTATTTTTGTGTTTTGTTTGTTTTCTTAACCACCTCTCAAGTCACCTAAGTAACTCCCAGAAAATCCTAGAATTTTGTGTTGAGAAAGGGAGACGAGGCCCTACAGTTTATTGTGGAGTCCGAACCACATCTAGGGCATCGACAGTTCACTCCCATCTTAATCCGAAGCAAATTACAAATAAAATTTGTTGCACCGGGATGGATTCGAACCATCGATATTCGGTACCGAGTAAATAGCTATAAGCGCTTTACCCACTCGGCTACCATACCCACAATGTTTGTTTTAAATGTTTTTGTTTGTTTTCTTAACCGCCTCTCAAGATAACTAGTTGTTATATTTTAAAAATATTTACTTAGTTTTAAAAATACAAGGTGCAATTTTACCGCTATTACGATTTAGATTTTTTTCTTTATACCTAAAACCTAAATAGAAAACAAAAGGTAGGTACACAGAACCACAGTAATACATTGTTTGTTTGAGTTATAATCAGAAGAATATTTTTTTCTCACTTTTAATTCTGCAAATTTTTTTATGACCTCTTTTAAGTTTATTTGATAGAAGAAAGATCCTATTTTGTATTTTTCTTTGGGATCTTCGATTGGTTCGTCCCTTGCCTCATATGAAAAGTTGGCATTTTTTCTTTTTACGCGGTGTCGCGCATTGTTGATTCAAAATTGGCTTCAATGTTAATTTTATCAGCCAATTCTCTTGTGTCAACAATAATTTCATTAAAAGACATCTGATCGAAGATTTTTAAAAAAAATGTTTGCAGTTCTCTAGAAGATCAAGTGCTTTTTTCAAATCAAAATCTTTTGTTTGCATAAGCTTGCTTATGGGATTAATATAGTTTAAAATTTTATACCATATGACTATTGACCATAAAAATTTAAATTGTTTAATGCAACTTAGCAAACCAGAAGCTTCGTCCCTTATTGAGATATCGATGTCTTGGTTTTCATAAATGCTTAACAAAGCATCGTATATTTCACCAAGCTGAAATCTTAAGGGCGTTAAAGCTTTTATCCTGTTTTTCCATCAAGTGTCAGTTTTAATGTTAATCCTTGGACATGTTTAAAAATATTGTCCGTCGAAAAGTAGAAGAAAATAATAAATATATTTTTTGGACCATATTAAAAAATTGTGTGACCCAGATATTAATCTGATAGAGCACGTATGATATCATTTAAAATGAGCAATTCGGCAAGATCGGATTCCATATAGAATATTGAATGAACTCCAAAATAAATTGGATGTGATTTGGAACAATATGGATGAGGAATATATACACAATCTCATTGAAGGGCTACCAAGGCAAATACAAGCTGTAATTAGAGCGAGGAGGGAAGTACACGTTATTAAAAATTATTGCACCCTAAATTTGGTTTATTGTTTGTTTTTGTAAAAATTTAACAAAAATCGTTTAGATTGTTGCTTTTTTGTTAATCCTGTATATCTCCTCTAATAACAGAGATAAACAAGTGATTCAAAGAACAGAATGTTACGAGAAGATGAGGCTAAAGTTAGCCATTAACTGTAATTTGCTACTGTTGCTGGTGCACACCACAGCCTTACGAATTGTTGGACCAAACATCTACGCAACACCCGGTTCAAAAATGAACTCTTATTTAAAAAAATCAGTAGACATTAACATTGCCGAAAATTCAACCTATCTTCCAAAAAAAGATCATCCGAATCGAATAAACGATTCAGAAGAAAATTAACATCAAACTTAATGTCAACTTATGGTGATGCGATAATTCTTGTAGGGTGTGTATATGGAAATGAGAAAAAAATTGTCTATTAAAAAATGTGGAAAAGTACAGAGTGTTACTAATAAAACTAGAAAGTAAATGTCGCCGGCTAAACCGGAACCGGAAATAAATTTTAAGAAATGGTTTCTTATGTAGCATATCAAATTCCACAAATGTACCAAGAATTACCAAAATTGGTACAAGGCAAATAATAACTGTTGTTTTTTAAAGTTATATTCTGTTGTTTCTTGAATATTTTTTTTTAGTGTTGATTTGAAGTACGATATATTGCAGATGCACTATAGTATCGTCGGTGAAACATCAAAACCTCGTATCTGAAATTTTCGTTGGAAATAAGAATGTTATTTCATTGGCTACTTTATAACAAAGAGTATTGTGTGTAAAAAAATGTATTCATAGATTCCTCAAAAAAATTAAATATAGCGATGTGTAAAAACTGTATATATTGCCTAAAGTATGTATATTTCTGTTTTTTGGTCCTCCTGTGAAATTAATAAAAAAGGCACATACGAGGTTTTGCAATCTTACTAACGATATGTTATTTAATGTGGAAGAATCTTCATTTTGCTGTTCTCTTATCTTATAAAAAACATAAACAAATTGTATTAAGGCAAACAAATTGTAACGTTTCAAAACGTCATTAAAGAATAATAACAAGGAATCTATTATGCCGGTCTCCAGTGCTTTTAATAATTTGTGTATATTTTATGTGTGCATTTCTGAAATAAAATCAAACTAGTTTATATAAAACAACTCTTTATAGCGTTAAGTGCAAAACAATACATCTACATCCAGGCTGTTCCGGTTATTTCACTTTATTTCCGCAATGACAAACTCGCTTAGGTCATTGCATCCAAGCAAAAATTATTCGACCTCATTAACAAAATCACAAAAATTTTAATAACCTTGCTTTACACGAAAAGTCATGGTTGTCTGTTCCTAGATTTATAAAACTCACAAGCGGAATGAATGCAACAAGATTTTTTTTATATAGAACCTTTTAGCATGTACAGGATGTTTCAAATTTGAGCCTCACCAGTGATCTTTCGCAGATATCTTCAGATAATACAGAGAGTAGTACTAGTAGTATCAATTTATTAACCATTTAAGATACAAACATGTATACAGGCTGCCTATTTTATGAAGGCCATCCCAAGTATCTCGCTTATTTTCCATGGTGGAAGAAGACTGTTTTAATTAAATTTATTTCATTTTCAACAGTGAATCTGTTGGCTACTTTGTAAGATATGATCAAAAAATGTAAAAAACAGAAATACTTCAAATGCTTATTTGAAAGGCTATGAACAAAAATAAAGATTTGAATTGAGAACATAACTGTGTGGTCAAAATTGTTTTCAAATCTTATTGTTTTCGGTGTGCTCTCTTCATTCACCTAAAATTGTTTGGTCTTAAGAGATAGGGAAACAAATTCGGAATAAAAGTTTATTCTGATTGCAAAGAAAACCGATTGCTTTGCTCAAATGTTGCCAAATATTATCATTTTTAAATATGCACTGTTGGATTCATATGTTTTAATGAATCACGAGAGCACACCAAAACATTAAAATTTGACCACACAGCTTTGTTATTTTCACCTATATAATCCTGCCATTAACTTTCATATTTTTATTTTTTTTATCTTCAAATAACGAAGATGTAAAAGTTTGAAGTATTTCTATTTTTTAAGTTTTCTGATCATATCTCGCAAAGTAGTTCACGGTTTTAAAATTTGTTTTTATTGTCATATATATAACTCATTAAAAAAAGAATAAATTTTATTAACCCCCGTTATTATCAAAATTTCAAAGGAACCTTTAGCTTAATGGAAGTTTTACCGACAAGAAAATGTTTTATCAATAATTCCAGCAAAATGTAAATTATTAGATATTTTTTTCATATATATTTCATTTAAATTACAGGATTGCTATCTGATATTTATATTTTGTTTGTTTTCTTGTCACTAAAACTCCCTATAAGTTTAAGGATCCTTTAAAATGTTAATAATACCGGGGGTAAGACATTTTTCGTCCATCATAGATATTAAGCGAGATATCTGTGTTGGCCTTCGGCTTTAGATTCGGGAGTTGTCTAATCTCTGTGGTGTTATTTATTTATTTATTTTTATTTACGTAACGTAAACCCAACAAAGCTAAAAAATTTTTCTTTTCTAATTCATCAATTGTATCATTAATTTAATTTGATCCAAAATAAGAAATTGTTTTTTGAGGAACTGCTGAAAATGTAGTAATAAATAAATTTGTGATTTTTTATCTGATATTTTAATATTATTTAATTTGATTCAAATGTGAAATTTGTGTTCTTCTTCTACAGATGAAATATTGTCAGAAACAGGACTATAGGTTAAAATAAAACGATGCCTTGCCTACGTTTCGTTTAATATACTTAAACTTCTTCAGGACTCGATAGCCAATTAATGATGAAAATCTAAAACAGAAAATTTTGATGACATCTATAAGAGAAAGCCATTAATGAAAATACATTTAGATAGATTTAAAATTAATTAAGAAAAAAATTAAATTATTCGAATCTAAATTTGCTAATTGTAACAATTTTTAAAATTGAAAGTAGTATAAACAAAGTATTAATTAAGTGTAATACATTTTTTATGAACATATTTCTCTCACAAACATAAACTTGCAAAAAAAATTGTTTATGACAATACACAATGGCATTCAAATAATAAAATATCGAAATCTAAGTAATAATTACCTGTAGTACCCAGCCAATTTTCATCTCAGTAAAATATACTAAAAAATTTATAAACATATGTGTATATGGATAGCACAACAGATTAAAAAAAAAAATTATTAGCGTGTGTTCATGGCCAGAGACCGAAATCAAATAAAATCACACACAGGTAAAAAAGTTTAAAGATACAAGAAGATTGTCATCTATAAGTAAAAATATTAACCAGTTTGAAAATAAGATATACTGTTGTAGGAAACAATAAATCGCTCTACTGAAACTTATAAAATTTACAAAATAGTATTCTGTTTTAAAACAATACAATTAACAACGTCATTTACTAACAGAAAATTGCAAAAATCAGTATAAGGCAAAAAAATTAACAGATTTTAATTTTAATGATGTACTAGTAATAGAACAAGTTATTAAATTACTTATGTGTAAAAAACGAGAAGAACAGCAAAAATCTATATAACCGATCTTCTTATTCACGTCAGAATCCATTCCCGAACAACATCGTGAAATGTGATTCATAAAATTCAGGTTCAGTCAGGGGGCAAACTCTCACGTATTGGCGCAAGAAATCAGTCATAAATTACCTAATTGAATATTATTATTTATCATAACTTAATTGATTTATGACTGATTTATGCACCCTACGTGGGGGTATTGCCTCCTGAATGAACCTGAATTTTACCAAACACATTTATGATGTGAGTTTTATTTTAACCTATAAGTCCTGTTTCCGACAATTTTTCATCTGTAGATTATTTAATTTCAACACAAAATCATCATCATGGCACCCACTTCTACCCAATTTATTATTTATTATTTTCCACATTTCACTTGTTTTATTTTAAGACAGTGGTGGAACTAAGGGTGGACCCGTGTGGGCCGAGGCCCACCCAAAAATCTATGGCCCATCCTGGTGCTTACCTGCATGTCGAGAGAAATACGTTTAGAGCTTTGCAGCGCATATGCCAAGAAAGTTTTTTGCCACACCTTGTAGCTGAAGGAAGGGGGGAATTCAACTTTTTTTGTTGTTTATTGGCACAACAGAAACACTTGTGACCCACCCAGAGACTAAATTTGAGCTAGTTCCTCCACTGTTTAAAGATTTATTAATTTTGTTGGAGTAATATTCGGCTCGGTAGTCGGTGGAGTAGTTGGTTAGAGCAAGCGATAAAAAGTGTGACTAGATAATCTATACATTGGCTGAGGATTCGAATCCCGCCACCGGCACTGGCAATGTCAGTGGGAACGGTTGTGTGTCCACGTTTTTTCGTAAGTGTAACCCTCGCCCTTGCAGCTTAGGCTTTGGATTCGGGGGTCGTCTAATTTCTGGGTGTTTATGTTAAAAGAAAATAATAACAATAATAACAATAATATGTTTATTTAATTTTTTTTAATACTGTTTTTGTAATTTCTTATCTCCGTACTATTTTTTTTAATACTATTGTTAGATATCGATAGATATTAATAAATATCAAGTTAAAATAATACACTTTTTTTTAAATATTTGATTGACAAAGTCAGACAGATGCATTCTCTGCCGTCGTCTCTTGTCGACGTCAGAGGCAACTATGTGAACGTCATATACCACCGCGATCCGCGTCTTTTATGTCACCTCCCTCTGGTGACCGAATTTTGCAATCGGAGCGCTAAATTTGAATTTCTTATCAAAGATCGGACAATTCGAATATTTGAGAATGCCGTTTGGCCTAGCCAACGCACCGGCAGTTTTTCAACGAGCTATTAATACAGCTTTAGGTAATTTGAAATACAACGTCGCTTTGATTTATCTAGACGATATTTTGATACCCTCCATTTCAATAGAAGAAGGTTTTGAAAAACTAACATTGGTTCTTAATGCCTTACGGAAAGCAAACTTTTCTCTTAATATCAATAAATGCAGTTTTTTTATGAAAACAATTAATTATTTGGCCAAGAGATATCTGCTGATGGTATCAGACCTGGTCAGAATAAAATTAAGGCCATTAAAGATAGTTTAGCCCCCGTGAACGTAAAACAAGTACGACAGTTTATTGGTTTAGCTAGCTATTTTCGGAAATTCATACCCGCATTTTCTACCAAAGTTGCATGCATAACACACTTGACAAGGAATAATATACCTTTTAATTGGTCTCATGAATGCGAAAAGGCAAGACAATATGTGATTGATGTTTTGACCCAAAAACCGTTACTGTCAATCTTCGATTCCAGCTTAGAGACTCAAGTACACAGCGATGCCAGTAGTCTGGGATTTGGCGCTATTTTAATGCAAAAACATGGAGATACATTTAAGCCAGTTGAATACTTCAGCCAAAAAAGCTCCTCGGAAGAAAGTAAATATCATTCTTTCGATTTAGAAACTCTTGCAGTCGTAAAAGCCTTTACAAATTTTCGCGTATATCTACTCGGGATAAAGTTTACACTTGTAACAGATTGCAATTCCTTGAAATTATCAGCCAACAAAAAGGATTTGAGACCGCGTACTGCTCGTTGGTGGGCGTATATGCAGGACTTTAATTTTGAAATAATTTACCGTAAAGGCTCAGAAATCTCTCATGTTGATTTTCTAAGTAGAAATTCAATTGAAACTATAAATCAAATTGATTCTGGTCCTATAAATTTTAAGAATTGGCTTACTGTAGCACAAAGTCAAGATAAAGAATGCACTCAGATGAGTAAATCTTTAGAAAATAATGATGACCTAAAGAAAAAGTATAAATTTGAAAAAGGCACTTTGTTTCGAGTTATAACTCATGAAGATGGTACTTCTGCGCAATTACTTTTTGTACCTTCGAACAACAGGCACAACCTTTTGAAAATCTTTCATGACGATCAAAGTCACGTTGGATGGGAAAAAACCCTAGCGTCGCTTAAACTCTACTTCTGGTTTCCCAATATGACCCGTTATGTAAAAAAATATGTTGAACATTGTTTACTATGCGCTGTACGTAAGAATAGAACTGGCCCGAAGCAAGGTTTCATCGCCTCCATACCAAAACCAAGTGAACCATTTCACACAATTCATGTTGATTGTTTGGGCCCAATACCTAAAGGCATTAACGATTATAAGTACATTTTCGTGGTAATTGATGCATTTTCGAAATTTTGTCTTCTTTACCCCCAATCCACTCTTACTACTGAAGAAACAAAGCAAAACTTTTCAAATTTCATAAGCATATTTGGAACACCAAGCAAATTAATACATGATGCTGGAACAAATTTTACAGCAAAAATATTCAAGTCATTTACTGAGCACTTTGGAATCGAACTGCACGTGACAACCCCTGGTATACATCGCTCAAATGGCCAAGTGGAACGATACATGCGTACCATCACTAATATGTTGAGAATTGAATCAAATAAATCAACAGAATGGCCGAACAAACTCTGGAAAGTCCAATTAATAATTAACACTACCAAACAAAAAACCACTGAATATTCTCCTTTTAAACTAGTATTTGGACAAGAGGGACAGACCCCGCAAATTCGTACAATTTTAACTGACTTACCTACCCCAGAATTAAATAAAATGCCAGTAGATCCCAGTAAGGTTTTGAATAATCTAAAGAAAAATGCTGAAAGGCAAACAGCTACATTAAATAAAAAACGGAGAAATAATCAAAAGTACAAAATTGGTGATGCAGTACTCTTGAGTAGGGGTCAAAGGTCAAAAAAATTCAATTGTGAATTTGTCGGACCATACGTTATTAAAACAATACTTGCTGATGATCGTTTTTCACTTCGTAAAATTGGTACTAAGCGAACTTTGAAATGTTCAAAGGATCAGTTGCGTCTTTGGCCTACAGATTGGACTCCTGACGATTTTGAATACTTGCTACAATTAAACAATTGTGAGTACTTGTTGTTTTATCTATTATGCTTTGCCATGTTAGATCTGTACATTTGGAAAGACCCATCGTAAATACGTGCATTTTGCAGTATTTCCATCGTGTCTTTCAATGTTTTATTACCTCAGAGACCCATCGTAAATACGTACATTTTGCAGTATTTCCATCGTGTCTTTCAATGTTTTATTACCTCAGAGACCCATCGTAAATACGTGCATTTTGCAGTATTTCCATCGTGTCTTTCAATGTTTTTTTTACCTCAGAGACCCATCGTAAATACGTGCATTTTGCAGTATTTCCATCGTGTCTTTCAATGTTTTATTACCTCAGAGACCCATCGTAAATACGTGCATTTTGCAGTATTTCCATCGTGTCTTTTAGTGAACCATTTATACTATGCCGTCCCTGAACTCTTTGCATGAGTTATACGGATTTTACAAATGGAATTGGTAACTCGAAACGGGTAAATAACATTAACTTATCTATTGCAGCAAATGTTGACGGCCCAGAGACAGATGGTGAAGAAAAATCTACCCGAAACTATCAACATTGAAGCTATCAACATTTTTTTTTGTGACTTGTTTTGACTTTGTTTGCTTTATTTAATGTTTTGAAAGAAATAAAAATAATCTTGTTTTAAACTGTACTAGTGACACTATTTATGCCAGAATTTCTAAGCATTCTGAGAGCGGAATGATGTCGGTTTGGCCGTGTTAGATCTTTGATAAGAAATTCAAATTTAGCGCTCCGATTGCAAAATTCGGTCACCAGAGGGAGGTGACATAAAAGACGCGGATCGCGGTGGTATATGACGTTCACATAGTTGCCTCTGACGTCGACAAGAGATGACGGCAGAGAATGCATCTGTCTGACTTTGTCAATCAAATATTTAAAAAAAAGTGTATTATTTTAACTTGATATTTATTAATATCTATCGATATCTAACAATAGTATTAAAAAAAATAGTACGGAGATAAGAAATTACAAAAACAGTATTAAAAAAAATTAAATAAACATATTATTGTTATTATTGTTATTATTTTCTTTTAACATAAACACCCAGAAATTAGACGACCCCCGAATCCAAAGCCTAAGCTGCAAGGGCGAGGGTTACACTTATGAAAAAACGTGGACACACAACCGTTCCCACTGACATTGCCAGTACCGGTGGCGGGATTCGAATCCTCAGCCAATGTATAGATTATCTAGTCACACTTGAAGTAATTAAGTCAGCAAAATCTGAAAGCAAATTCGACAGTTTTTGTTTTTCATTATTATCTAAATCAGTGACCAGACTAATATTAGAGTTTGCAGAAATTGTATTAACAGAAGTGTTAGGAATGATTTTTAAAATAGTCTTATCTTTCAACAGAGTTACATTGTGATCATAAATATTTTCTCCTATGACAATATCATAACATGAGTGAATATGTAGAACGATTACGAAATCAAGTTTCAATTTAACCTCAGGGAATTCTACTATGGATCTTGTAGAGAAAAACGAGTTATGTACAGTACCGTCGAACCATTGCAACGGAGTAATACGGGGAATTTTTACTAGTTTCAATTTATCTACCAATAATTCATTTATTAATGAACAAGTGGAACCCGTGTCAATTAAGCAGTTAGTACTATAACCGCCAATAATTATCGGCAATGTTTTTAATCTTTTATTGCTCATAGAAAGAGAGTTAAACATAACATGTTCATGTTTACGTTTTTTATCGGATGCCTGACGCAGCATTACGTCACCTTGCTCTTGTTTATTTTGCCGACGAAAACAATTTTCGATAGTATGACCTACCTTTTTGCAGTATCTGCAAACAAGGTCATCCTTACCCTTTAACGGGATCTCAAAGTTTTTTTTTTGATTTAAAGTTTTACAATCTCGCGAAATATGGCCAGTATTGCCACAGGAAAAACAAGTACGTGTCTCCGTTGACGTAGATGACATTTGTGAAAAATTTCTTTTTGGAGAAATTAATTTATTTGTTACAGGCTTTTCTGGAGAAATTTTCACATAGTTTGCTAAGAATGCAATCAAATCACTAACTGATGAGGTACCTGAATTAAATGCTGCCGTTCGCACGGCAGTATCGTCAATAGAATGTGCAATAATTTCCATTAAATCATCGTCTGACCAACTTGCACGTAAAGCTTTTAATTTTTCTAATTTAACTCTTGCATACTCCACATAACTGCGTGCGTCAGTACTCCGATAATTCACTGCAGCATCTAAAAGTTTTCCCAAATTTTTCTGTTTGGGAAACGAAACGGTAAAATCTAATTTAAAATTTTCCCACGTTTCTTCTGCGGGCTGCCATACAGTGAACCATCTTTGAGCAGATTTTAATAAAAATGGACCGACTCTACTTACAGTTTCCCTATCAGACCACCCAAACTCGTCTTTATAACCATCAATTTTTGATAACCAAATACTGCTATCTGTACTTTCTGGATCGAAACTCGGAAGGGCCAATGAAACAGGCGTTTTAGAAACGGGTGGAACAACAGGATTCATCGAGGACTGACCATTTGCACGCTGTTGAAGCGCCTCCAAAACGTTTGCTATAGCTCCCAAAGACTTGCTTAATTCCTCCATCGTAATGCACTCACATAAAACCAACTACACGTGTACCCCACACCTGATGTTAGATATCGATAGATATTAATAAATATCAAGTTAAAATAATACACTTTTTTTTTAAATATTTGATTGACAAAGTCAGACAGATGCATTCTCTGCCGTCGTCTCTTGTCGACGTCAGAGGCAACTATGTGAACGTCATATACCACCGCGATCCGCGTCTTTTATGTCACCTCCCTCTGGTGACCGAATTTTGCAATCGGAGCGCTAAATTTGAATTTCTTATCAAAGATCTAACACTATTCTAATTAGTTATTTTAGCCAATAAAAATTATTCTAAATAAACACTTTGTTGAATATATAAATAGTTGATTCGGTATACTTTTAAATTTGCCACTGCGTATTTTTTACAGAATCATTAATGGTACTGGTGGGGGAGGCTGACGCCTGGCAAGTAGGCCGCAGATGGGCTTTTTTACCAACCCACAGCTGTACCCTCAGCCATGTACTACTTTTGCTCCCCCGTCGAATCTTTCCGACCTTCTAATGAAGGTCACTCATTGCGATGAAACTCATCTCCTCCCGTAGAAGCACCTCAGAACCGAAGATGCTATGTCTCGTGCGCCCAAATGTTTCACACTGTCCCAGGAAATGGTAAAATGTTTCTTCACCACTCCCTCATACTGGACATGTAGGGTTCTTCTCAATACCTATCAATGATAGATGCCTCCTAAGTCTGCAGTCGCCTGTCAGAACTCCAATTAAAAGATTCAGTCTTTCGACTCCGGCCTAATAATCTGGCCGATATCGATTTGTTCCGCCCCGTCACAAAGTTTCGAGTTTGCCTGCAGGCCCAGTTGGTTCTCCAATGCTTCCTCAGTGTCTCGTGTGGCCACTCACTGAGGGTCGTTGTGACCTGCCTTCTTGTAATACCTAACATAGGCTCAGGCCCGACAGGGTTCCTCGGCTCCAAGTCTATCCAATTCATCGTTGCCTGGAACTCCGGTATGTCCCGGGACCCATACCAATCTCACTTGTTTATGCCTGGCAAGCTCTTCTGGGGCGTCCCCGCATTTCTAAACGAGAACTGATCTCGTCCTGGGGGAGCACACCGCTTTTAGAGCAACCTGGCTATGGGAGTAGATGTATACCATCTGTTCCGCCCCATTCCTAACCTCAGCCATACCCGCCCCCGTTAGGATGGCGTAAGCTTCTGCCTGGAAGACCGTGGTGTACGAACCTAGAGCTAAGCTCTCCTGTACTCATTTGCCTTTTAGATATATTCCCGCCCCGGAAGTCGGTCTAGTGGCCACCCGAGATCCGTCTGTGTAGCACATCAGAGAGTTCGGGGGAAGTCAATTCTTCCTTCACTCCACTCTTCCCTACTGGGAAGAGTGAGAGTATATTTCCTTTCCAACCTTAGCTGATCATTCGCTTCTCTCATCTTTAGGACAGAGATAGGAATTTCCCTCTCCGCCAATCCAGCAATTGCTGTGCAACCTTCAGCTCTACCTGAACACTGTCAGCTCCCAAAATTCCGCATTCTCAGATAGGCCGCCATAGCTTCCCTCTTTATCCACAAAGGAAGCGTTGGGAAGCCTAGAGCAGCTGTCGGTGTCGTCCTCATTGAGCCAGTTATCCCTAGACAGGCTAGTCTCTGGATTTTTGCTAGCCTTTGGGACGTGGTCGCTCTGTTCACGCTCGGCCACCAGACCACAGATCCATACTGGAGCCTCGATCTGATGATCGCCGTGTGCAGCCAATATAGGATCCGTGGGTTGAGTCCCCAGTTCCTACCTACCGCTCGGTGCAATTGCAGTAGACTTTTTGATGACGTTGTCTATCTACGGCCCCCATGACAGTTTACTATCTAGGGTTACTCCCAGTTAGCTAACCTCCTGCGCAAGCGCGAGAGGTTTACCTACATGATTGGTGTCCTGAAATCCTCTATTTTTCTTCTCTTGGTGAAAAGGATCATCTCAGTTTTGGGTGGATTGACTAAGAGACCTGTTTCGCCGCACCATCTTCATGTTGCAAACACGTTTAGGAACCGGCCGATCACTAGGACCAGCCCGTCGTCCGCATATGCCTGCGCATAGAATCCTTCCGAAGTTAGACGTTCCAAGAGACCATCCATTATTAGACACCATAGATGGGGTCATAAGCAGCTGTCTTGTGGACAGCCTCCCCCTCACCCCGACGTCCAACTGACAGTCTCCTAAAGCAGCACTAACTCGTCTCTCTTCCAGCACAGATTTCACCTATCTGACCAGTACTGGAGCAGTACCCCTAGTCCGAGGAGCACCGCAGATAGTAGTAGTCCTTGTTTTATCGCAGGCTCCCTCAATATCGAAAAGTACTACTAGGATGACCTCCTCATGTAGAAGGGCCCTTTCTATCTTATGCACGACGACGTGCACGTCCGTCGCCTATATACGTGCTGACCCTTGTGGAACGAGTACCTAGCTAGGTCCTCTTTCAACAGATCACCCTAAACCATTTGGCAGCAGTGTAGTACTTTTTTCCTACTTTGGATATGAAGACCACTTTAGCTGACCTCGAGGCCAGGGGAACATATCTCAGTGCCAGACTGGCCACAAATATTCCTCTTAAATGTGGTAAAAGAACATCTAGAACCTTTTGAAGCAGAGTTGGGAAGAATCCATCTGACCCCGCTGCTTTAAAGGGCTCGAATTTGTTCACTACCCGGGCTACCGCTCCGTCCTTTACAATCTACTCGGCAAGCAACTGGTGGCATCAGCTCTTCCAAGGATACTACCGCGGCAGCGCTTTCGCCCGGGAAGTGAACCACTAAGAAGTGTCTTAATGACTCCTCCCCAGAAGTAGTCCCAGTCCCACCTTGCCTTCGTAGTGATCCTATTGTCTCCCTTGTTTCGCAGCTGAATATTTTCATCAGTATGGCGGTTTCCGGTAGGGAGTTCATTTCCCCACAGTACTTCCGCCAGCTTTCTCTCTTGCTGCGCCTTAGTTCCTTTTAAAATTACTCCTAGCCTTCTCGAAGCCGTCCCATGAGGAATCCGTCCCTCTCTTGGTGGCTCGATTGTTGGCATGTCTGGCCGTCCAGTGCAGGTCATCAAGCGACCTACTCCACCATCGAGCCCTACGTGCTCCCACCGCCTTTAGTGGGCAGTCTTCCTCATATGCTGAGACTATATGACTTTTTAGGCTGGCTACCTTTCTGTTTCTCAGGGGAGATAATCCTCCCCTCGGTTCGTCTTGCCAGGGTGAGGAGATACCTCTCCCAGTTGGTTTTCCTTGGATTTCTTCGGAGGGTGTCCTCTGTCATGTCGGGCCCTATCTCGAATCTGATCATCCTGTGATCAGACACAGGAATATCTTGAGTTACCCTCTAATTAAAGAATTATTAACTTACATGTAAATTATTACCTTCCATGTTAAATCAGATACTGGCAATTTGATTTTTGCATTTAATTAAATATTAATTTAAATACAGTAATTATCTCGATAATATGCATTTAAAGAATTCTTGACTTTTTTCCTATATTTCATTTATTTAAACAAGTTTTCTTTGAATTAATTGAGGCATAGCTTTTAAAGGCGATTAGGAAACACAGAATGCAATACACGTAATCTGTGCCTTTGGGTTATTATCAGTAAACAATTTTACTGAAAAAAAAAAATAGTAATATGACAACTACAAATTTTTTAATTTAACTATTTTTTAATATAACTAATATAAGCATCAATTGTTGCAATTTATCATTAAAAAATAATCTCTTGAAATAAATGAAGAATTCGAGAGAAAACCGATCTAAGTCAAATTTCACCAGTCCACAGACTACTTACTAAACACCACATAACAATTCCTTCGGAGACATTGATTTAAGTTTAAAATTGACTTTTCTCAGTAGGTACTGTATATCGTTTTTCCACGTAATTGTCAAATGTACGAGGTGAAATTAGTCAGTGTTGCCATTATTATGCCCATTAGCCACCGACAAAGAGTAAAATTATGTGGTCTTTATTTTTATTACTTTGTGTAGAGAACAATTTAGTAAAATATTTTTTTTACAAACACTGTGATAAATTATTTTATAGCAGGTGATTTTTACGCAAAATTCATGATTGTGGATTTTAAAACTGTTTTCAAATGGTAATTGACTGGGAAGCATAATAACATCCGGCTTATGTTTGCCCAATAATATACTACATCAATTCAATTTAACATCTATTAGAGTTAATTGTTAATTCGGTCTTTATAATAAAACGGCTTTTTTATTAATGCAAAATCGTAAACGTACTATGAATACACAAAAGGTTACTCTAACATGCACTTGGGCATAAACTGTGTAGTTGGAAAACCAAATTGTGCAGTGAGAAATCGAAATCACTGCAGTAGGAAAAATAGTATTCCATTGAAAACATGGAACACAAATTAAAATTCTCATAAATAACAAAATCTCATTACACAACTAAGACTTTCTTATTTTGGCGTTTTCCTCAATCTCGTCTCTAGATTCATCAGTCATCACTCCCCTTCTTGTTGTCCTCCTCAAAAAATTCTAGAAGCTGCAAATATAATTTATTTTTTGGGTCATTAATCATAGTATAAATTTCAGCGGCATCTGGTGTTTTGTTGTCATTAACTTCTACTGGCAAACAAGACTTTGTTCTAAGCTCGGAAAATTTAATGAAGTCACTTTATTTGTTTCCAATGAAGCATTTCGTGCGGTATTATATTTTAAAAAATTTTAAATTCTTGGAACTCTGATTTTCTCTTGAAACTATGTTGCACAAAGGAATATATCGTTCTAACTAGTTTTTCAACTTCAACTTCAATTTTGTCGTTAAAATAGGCTGAATTATATTGGAGCTCATTTTTTATTTATATTTCTTGATGAATTATGTTTTTTTTTACTGCCGCTGTTGCGTCGATGTAGTCTTTACCATATAATTTGCATTTAAAATAATATTCACCTTTATTGCTAAGTTCGGTCCAGTTTCTAAAGTGATCGTGCTATATTTGTGGAGATAAGATTTTTCGCCGCGTTTCTTAGCAGATTTGGGTTCATCCCCTTCTAAATCCGAAGAACTGACTTTTGTTTCTTTACTAGTGGATAGACGGGGCTCACGTTCAAAGTCATCAGACTGACTGAGTTGAAGTCGAAGGTTGACTTAAGTGTGCGAATTCTTCTTTTATCCAGACAAAGGAATAAAAAATGCCTTCATTTTCATGGTATGCAATTTTTTATGAAATTAAATTAATAACGCAAACTACAACCACTAATTATTATTATTTGCACTTAATTTGTAAATTTGAATAACGCTACATGCTGAAGGCAAAATGACGCAGATAATTGCTCAGGGCCAATTTATAGCTTCGAGCCACGTAAAATCTTCAGGAAATTATATAATTTCAAAAAAGTAAGAAAATTCCTCAAATCATTAACTAACGTCTATACAATAGCATACCTTATAGAATACTACTATTTTTCATTAGATGGCGAGTGTAAATAGACTTACAAGTGATACAATTGATAAATAGGGTACTGTGTTATAACAATAAATTAAATTATTAGTACCTAAGTATATTAATTTGTAATAACAACGGTGAATAACTTACAAAATTACGGCGTATATAAGATAGAATATTACCCTCTGTAAGATTTATCACGGTTACTCTATAATTAATAGATGCCTGACATATTTACAATTTTTAAAAAACGTGTTTTGTAACAAACTTCAAATTATGTTATGTATTTAATACATTAATAATTAACGCAACAGGGATGTAATGTGGTTTCGATATATTTACCAGACACTTGGATACTATAAATACGTAATAGTCACATGCATATAATATTACAAATAATTTTGTAATAAATTTATAAATACTATTGGTGCAACTATACAGGGTGTCCCATAATAAAATACCTTCCTTCAAAGGGGTGATAGAATTAGAACAAATAAGATGAGTTTTGTATATAAACATTTGCCTTAAATCAGTTCGTAAGGGAGCTAAAATTCCTTGAAGGGGGTAGGTACAATATAGTTATATGCCAATAAATTCGAAACGTCTTAAGTTGCAAACATTAAATTTGGACCATTTACTAATTTGTAATGTTACTTGTTTTGTCAAATTTTTATCTAAATACCATGATTAGTTGGAGTAGTTACGGAGGGAGTATAGGTGAATTATCGCCAAAACTTTTGATCTTATACCCTGTATAAAGAGAACAAAACAACTTTACTATGTAACAAGGTTCTCTAAAATATCTCATTCTCTGATGTAATTGATCTAAGCTGGTTGACTGGGGTCATCTAATATCACCGATGAATCAAGGATCGTATGAAAACGATACAAATTCAGATCTACTGTTTCATTTTGAAAGTTCGAAGATTTGCGAACAACAACAAAACACCACAGATATTAAACAACCTTCGAATCCAAAACCGAAGCTGCACGGACGAGGGTTACAATTATGAAAAAAACGCGGACACACAACCGCTCCCACCCACATTCCCAATATGGCAGGATTCGAACCCGCAAGATGATGGAGAAATCATCTAGTCACACTAGCTATCGAGTGCTCTAGACAACTACTCCGCCGACCCGGTAAATGTTTTTAAATTTACGTTTCCTAATTATTTTATCAATTAAACTTACAATATCTATTACTTACAATTATATCCTTGAACTAAAACAATAAAATTCGCCCTTTTGTGTTGAGCACAATGGTGAGAGTCCTTAGGGATATATTTTATAGTACTGGTACCTTTTCTGTATACAGGGTGTCCCAACCAAAAGTACTCACCCTGAATAACTTTGGAGATAAAATTTTTTGGAAAAATTGGTGAAACACGTCGACCTTGTTTCCAAGCGGCGTATATTTTAATGTAATACTTGTATACCTATCATCATCCCTCTACCCTATAAGATCACCCCAACAAAAAATGCAAATGGCAAAGGGGTCGAGTGATACATCTTTTGAAAGGTCTTTCAATTTTCTACTTAACTGTGTATTCTTTTTAACTTTTATCGATTCGTTCCTGAGAAATAATTGTTTCATTATTTTAGGTTCGGGAAATAAAAATAAAAGGAGCAGTTTAAATTATCGTATGCGTTGTTCAAAATGACCCCCACCGACTTCCATACAGTAGTATAATCTGTCTTGAAATTCTGTATGAACATTTCTGAACACATCTGGAGTCAATAAACGGCATTCTCGAACAATTCTTTCACGCAACTCTTCCAGAGATGCGGGTTTTGTTGCAAATACCTTCGTTTTCAAATATCCCCATAGAAAGAAATTCAAGGGAGTTAAATGGGGTGACCTAGCGAACCACTCCAGGACCTCTTCTTCCAATCCATCGCTCAGGAAACCGATTATTCAAAAATTGACGGACTGCTATAGCAAAATGTGGGGGTGCCCCATCCTGTTGAAAAAACAGTTCGCCCTCTAAAAGATTATCGTCTTCTTCGAGGATTTGGGTAATCATTGGGTCGATGTTATTTTCTAACATATTGAGGTACCTTTCGCCATTTAAATTGTCAGGAATAAAAAACGACCCGACAATGTGATCCCCTAAGACGCCAACCCAAACATTTAACTTCTGAGACTTCTGGGTATGAGTTTCCATGAACAAATGTGGATTGGTTTCACTCCAATACCTACAATTGTGCTTGTTTACCTCCCTATTTAACTGAAATGTCGATTCATCAGAAAAACACGTATTGTACAGTAGATTGGCATTACCGTTTAATTGTTCACTAAAAATCTCAAAGAATTCAAGCCGACGATCGAGATCATCTTCATTTAATTCGTGTACCAATTTAAATTTATATGGATGAAATTTGTGGGCCTTTACAATTCGATGAACACTGCTTCGTGATACACCGGAAGCCTCAGCTACTTTCCTGATCGATCTGCAAATGACCCAGAACTGCCACTTCGACTGCTTCATTCCTAATCGGTCGCTCAGGGTCAAGCTTTTTGTTTCCTACAAAACCTGTTTCCATAAATTTTGTCAATAATTATAAGACACACTGAGAACCAACCCTTCTATCTGGGTGATTTCTATTGAATATGCGCAATGCCGTGTATTTTAGATTTTTTAAACGATTTCGATTGTATGTAATCATCGAAAATAAAATTATTTTCCTTAAGAACGAATCGATAAAAGTTAAAAAAAAATACACAGTTATGTAGGGAATTGAAATACCTTTCAAAAGATGTATCACTCGACCCCTTTTGCCAATTGAATTTTTTGAGGGGGTGACCGTGTAGGGTAGAGGGATGATGATAGGTATACAAGTATTACATTAAAATATGTCGCCCTTGGAAACAAGGTCAACGTGTTTCACACATTTTTCAAAAAAAAATTTTATCTCCAAAGTTAATCAGGGTGCCTACTTTTGGTTGGGACACCCTGTATATCAAATTCTAACTAATTTTAACTATTTCTCGAATTATTAATACATATAAAAATAGTAGTTGTCTACAATTTTCAAATTCATATGTGAAGTTAACTGACGTGAAACGACTGTTTAATTTAGAAACAAAGTTGTCAATATTAGTGACTTTTGTATCAAATACTGCAAACACGTTCAATGTCAAAATTTATGCAAAGTATTTTATTTAATGCTTATTTCTCAATCTATAATATAGTAGAAAATGCAAACAAACATTTGTATGCAAGAAACAAAAAAATTTTAATAATTCGTCAACTTGCTAATAATGACATATTTGTTAATAATGCCTAAAAAATATCTTTACAATATTGATGAATGATTATTTTGAGACGTATTAGCTTCCGTTTCATGACTGTCATTTATTTATTTATAATTTCAATTACGACGTAGTACCAAACGTTAATGGAGCATAAGTTTCATCTCGGATCCGTTATGTGTATCCGGTATGTAACGACTGCCAATCAATATTACATTGTTATTTTCAAATTATTATAACAATACTAAACAAATAGAAAACGGCTAATCCTACACTTTCCAATAATATACTAGATGGTTCCAAAGTAGTACGAGAGAACTTTAAAAAGATAATCAGAGAGATTTCGAATATGCTTCAAAAATAAGTTTTTGGCTGCTCAAGAATACAAACCTCATTTTTTATTATAGTAGGAGAAATCGCTTTACTGACGGGACGTGCGGGGTAAGATGAGACATGAGGGCGGGAAATGTCTAATACATGACATAATCCGTCTTTTACACCGGTTACATTAAAGCGAGAAAGATGATTGTTGTTTTTGTTGGCACGCGACCGAGGCGGAGTTTCACATTCTGTGATACTTCCAGGTCCACACCTAGTTTTGTTACCAATCTATTTAGCAGTGTCTTTTAGGAGAAAGTGTAATATTATAAGTAATAATTATTTTACATCTGTCAATTTTCTGGTGTGTTTTTGAAAATAATTTAAGAATGTTATCGTGTTGCAGTGAGTTGTGCAATATATGGTAATGTGATATTATAAGTAATAATTATTTTATATCTGTTTATTTGCTGGTGTGTTTTTGAAAATAATTTAAAAAGGTTATCGTATTTATTGTAAAAATGTTTCGACCGTGGGAGGCCTCTACGTCCATATCTTATTGTGTTTGTGAAAATGAAAGTGACAGTGATTACAGTGATAAAGAAAATCAAATTTCATCAATGTTTTCAGTAAGAAAAAAATCGGCTACATTTGACCAAGCAAGCGAAAGAAATTTGATCTAATGTTCACAATAATCTTGTGAAGCGATGAGCTAATTACCCTAATTTGTATGATTTAGATGTACTAGGTGAAACAGCAGCTCTGACTAACGTTCCCCGTCCCACAATACACAAACATGTGAAAGAAGGTGCCCTCCCAAGAAACAACGATCCGACGCCGTTTAATCGTAAACTCTGAACCCATCGCAAAACTTTTGAAAACTTTAGTTTACGACGCGTATCAGAAAATCCCAACTATTGACGTAGTAGACAGAAAACTAAAAGAAATGGATTATCATCTAAAATATACCAAAAGAACTTTAGCTGAGGGCGATTATGGAAAGCAGACGAACAGTGGATTGGCTAGATTCATATCTAGAAAAGATAAAAGAAAATAGACCAATTTATTATCTAGATGAAACTTGGTATGATACTAATGACACCGTAAAAAAAGGATGGACTGATGTATTTAGGAAATGTAAACTAATCTCATTTTCCCCTAATAAAGAGACTCAGTTGATTATATTACACTGTGGATCAGTTGATGGATGGGTTGATAATGCATTGAAACTGTGCGGAAAAATATGGAAGACTGTAACGTGGATTACCACAAGAACATGGCCGGAGAAATATTTGAAAAATGGTTTGAAAATATCCTAAATCCAAAATTAAAACCCAATAGCATTATTATTGTTGACAATGCGAAGCACCATTCGAGACAACTGTATAAAATTCCTAACAAGAGTTCTACTAAGCTGGAGTTACAAATTTTTTTAATAGAACATGATCTCTATTATAAGGAGAATTATAGTAAAGCACAACTCTTGGTCCTGCAAACGAAAAATTATGAGAAGTATATTATAGACACTGTAGCGAAGAGATATGGCCACAAAGTGTTAAGATTACTGCCATATTTCTGTATTTTCAACCCGACTGAATTCATTTGGTGTAAATTAAAGAAAAATGTCAGAAAAAGGAATACTTTTCCGAATTTCGATAAGAAAAAGTCGTAGAGTTAATTCAAAATGAAGTGTCGAGAATTAACAAGGAAGATTGGGAAAAAAAAGTAATTACAATTGAGGATTATTATTTAAAAATTGCCGAATGTGATATAAATAGTGGAAATAAATTTATTATGAATTTGAAGGAGGATAGTAGTACATCTGAAAATGAAGAAGAGGGTGAAAAGGGCGAGGATCCAGAGGATTAAGCGATGTGATCAACTGTACTATTTATTTCCGTTTTTGTGTTTTCATAGTTCAGTGCTCGAGAAATATTCTTTTTCAGGATGTTATTACTTATTAATATTATTTTTTTTCATTTTGACATTTTTAGTTTATTTATTGAGAAAAATATTTGTTTCAGTTACTATTTTGAGAGTATACTTTTTATTTTATTTAGTTTTTAAAGGTTTCTTGTTACTTTTTAATTAATATTTTTATTCTATACTAATATTCCATACCTATCCTTTCTTGGCAAGAAATGCTCATACCTCCTCGCGGTACATTAAGCGAACTTGAATACTGCAACTACTGTATGTGTAGTCAATACTTTAAGTTCAATAATTTTATTTCAAGTTAATACTTTTTTTCTACAATTGTTAAATTGTTGCTAGCTAAACTGAGCACAAAAACCCACATTGAAAAAGTAAACGAGCGAGCAATACAGATAAATCCGGCTCTG
Source organism: Rhamnusium bicolor (assembly GCA_029963845.1). NCBI lineage: Eukaryota > Metazoa > Arthropoda > Insecta > Coleoptera > Cerambycidae > Rhamnusium > Rhamnusium bicolor. The sequence goes on along the minus strand of JANEYF010005702.1, from coordinate 790,898 downwards.
CTTTCTGTAGCGTCTTACGCCGCACGTCCCGTCACTAAAGTGATTTCTCCTACTATATCAGTAAGTTTTCTACCATCTACTGTCTAATTTAGTTCATTCCGATTATCTCATGCTTGGGCCCCAAGGGCTGCTTTTGGCGTAAGCATGGGATAATCGGTATGGGCTAAATTACATGAGGAAGAACAACTGAATAATATTTTTCAGTTCAATATTTTATACAACTCTCTATTCAACCATATGCCTATATGATAATAAAATATTAACGGCGTCAACAAAAATATATGGAGTGCAATAATACTTATGCACCTATATGATAAATAATAGTATTAATAATATTAATTATTAATAATACTACTTTCTTTATTATTAATAATACTAATTCTTATCTTATTAACGATTGTTTTATAGATTCTGTACCACGTGCAAATATACCTAACACAATTTGAGAGCAATTCGTTTATAGATACTAGATTTGATTAAGCGTCAGCTGAATTAATTCATAACTTAATTGTAAAGCAAATACCATATACGATTGGATATGAGAGCATTTCCGAAAAAATGCTTCAATTTGAAACTAGAATAGTTCCGCTAATTTGGAAATTAAGCCAATACCAAAAAATAGTAAAATAAATGCTATTTGTGAACTTAGTCCTATTAGTTTACTTTCGGTGCCTTCAAAAATAGCAGAGGGTGTCATCCATGGACAATTAATTGTCGTCTTATGTACTTAACAATAATAAAATACCTAAAACACAATCTGGTTTTAGAAAAAATCATGGAACATCTGCAGGAATAACAAATCTTCTTGATGATGTGTTGGCCTCTATTAATTTTGATGAATTAACTTCTTTAAGCTTCTTAACCATGTCAAAAGCATTCAATTCTCTGAATACAGAACTGCTGGCGAAAAACCTAAGCTTTAATGGAATAAAGGACAATATTTTAATGTGGCTTACATCTTACTTACGTAATCGCTTCCAATATACTTGTCTTCACACTCCAAATGAGAGGAACATTTCGAATCAACACGAATTAATTTCTGGAGTGCCTCAAGTCTCGATATTCGGGTCTTTACTATTTAATATCTATACGGTAAATTTACCACATCATATACTATTGCTCTAATCATTTGTATGCTGATGACAACTTTATTTTGTTTTTAACCTCTTGGATTCTGAGGAGGCCCAAGCCAAAATAAGTGATGATTAGAATAAAATAAGAATTTGGACATTACGAAATTCACCTCTATTGAACCCAAATAAAAGTAGTAGTATAAGATTTGACACTGCAAATAAATTAATAGTTCTTGCTCATTTTCAACTGTAAATCGACAAACGAAGAGGTTGAAGAAATAAAAAATTTAGGGTTAATACTTAATAAGAATTTTAATTTTACTTCTCATGTTTGTAGAAAATGTTTCTGCTCTATGAAATTAATTTCATCTTTTAGAAATTTACTTGATATTGAAACTAAACTGCTGTAATGTGAGTAGAGTCTTTAGTGTTGTCACATGTCAACTATTGTGATAATGTATATTTAAATCTATCTGAAAAAAAGTTGCAAAAAATTCAGAATTATTATATCAAATCTGTTACTAATAAGTTCAATTTACGATCATATTACACCTCACATTAGAGAGTTAAAGCTGCTAAAGTTAATTGAGAGACGTTTCGTGCAGTTTCCCACATTACTATTCAGTAGAGAAACCTATGTATCAATTTGACAAGCTTCTTATGAGAAATTCTATACATAACCGAAATCCGAAATATACAAAAATACATATGATCATTTACATGCAATCCGTCCTAGGTATGAAATATTCGATCTTCATTTTCATATCCATATACTTATGTTCACAATAGTCTATCAGTTCTATATACACATTAAACGATCAACTTAAAGTTCTAATTTTGAGCAGAAGGTTTAAAATGTTAAATATTTAAATGTATTGTAGGTTAGTAGTTTCGACATTAGTGTTTACTGTACTGCTGACCTTTTTTGTGTGATATTACGTATTTTATATTTTACACAATAAAGAAAAAATATATAATGAACCCCACAAAAAATAAAACAACCCCCAAATCTAAAGCCAAAGCTGTTTCGACATTGTCAGTGCCAGTGGCGGAAATCGAATCCGCTTCTACGATAGAAACATTTCTAGTCACTCTTGCCATCACGAGTTCTAAGAATCAAAATCCTACCTATACCCACTGGCGGTTCTTCTATAGGGTCGTTTGGTCAATGACCTCCCACATACAAATAAAAAAATAGAGCTATTCATTTTCTGAAATTTAAAAATATATAATATATATATATATATATATATATATATATATATATATATATATATATATATATTATTTTTTAATATTCTTAAAAAACATATTAAAGTTTCTAGTTCATTCTATGCACAATACTATTCCAATATCTAGATCATTACATTATTCATTTATAGAACTTAAAAATCTTGGGTCAATCCACAACGTGTCCTCAAAGCTAGCTACGGACCGAATTTATAACTAATTATAGTGAAATAGACTTATGCGCGAATCGTCAGAAAACAAAAGAGACAGAAAACACTGGAGAGGACAATGTCCATGACGACCCTGACACGGTAACGCACAAAATTTAGTACAGCAGTCGCTAGTCAGCAGTCTTAATGTTGACCACGCGTTGGTCGATAAATTCTATCGTGTTGTTTTTAATGTTTTTATTTGTGAACATTTTATTAGTAAATCTCTACTTGTCGTGAAATTAAGTAAAACAGTGTTTTTGGTGTTTACTATTAAATATGAGTGTTGAACAAAATATATTAAAACTGAAAGATGGACATAAGTTGGGTTATTAAGACTGAGTGAAATTCAAAGGTGGTGGCCGTCCAAAACCTAATATGACGATAAAGCAAACATCTCTTAATAAGAAAAAAGAAGTTAATAGGTATGTTTAATTAAAAAAAGTTATCCTTCAGCAAATTTTATTCATTGTTACGCTCATCAACTAAATTTAATTTTACAAAAAGCATCAAGTCAGGATAAAAGCTTAAAAATTTTTTTTGCTAATTTACATAGCTTTTCTTCATTCTTTGGAAAATCGCCAAAAAGAACAGCCGTGTTAGATAATGTTGTTAAGGTGAGATTACCTAAAGCGGCTCCAACACGATGGAATTTTAATACAAAGTGCATAGAGACTTTCATACCTATCGAACAGAATTATTAGATTGTTTAGAAAAAATCATTGATAATGAATCGGAAAACAACACTCTAAACCAAGATATGGGTTTAAAAAAACTACTTACAAAATGAACATTTTCTTTACTGGTTAATTTTTTTCATTTAGTTATGCCTCATTGTGATATATTGTTCAATAAATTACAAAAATGTAATATCGATGTCATAACAGTAAATAAGTGTATTGGCGTTTTTAATAGTAAAATTGAAGACATCAGAAATGAAATTTTGAATAACTATTTGGAGGAGACATCCATGCAGTCTGCCCAGAGATGTAAAACGGAAGAATCAAAAAGGAGAATTTCATTAGAATTTTGTGATATAATTACATCTGAGATCAAAAACAGGTTTAGCTTCAGTAATCATTTAGCAGTGTCTCAGTTATTTCACGCAGATCGATTTAAAGATTATAAAAGAAGCTTTCAAGATATGTTTAAATTAGTTAAAACGGAGTATCCAGTCATAAATCATTTGAAACTTAAAACTGAATTAAAAGTATTATATAGCTAAGAAGATTTTTCCAATAGTGAAGGTGCAGTTGCTTTGTTACAGCTTTTTATTAACAATAATTTGTGCAATAGTTTTTCTGAAAGTGTCAAACTGTTAAGAATCTTATGTACTCTCCCTATGACTACCGTCGAAAGTGAACGTTGTTTTTCCACCTTAAAAAGAATAAAGACATTTTTAAGAAATACCATGGGTCAGGAAAGGTTATCTTCTTTAGCTATGCTTACCATAGAAAGGTCATTAATAAAGAAGATAAAAGACTTTAATGAAAAAGTAATTGACCACTTGCATCCCAAAAAGACCTTAGGATCGACTTGGAATTTAAATCACTTTAGGTAATATAGTAAACTTTTCTAATTGACCTTCCTATCTCTTGACCCACGAACCGCCATTGCCTATAGCGCTTCACAAAAGTCAGTTTGCCTATCAAGCTGGCAAATCCAAAGAAACTACCTTACATAATTTTGTAAATAGGATTGAAGAGGCGTGTGTAACAAAAAAATAACTCTGTGCGCATTCATAGATATAGAGGGAACTTTTGATAACACCTCCTATGAATCAATAAAAAGAGTTACACAAAAAGAAGACTTTGAGTCGTCAACGGTAAGATGGATGTTTAACAGCTGAACGTTAATGGCGATAATGGGAAAGGATTCAGTAACAATAACAGCCATCAAGGGTCAAGGGGTGTCTACAAGGAGGGGTCCTATCTATGGTCTATAGTTATTGATGAACTTCTCCTAAACTAAGCGACGCTGATGACCTAATCAGTATAATAAGAGGCAATCCCCAAAAATGAATGATATGTACAAATTGACTTAGCTAAACTCCCATCATCTTTCAGATGGAAATTCACGCTTTAAGTTCCTTTACTTGTAAGTCTAACACCGTAGTCTGGGAATGTCTATAAACAGTAAAACAACTAGCAAAGCAACAAGTTTACCTTGATCCTTGATGTGGGTGCCAGCAGGGCATGAAGGAATAGAAACTGTGGCGGATAATTATTTTGTGATCTCCAGGTGGGCCTCCAACCTGAGTTGGAGGCCCTACTGGCCCTACTAAGAATTAGAATATCATTCTGAACCGGTTCATAAGAACGAACAAAACAGAAAATTGTAATTTTTTATTTTTTAAATAAACAAAAACATGAACGCAAAAATAAAATAAGATACGGAAATAAAAAGCATTCTCATGTACTGGAAACAATAAGAATCACATTCTTATTTGAAATAAAAAATCACTCCCAGATAAAACAAAAAACGCAATAAATTAGTTAGTAATATACTAACTAATAATGATGAACAGTGTACCAATACTCGTTTAAAGTGGAACTATTTTTGCCTTCATTCTTGCGAAATTATCAATAATAAATTCATAACACTGGCTGACACAATTAATGTAACATAGTTCACACTACTGTTTTTATATCATTAATACCTCCTTATTAACTGACAAAATATCCAACAAGTCCTAATACGTGCCATTATTGTGTGAACACAATATACCCTATTATATTGCCAGCACTTGCGGTTCTTCTATAGTGTCATTTGGTCAATGACCTCCCACATACAAATAAAAAAATAGAGCTATTCATTTTCTGAAGTTTAAAAATATATAATATATATTTTTAATATTCTTAAAAAATATATTAAAGTTTCTAGTTCATTCTATGTACAATACTATTCAAATATCTAGATCGCAGGATTTCGTATCCCCTCCGAGCACCGAACCTCTACATTGATATCATTACATTATTCATTTACAGAATTTGAAAATCTAGGGTCAATCCACAACTTGTCCTCAAAGCTAGCTACGGACCGCATTTACAACGAATTTATGTCCCGAATCGTCAGAAAACAAGAGACAGAAAACACTGGCGGGGACAATGTCTCTGACACATTTTACGGAAACGGTAACGCACGAAGTTCAGTGGAGCAGTCTTAATGCTGACTAGGTACGCGTTGGTCAGTAAATTCTGTCGCGTTGTTTTTAATGTTTTTATTTGTGAACATTTTATTAGTAAATCTCTACTTGTCGTGAAATTAAGTAAAACAGTGTCTTTGGTGTTTACTATTAAATATTAATATTGTACAAAATATATTAAAACTGAAAGATGGACATAAGTTGGGTTATGAAGACCGAGTGAAATTCAAAGGTGGTGGTCGTCCAAAACCTAATATGACGATAAAGCAAACATCTCTTGATAAGAAAAAAGAAGTTAATAGGTATTTTTAATTAAAAAAAGTTATCCTTCAGCAAATTTTATTCATTGTTACGCTCATCAACTAAATTTAATTTTACAAAAACCATCAAGTCAGGATAAAAGCATAAAAATTTTTTTTGCTAATTTACATTGCTTTTCTTCATTCTTTGGAAAATTGCCAAAAAGAACAGCCGTGTTAGATAATGTTGTTAAGGTGAGATTACCTAAAGCGGCTCCAACACGATGGAATTTTAATACAAAGTGCATAGAGACTGTTTATACCTATCGAACAGAATTATTAGATTGTTTAGAAAAAATCATTGATAATGAATCAGAAAACAACACTCTAAACCAAGCTATTGGTTTAAAAAACTACTTACAAAATGAACATTTTCTTTACTAGTTAAATTTTTTTCATTTAGTTATGCCTCATTGTGATATATTGTTCAATCAATTACAAAAATGTAATATCGACGTCATAACAGTAAATAAGTGTATTGGCGTTTTTAATAGTAAAATTGTCATCAGAAAAAAAATTTTGAATAACTATTTGGAGGAGACAACCATGCAGTCTGCCCAGAGCTGTAAAACGGAAGAATCGAAAAGGAGAATTTCATTAGAAGTTTGTGATATAATTACATCTGAGATCAAAAACAGGTTTGGCTTCAGTACTAATTTAGCAGTGTCTCAGTTATTTCACGCAGATCGATTTAAAGATTATAAAAAAAAGCTTTCCTCAAGATATGTTTAAATTAGTTAAAACGGAGTATCCAGTCATAAATCATTTGAAACTTAAAACTGAATTAGAAGTATTATATAGCCGAGAAGATTTTTCCAATAGTGAAGGTACAGTTGCTTTGTTACAGCTTTTTATTAACAATAATTTGTACAATACTTTTTCTGGAAGTATCAAATTGTTAAAAATCTTGTGTACTCTCCCTATGACTACCGTCGAAAGTGAACGTTGTTTTTCCACCTTAAAAAGAATAAAGACATTTTTAAGAAATACCATGGGTCAGGAAAAGTTATCTTCTTTAGCTATGCTTACCATAGAAAGGGCATTAATAAAGAAGATAAAAGACTAATGAAAAAGTAATTGACCACTTTGCATCTCAAAAAGACCGGAGGATCGACGTGGAATTTAAATCACTTTAAAAGGCAGGTAATACAGTAAACTTTTCTAATTGACCTCCTTATCTCTTGACCCACGAACCGCCGTTGATTGCCAGGTAATGAATTTTATGATGGGTCGGCAATTTCAGAAGAGCAAGTTGAAGTAAGGTGGGACATTTTCAGTATCAGTCTTGTTTTGACCTTTCAAGTGCCCAATTGTGTCTGTTAGAAAGTGTTTTCGTTTGTCTACATAACTCTGTTACGACAAAAATGTCCAAACACGCCAAAGTTGAAAAACCTCACCTGACAAGTTTTGTTAAATTTGTGGAGAATTCCTTGTGAAGCACAAGTGAGGCCATTATCTAAACATGTGAAAAAAGCGTATTTTCTTTATTTTGGAGTTTTAGTCGGTGATCAGGACAAGCGATGGGCTCCCCACATTTGTTGTGTTAGTTGTAGTGTGTCACTAGTGCAGTGGATGAAAGGGAAAAGAAAAAGCATGCATTTTGGGGTCCAATGGTATGGCGAGAACCCACCAATCATTTTGATGATTGCTATTTTTGTGTAACAAGAACTGAGGGATATTCCAAAAAAGAAAAATAAAAAATCAAAAATCCAAATTTGCCATCAGACAATCCAACTGCGCCTTTTGATTGGCAAAATATTGTTTTGGGAGGTAATGAAAATAGTAACGACTCTTCAGACAGCCAGACCAGTGTTCTGACCCTTTGTATATTCCAGAAAGCTTTGGTGACCTTCACTTAATTGCTCAAAATGAATTGAATGATTTGGTACGTGACTTGGATCTGTCAAAACAACAAGCAGAACTTCTTGATTTCCGATTTAAGGAGTGGTACTTACTGGCTAAAGAAACAAAGATTACGACTTTTAGAAAAAGAAATGCAACATTTTCCGCATTTTATAATATGGAAAATTCACTATGCGCGTGTATTGATATTGGTTTAATGCAAGAACTTAATATCGAGCATTCCCCTTCCGAGTGGCACTTATTCATAGAATTCTCCAAATACAGTTTAAAAGCTGTATTACTACATAATGGAAATTTAAAACCATCTATACCAATTGCTCATTCAGTAACAATGAAAGAGGATTATGGCAGTATGAGCACCATTTTAAATAAAATTAATTACAACTAGTACAAATGGCAATATGTAGGGATTTAAAAGTAATAGCCATTTTAGTAGGGCTTCAAGGAGGTTTTACAAACTGTTGCTGTTTTCTTTGTTTGTGGGACAGTCGTGCAGTAAAAGAACATTATGTGAAAATAATTTGGCCGGAAAGGAAATTATTTGAACCAGGAACTAGGAACGTTAAATATGTGCCCTTTGTAGACCTTAAAAATGATCTTTTGCTCCCTCTTCATATTAACCTTGGGCCAATGACAAATTCTGTGAGGGCTATGAATAAAGAAAGTGAATGATTCAAACACTTAAGAGAACTTTTCCCTCAATTAAGTGTGCCAAACTTAAAGAAGGCATTTTTACTGGTCCTCAAATTAGAAAATTGCTTGACAATGCAGATTTTAAAGGAATACTTAATAGATAGGAAACTGAGAGCTTGGAACTCATTTTAAGCGTAGTCAAGGGAATTTTGGGAAACAAGAAGGATGAGAACTACAAGCAAGTAGTAAATGAACTTTTAGATCGTTTCAAACGCTTGCTTGCCGTATGTCTTTAAAAATTCACTTTCCGTATTCTCATTTAAATTTTTTTCGTGAATATTTGGGTGCTGTAAGCGACAAGCAAAGAGAAATATTTCATCAAGATATCAAGATAATGGAAATTCGTTATCAAGGACGATGTGGTCCAGCCATGATAGGTGATTACTGTTGATTCTTAAAGCGAGACGATTTGACTCCCCCATAAAAGAAAAAAATGAACTGATCATATGTTTTCAAAAATTATTCCCTATCTTTGTAGATATATCTATGTAAGAATAATATATGTCACATACATCATTGATATATAATAAAAAGATTAATAAAATTTATAATAATGTTATTCCTGCCCAAAATGTTTTATTAATGTAAAGCCTTCTGATTACAGAAATGACAACCAAAAAAGTTGCTTGTCATTTCTGTAATTAGAAGGCTTTATTCCAGTGGGATTCAGATACATGTTACAAACAAAATATACTTTTTTTGTCAGCCAGTGTATCTGGCAGTTGAACAACATCATTTTCTATAAACACCAAATTACTCAAATCTAACCGACTTAATGAATACGTAAATATTTTAACACGTTTAAGTACGAAAAATGAACGTTCACCATTTGAATTCTAGAAAGATTCTCAAAATATTTTCTACATTATGAAATGTAGACTGCAGTCCGTAAAGCATATTTTATAAATATCACCCTACATGTATCCGCGTTTAGGTGGTAGCAAATATTAAAATTTGCCTAATGCCTACAATTAGTATTATAATTCTCATATTAACAGACTTACGATTCTGATCGCCCCCCTCAGCCGAGATGGCTAAGGCACCAGGCGCGTGCATGTACATGCGGAGATCCGCCACTGTTTATACAATTTATTTCAAACTTATTTGCAACATAAAAAGTGTCAGCTTCTTTGATCCATTTACCGCTGTCAAAGAAGCCGACAGTTTTTATGTTGCAAATAAGTTTGAAATAAACTATAATGTGATTTACATATAAGATCTATATTTCAATAAGGAAACTATAACTATCCCAGCGTGAAATGACATCAGATCAAGCTAAAAATAAAGTTTGAATGAAGCATTTCTTAAAATGTGTGTTTGAAAATTATGTTAATTATATTTCATAAAGCAAAATATTTGTTATTTCCGAAGTACGTGACAATTTGTGGTGGTACAGAGCTTCGTCTGTGTAACTAAAATCGAAAATATCATATGTGTAGTGAACATACAAACACAGACATGTCACATAATATTTTATAACAGCAAAGACATTAGGTGGTATGAATAAAAACGAAGTAGTAGCTAATACCTCAAGTTTTATTAGCATTTTCATCGTGCGTAGTATTGACTACTTACTGCAAATACTATATAGAAAATTCTTCACAATGAAGTAGATAATTCATTATATGAAGTATTTATGTGGCTTCGTGGTTGAGTGGTAAGAACACTTGCCTCTCACCCGGGTTCGATTCCCGGTAGAGGAGCTAGGATTTGTTCTAAACCAGAAATTAATCCTAGCATACTCGGACATTGGATGTGTGTCCATTGTCTCTAAATGTGTAGCCCTCTCCGGCACAAGATATCTTAAGGTACCCTCAAGGATACAAGGGTTTGTAGTATGTATGGTGTTTAATACCCAAATAACTAAATACTTCTGTTATGTATTATGGTATATAGCATATTCTTCGAAATGTATAGCATTCACCTCAAACCTGTCCGGGGTCATTGTTTTCAAGTTGAGACAAATTTAAAATTATTAGTAATAATTCGGGATAAATATTTATATTTATTAATAATATTATATTTTTGTAACGCTATATCCTAAAATGTCATTTATTGGACGGTTTCAATGAATCAAAACAATGTCATTATTGACAAGTGAAAAATAAAGAAAAAAGTGTGAAATAAAGAAATTTTATTTCACAGTGTGAAATAAAACTGAACAGACAACAAATTAAAGTTCTTACATCAAACATTTATTAATTATTAACAAATTTCATGAACAATTTTATTCATAATTTAACGAAAATTTATGTGAATAGTACTGTTACTAACATTATTTATATTTATTCCCGGAATTATAGGTTCAGATTTGATTCATTTATATTAATATGGTGGTTGGTCTGATTTTCACCAACGACTACATCGGCAAACATAGTAATTTCTGTAGTATTGTTTGAAAATATCTGTTTTGAAATTTCCTTTTTGTTCTGGATGCTATCTTCTATATATCCCTCAGCAACTGTTGAGAATTTCCATCCCCCATGACGTTTTAAGGTAAAAAAATATCAGCTCCTGAACCAGCTAATAGTGATGCCTAAGATCTCCTAAAGCTGTGACCCGTATATTGCTCAGGATTACATAAGTTAAGGTATTCATTTATAATACTTGATATTTTTGAAAATGTATTAATACCAACTCGTTGGACCGTACATTTGTCTCCTTAATATTGAAGAAAAACCCCTTTGTGATTCACATGAGTAGAGCGAATAGCTACATATTTATCATAAATATTTAGTGGATTTATTTCATTAACTGTCTCACCAATTACCGTAAAAGTCCTTTTAATGTGGGTCTTCGAATCAGGTACTTTAAAAACCAGCATGCAGTCTTTTCTCACAATGTCATCAATGGTCATATTGTAGAGTTACTCTCAACGACAAGCGCCAGCCAATCCCATTATTAAAACAACTTTCAACATTAAAAAAATTTTTATCTGGTGCTTCTAGTAAAAAACGTTCGACATCTGCTCTGACAAAAACTTTAGATTTCTTAGCCCTATACCCAATGGATTGTCTTTTCAAAAAAGCTTTTACTTTTTGATAATTGGATACATCTACATTATTCCTTACATTCAAAACTACTTTAAGCATCGAAAAGTTGGACCAGAGACTTGAACATTTTAAAGTTTTTGCAATTTCAGATAGATAAGTCAAATGAACAGACTCAGATATGTTACTCACAGTTTTCTGCTTACACCAGTGCATAATCATATTCTTTTTCATACAATTTTCTAGATTTCGCTGGCAATAAATCTAAAGTTATAGCAATTGTTTTCTCCCTGATTTCCGGAGGAGTACCAGGAATAAAATCTTCCTCACTATCACTCATTTTGTTCCAAATAATAATTATTGTAAATTAGAAAGTGTCAAATGCGACGTTTAAATCGTTCAATATTTAGTTGTTTTATTCTTGTTTTCTATGGAAACAGCAATAGAATTTAGTCATTGCGACAAGGTAACTTTGTCAATTTGCCGTATTTTTACAAAATTATACTGTTTTCTAATTTCGAATGGCGATACAAAAAATTTTGTATTTAACTCGAGACTAGAATGTGTTTTTTTTTACTCGTGTGGTTTATGGCACTCGCCTTCGGCTCGTACTATAAACGCCCCACTTGTATAAAAAGACACCATTTTAGCCACTTGTTATATAAAATACTATTATATTCTATTCTACATTCTATGTTTCCTTTATTTTCTTACTCCTGGTATTATCAACATTTTAAAGGAACCTTTAGCTTAAAGAAAATTTTAGTGACAAGAAAACATATTATCAGCCATTTCAGCAAAATATAAATCGAGATAATATATGAATGCCACTAAACCTAATTTTTTATTTAGGATTGCTATCTGATATTTATATTTTATTTGTTTTCTGGGCATTAAAACTCCCTTTCAGTTAAAGGTTCCTTTAAAATGTTCATAATACAGGAGGTTTTTACAGTAATAAAGTACACAAGTTGTATAGCTAAATGATAATAAAAAATATATAGTGGTGAGATAATGCAAGAAACAAATTCAATAAAAGTTTCCAGGAAGATCTTCGCAAAAAAATCCTCGGACAGGTCAATTTTGTTTTTCAAAAAAGGCATCTTTTCTTTTCTTTGATTGTATTTTATTTTCGAGTTATGACATCATCGGCATATTTTTATATGACAACCTATATTTGTTTATGGATTCATATAGAGGACGCTTGTCTACGGGTATAGAAAAAGTAGCATGTTGAGAAAGAAAGTTTTCTAGACATTTGACTTCAAAGTTTTAGTCGTTTTAAAGATTGGAAAAATAAGCTTAGACAACGATGTCTATATCGCCGTATAATTTGAACTTCTAATCAAATCTATCGAAAAATATGAGCTGACAATTGAGAAAATGACAGCTATTTCAAAACTTCAAAAAAAATAATTTTTAATTCATTCTAAAATAAAATAAAAGTGTCATGAGAGTAATACGTTGCCAAAATAATCTATTAATTAATATATTATAACTAAGTAATAATTATTATTATTACACTGAAGACGAACTTAAAATAGACTTAAAAAACGTCTGTTCAAATATTTTACCGCGGCTGAAATTTAAAAATCAAATATCTCGAAAATTTTCCTCTTCAACATGCCACTTTTTACCAGCGCATGCTGAAGACGTCCTCTATAGGAATTCATAAATAATATAAAGGTTACTATTTTAAAAAATGTCGATAACGTCATAGTTCAAAAACAAAACACAAGCAATGTCATTTTCAGAAAAGATGCTCTTCTAAAAAACAAAATTGACTTGTCAGAGGATTTTTGCGACAACCTTCCTGTAAAATTTTATTGAAATTTTTCCATACATTATCATCACTCTGTATATGCACGTATTATATAGTCTGAAACATTTTTCAGTTGTTTAATTAAAACAATTTTAAAAATTCATAATAATGTTTTACACTTACCGGAATGTAGGTATATTTCTAATCACTGCATTAATTATAGTAATTTGAATGAAATTTGTGTAACACAGTCTAATGAAATTCGCTAGTGATACTGAAAAAATGCCAGTAAACTTTCCGCGCTATGAAAAATGTGATGGAGGGGTGACTTCCTAATCTAACAAAAGCAATCTTTCAAAGCTTCGAAGGTTAATTATGAGTGTATTGCACCAACAGAATAGTTAAAATATAATTAATGAACAAACATCATCGGCGGATACATGTATGCACATGGTCATCCGCCGTGAATATTTTAGGTAAAATAGGGATAATTGTTAGTATGTTTTAAATAATTTGCCATGACATTCTGCTGTAAAATGGGTATTGATAAAATATTTCTAACGAAATTTATACTTATGGAGCCAAATTACATAAAATTAGGTACCGTAAAGTGGGGTGACTTGCTTTTGAGACGAATATTTTAAATTATTTGTGGTGTTAACAGGCAGATGAAATAAATTATACATAATCAATAGTGCCTTTAGAGTCGATATATGACATTTTTTGAATAAACTGCCAATTTGATAATAAAAAAAAATGATAATAATAACCTTTCTTATTTTATAAAAAAGGGTTGCAGAAGTTGAGAACTTTTGATAAAACTATTAAATAAATTAGTCGTCCAGTTATTTTAGTTTTATTGTACAACATTAAAAATGAATTTTATAGGAAAAAATAATAATAATATTTTACAGTTTCGGAAATATGGGGTGGCCAAAGTCACCCCTTACATTTTTGACATAGTTGTGGTGACTTTGGCCATATGTCTTGTTAAAATATAACCTTAAAATTTTGTATGTGTAGTGTGCAACAGGTGGTCTTGGAGTTAGGACATAGTTTTAACTCTATTTTATCATTTGTATATCATTTATTGAATGTAGGAAAACTTAAAGTAGGTACCTAGGTAAGCAATATTAAATAAATATTTATCTTTTCTGGGTTTTTCTATTTTAAAATAATACTTTTTGTGAACAATGGCCAGAAAATATAAGAAGAAACTTGAATCTAGGAGCTATGCTAATTTTACTGAAGATGCTTTCAAAAAAGCATTAGCTGAATACAACATGGAATGAGTGAAACAACAGCTGCAAAAACTTCTAAGATATCAAGAGAAACATTACAAAATAAAACAAATTATGCACAAAAAAATTTGGAGGACAAACAGCGCTTTCGCAAATGATATAGAGGATCAATTTGAAGGTGCATTAATTAAATTATCTGAGTATGGGTTTGCTGTAAATGCAGTTGAATTAAAGCAACTTGTAAAGAATTATTCAGACAAGAGAGGTGTCCAAATTAGAGTCTTTGAAAACAATTATCCGTCATATGAATGGACCCGGTTGTTTCTATTACGACATCCACGATTATCGGAACGTTTCGCAGCTAATATAAAAATTGCAAGAGCTGAAATAACTACAACAACCATCAACAATTATTTTGATCGCCTGGGAACAGAACTGAAAGATATTCCACCACAAAATATTTGGAACTATGATGAGACAAACCGTAACGACGACCCTGGTCGCAAAAAAGTGTTGACAAAAAAGAGGATGTAAATATCCAGAAAGGATTATAAACTCATCTAAAAGTGCCATTTCAATAATGATATGTGGAAATGTCAACAAAAAATATTTATGATACTTGGATATGGTCCTAAAGGACCCAGATACAGCAGAACCCTAAGTGGTTGGTTTGAAATGAAAACTTTTGAGGACTGGTTTACGTCTCTATTTTTACCAATTTAAAAAAAAAAGCGAATGTCCCAAAGCTTTAACAGCGGACAATTTGCCTTTGCACATAAATCCGGCTGTTATAAAATTATGCGAGGAAAACGATATCAAATTTATCTGCCTCCCAGCAAATACAACACATTTAACATAACCTTTGAATGAAAATATCTTGGAGAAAAATTTTGCTGTCATATAAACTGAAAGTATCAAGGACCTTAGTAAAATCTGACTTTCCCAGTCTTCTCCAACAATTGTTAAATGATCTGAAGCAGAAAATTAAATCAAATTTAATAAGTGGTTTTCGTAAGGGGGGATTTTTCCTCTAAGGGCCAGTTGTATCGACATGGTTCAGCCAAAATTCAACTGAACTTTGTTTAAAATCCATTATTACGATTGTTGTAACAACCGTAATCTTGGATTTTAAACGAAGTTCAGTTGAACTCTGGCTAAACCACGTCGATGCAACCAGCCCTAAGTAAAAAGAAGTTTTAAATAAAATACGACTGCCGAAAATGAAACAAAATGAACAAGATCAAGATAGTTCAATATTAAATTAAACTTTCTTCAATTTTTGGAAAACAAAGGTTTTCAAAAAATGATGAAACTTAACCGAGAAGGAAAAAAAGTAAATATCACCCCTCGCAAAAGTGTAAATTCACAAGAAATTGTCAGCACTAATAACATAAATAATTCTATTATGGCCAAACAAAAAATACGACAATCTCGACGACAACTAATAAAATATCTGATGTGGCCAGCATATAACTTTCTTATACCAGTATAATATCATCCTGCTCTAAAAAAATCATTCTATTTAATTCTTCACTTACTCTTAATTAAATTTTAATAGCGTACCTTGAAATGTTTCATTAAAAATTTTAAATAATTAATTATCAACGTCCTTCGATAATAATTCATGTCATATATTTTAATAATTTCTTCTTATTGACATTGACATTTTTGTAACTAAAATAGATATTTCAAATGTCAAATTGCCAGATTTATATTAACCCCATTTTAATGGGGTCAAATGCGTACAAAATTTCAGTTTACATCAGCTTTATTTAAGTAGTTGGAAAATATATTTTATTCGCTTGATATAGTAGACTTGATTTATAATCTTTCATCAAAAATACATTTTTTTTGTAAAGTCAAATACAATACAGGCACGCGCACGCACGCACGCACGAACGCACACGCACGAAAAATCACAATTACTATACTTCCTTATATTAGGTAAGAAAGTAAAAAGATGAAAAGGGAAAAAAGCAAGGCGAAGAAAGTTCCCCAGAATCCGAACAGGAGTACATCCTTCACCATTCGTCTTCGGAATATAACGAGGATTTCGAGGACCTGATTAACATAATGGAAGATGACTCCCATGAAGATATTGAGAAGAAACCATAACCTCAAATGCTATTTAGTCAAATAATAGTTTGGTGATTGGTTGTAATATTTTATTGTGAACGTATTCCTGTGTTTGCTGTCAGGAAATTTGGTTTTGATCATGTATAGTGATTATTATCACATGCCAATTGATTATTGTTTATGATTATCAAGGACTGACGGAATTATATAAAAATTGACACTGTCTCTTGCCATGTTATTTTCACAACCCACCATAGTACAAAAACTTGGCATTTTAATTAAAAATAGTATATATAAGGAGATAAAAATTGAAAGTTATTAAATAAATACAATGGTATTTTTATATTAATTATAAGGAACTGAAGTGAGGTATGATTTGTTATTTGTTTATCCTCCAAGCAAAGACCTTGAAAAACGTAACGTCATGTGCACATGTTCTGATCAATCCGTATAATATTAGGTTCAATTTCATCACATTTCCACTAGACCTACATGGCACCCGAATGAATCAGCACAATATTTGTTGATTCTCTTTATGTCCAAAAGATGATGAGGATGATCAATAAAATAAAAGCAGCGACCAATAACAAAATAAATATTATTTAATTCATTTATTGCAAAGTTTTTAAAAATCTCTCAAAATTACGTGAATATCTTTGTCCCTTGTGGACCTCAAAATTCCATCGAATCGGGATATGTCCCTCAAGATGGCAACACTGAGTCGCCCGCTGTTGCCAGCGCGAATATCAGAAGATGTTTTTAGAGCAGGTTAGGATATTGCCTATCTCAAAAAAAAAAGGTCTTTTTGATCTTCTAATTTGAATTATTTGTTTATTTATTTACGTATTATTTTATTTTTCTTTTTTTTAGTTGGTATTATTTTTTCCTATTTATAAGAATATTAATTTATGTTTATAAAATTACTTTTTGTTTCGAAAAAAATCAATACATGATTGTGTGTTGTTCTGATATTTTTCATTTTTCATAATTTTAGTATTTTACTGTCTGTGGCGTCTCTGAAAAAACACTGGAACTATAAAACATTGAGATAATTTTAGTAAATACGTTAATACGCAAAGATTTCTTTAAATGAACAAGCAGTACCTTCCGCCGCAGCTTTAGCGATACTAATTCTACTACCATAGTAGCAAAAGAATATTTACGTTTAAAAACGTAAACGTAAAACATTTTTAAACGTAAATATTCTTTGATAGTAGTCTTTGCTACTACTTTGTCTCGTACGCATCTCCCAGCAAGCGCCCTGACGTAATCGTTAACTTTCGTTCGGAATTCATATTCAGACGGGCAACTGTAAATTGCGCGTACTACGTGTATTTAGTGGTTTGGCTCGATTTGTACAGAATTATCCAACGAAAAGACCCACCCCTATATTATTTTGTTAATTTTTCGAATTAGAAAAAAAATGTTTTAAATAAAAGTTGTAGTGAATCAAATGAACTCTTTTAAAGCTTTAAACCCTTTTTTGAAATCTGTTTTTTTTTGTGATTTCAAACATATAAGTAGATATATTGTATCTTATCTTTTACTGTTTATTAGTGCAAATTTTATACTACCAGCAATCTTCATGATTATCAGGTGCGCGATAAAAAAACAGTTAATTTGATACATATGCCTTACAAAGTAATTTAATAAATTCAAAATGCGAACTGCGTGGTTTTGTGACATATTATTTGTGAAAACGTTTACTTTATCAGAGTGATACGATATGTTCACTATTTATAAAAAATAACAAGAACTCATCAACGGGTAACATTTTATTTGGTATGGTATGTACAATAGTAGTTACAATAATAATTATAATGCAATTTGCTCTTTGAATTTATTAAATTATTCTATGAGTGTCAAATTAAGTGTTTTTCATCCATGGCTAACCTGGCAGATGCTGGTAGTATAAAATTTGCAACAAATAAAAACAGTATATACAATATATCTATATATCTGAAATCACAAAAAACAGATTTCAAAAATGTAAAAAATATAATATTCCATTTAAAAAAATGTAAGTTTGGCTTGTCCCACTTTTAAGGGATCATTTGTATATTCTTTGCAGAGATTCTAAAACAGCGCATTTGTTAACTAAAAGTTTTATGTGACACATTTTTTTCTAACTCGAAATATAAACAAAATATATGGTGG
The DNA here is from genome assembly GCA_029963845.1 of Rhamnusium bicolor. Classification (NCBI taxonomy): domain Eukaryota; kingdom Metazoa; phylum Arthropoda; class Insecta; order Coleoptera; family Cerambycidae; genus Rhamnusium; species Rhamnusium bicolor. The sequence continues at coordinate 772,160 of JANEYF010005702.1, read as the reverse complement.
GCCTTTACACGTTGGATAACCCTGTACATATATTGTGCTAAATAAACTTTTTGCCTTTCGAAGTTGTTAGGATAGACTGTTTTATGATTAAGTCTATATTCTTTCTTTATTACAAAATTTTTTCTTTATTAATGACATCTTTAATGTCCTGGAATTTTGCATGTTTAATCTCAAATTTGGGATATATAAATGTGTTGTCTAAATATTTTTAGTTGCGCCAACTATTTATTATAATTTTAAATATATGAACAAAATCATAATTGACAAATATTTTATTCTGATGAATATCAGGATTTGGGAAAAATGTTAAATTATTTGTTAAATTTGAAAATTTTGACCGATTGACTATATGGTTATCTGTTATTACATCTAAAACTGTAAAGCCATATTTTTGTATTAAAGAAATACAAATTTTTGTGACCGGTACCATTTCAGTAACTTTAATATTATGTACTGGCAATAACTTAAAAATTTCGCAAGAATTTCCAAAAGCCAAACATAAAAAAGCTAAAATAGTTGTTGCTAGTGATTTGTCATTAGAAGCTACACCAGTTAAATTTTAGAATAGAGAACCATGCGGTGTTGACGGTATTCTATTTCATGGCCTGCTTGGAGCCGGCCGTGCCTCTGCGCTTGTGACTACGTCAATATAGATCAGTCGGAGGGTGTTTTTTTGACAACTATGAGACAAAAATTAATAATATATTTCCCCTAACGTTCCGGACACGAATCGGTTTCATTTCTCAAAATTACATATTTTTCTTTTTGCAGAATATATATCGGGCGTGAAACGACACATATTATTATTTATTTATATAATATCCATAGATACTTACATAGAACTGTTGATAATTAAAAATTATACAATACTAGCTTTGTTCAATTCTTCTTTTAATATAACTTTAAAATAGGAAACAGAATCGTTTCCGAAACGTTTAGAAAATATGCCATTATTTTTTTCGTCTCGTATTAGTTGTCCAAAAAATACCTTCCGACATGTTTTGACGTAAAATCCACAAGCGCAGAGGCTTATTCAGTAGCATACTGAGCATATATGTATTTTTTAGATAACCAAGAATTATTTATTCATGTGGCAGTAAGCCCCCAAGAAAGTAAAAGAAAAATAGTTAAAAACGCCTACTTATTCAATACTAATATGTGCCAAAATTTAATATTGCATTTTTTGAGATTTTTTTAAATTTCGACATGTTGTATCTTATAAACAAAGTCCTTTAAGGCATAAGTGTATATGAAATAGGTAAGTTTTTGACATGCTTTAAAATGTGGGGGATGTTTTTTGAAACACCCTATATAGGGTGCTTCAAAAAACTTGTGGCATCGCTTAAGAGGAGATTCTTCACCCAAAGATAAAGACAAATAGTTCTAATCATCATAGGTCCTCTTTTGCTTCGTTTCTTATTTTTTTAGATTTTTTCAAAATATTTTTTAAAACCTTGCCAAATTTAAAAAATATCAAGAGGTAACTTTTTTTAGGCATTTATCTGTCTACATAACTGTGCAATCAAAAAGTAAAAAAATCAAGGGGTACATATTTTCTTAACAAAATTGTTAAATTGCAAGCCTGTACGCATGCCTCTGATGAAGCTATCCACACTATTTTAATACTAGAATATGCAGTATTTTAAGTACTTTCATATCTGAATATCATTCGAATTGCTAAAGTCGTTTCGAAGATATGTTGAAGCTTAAAAAAGTTGTTAAATTCATAACACCGTGTATCTCAGAAACAAAAACAAAAAGAATCTATGTTGATAGGAACTATTTGTCTTATTTTTAGGCGAATAATCCACTTAAGTGATGGCACATGTTTTTTGAAACACCCTGTATATACAATCGTTCGTAAAATTTGGGTCTACTGGCGAGTTAAAGCTTGCGATGCAGTTTCTGCAACCGCCCAGTTAGCACGTTACTTCTATAAGTGTTGTTAAAAAGAAGTTCCTTTGGGAGTTAAAATCCTTTTGTGAATTGTTGTGTGAGGATTATTAACTTTCGTTAGATTTATGAATGTCAGTCACAAAATAACTTAGATATGACTTCCAGAAACAACTATTCATTTCTAAAATACTGGTGTTATATCACTACACTTAAGCACTTTTCAAGAGGTTGAATATCCCTTATAGATTTCACAATGAATATTTTTTTTATATATTCTTTATGGTGGTGTACAGTATATATATGCAATGCAATATGTTTTTCTTGATAATCCTGTTGCAGGCCATATGGATAACACCTTTTGCTTCTTATGTTGTCGTGACAATACGTGGAGAGTTTCGCTGCCTGAACCTGCCGATGGCATGGTTTTTAATGCTCATGCACTTTGCAACGTGATATAATATTAATGCAGTGTCGGGGTTATGCTTTCACACTTTACTTCCTTTAAATTGTGATATTTCAATCGATTTTAAGAGTATTGTGGTACCAAAATTTGTCAACACAGACCAGTTCATGGTAAAATATGAACATTGTAGGCCGAAAAACAAGCGAGCCTCAAAAATGTTTGTAGAAAAAAAATTTTTAACTTTTTTCTTGGATACACAAATTTGAGTGATTTAAACTGTCAACACATGTGATTACTTTATAAGTAGTTTTAATCTTAAATTAGTATAATTAGATTGACCAAAATCTCCTATTATCTTCACATTATTCTTGTTAGCATTACAATGGCGGCAACAGTAAGTACGTTCGTCTTCGAACTGGTCTTAAAAAAATTACGAAGTTATGTACAGCAACCTCACCGTTCTGGGGAGAATTCTAGATAGCTATAAGAACTATTTATGGAGCGTATATAAATTCACTTCGACATTATTTTTTAATGTCAGATGGCCAAAAAAAGGTTAAATATAGGGGTGTGGGGCAAGGTAATAGTGCATCGGACTTTGATATCTCGAGTTTTACGATAGCTAGAAATTAAAAAAAAAAATACAAGCAAATTAAATAAAAAATTCTACAACCAGAAATTATTTTCGAATATACAGGGCCAGAATTCTATAACCAGAAATTATTTTCGAATATACAGGGCCAGCCAAGACGAAATTACAGGATCAAGTGCCTTTTCTTTAAAATGGAATGCTATCCCAGGTAACACTAATGCTCTTATTAAGATCTCCAAGGTCGCTTTAAAATTATACAATAAAACTTCGAATAAAACCAAATGATCTTCAAGACAAGCTTAGGATCACCATAAAGCAGCTTCTAGCCAAAAAGGGCCCATCCTAAAAGGGTCTTGAAGACTAAATTTTAAAACTATATTAAAAACCATTTAGTTTTAATTTCATAATCTTAAAGAGTTCTTCAAGGCAACCTTAAATTTATGTATTAAAACGTTTTGCATTTAAAATAAAATTGCAGCAGACTAAATTGCCTTGAGAATCATTATAATTAATCCTAAAAGGGTTTTATTTTGTTTTAAAGTCGGACAACTTTATGCGTGAAATAGTTAAAACAACGGCAAGTCTCTAATGGGGCAAAGTGGTAATATTTTAAACGTAACGCATATAAAGGTGATCAAAAATAATATTCAAATGCAAACTATTCTGGTAAAAATTACCAACGGATGGCACTTTTCGGACAAAATATAATAAAATACTTCTACATAACTCGAGCGCCACCAATATAATGTTTTTTTTATTATCTAAAATTTTTTTTTAAAAATATCGTAAATTTTTATTTTACATCTAAACATCCAAATGCATTTTTTTTATTAAATTGCATGTTTGGACACACCGTCCTTCAGTTATTTAAGAGGATGTAAAGCGCATACATTTCAATAATATTTTTTTCTTTGGCTATTGAAAATATCCATCATGGCGGGTCTGTATCTTATATAAAAAATGGCGTGGTCTAGATAAAAATTGATTGCAAGTTAATAGAACATTTTAAATCTTACAACACTTAAAATAACGTTTTATTTACCACTTTAAGTACAATTACTCTCCCAGACACTTATTTACTGTTCCTTTTAAAACTGAGTTGCTTTAATATGTTCAAACTCGTGGCCTTATTGATTTAAAGGGATCTGGCGCGCGCATGAAATCCTAACCTTAAAATTGTGCCGGTTTTGTGATTACTGGATTTAGTGACTTCATTTTAATTTGAAATACTTGTCACTAATATTTTCCATTTTAAATATGTCTTCTAATTTTCATTCATGCATAAAGTAGGTACACGGACTGCACTGGTTCACTAAATCAGCAATCAGTTTATTGAGCAGATGGCGTGTTTTCTCCGATTATGGAGGGGGTAGAATTAGTTTTAATAAAGTCATCAAAAATCCCACAGGCATTTCTTTTAATCAAATTGACTAAATTAAAACCTTTGAACTTTAAAATATTCTTCCTTTAAAAAGTAAAAACTATGTTTTAGGATTTAATGTGGAATTTCATTGAGCATATAGGCTTAAGATAAAATAGTTTTCTTAATGGGTTTTAATGACTACATCAAGGATACTCCATAAAACTACATTAAAATCATTTGTTCCTAAATGGATTATTTTAAAACCAACTTGCTATTTAATTCTTTAGAAAGGCAAATTAGTTTTAAAATAGCCAATGTCAAGAGTATTATAAAACTAGTATAAGATCAATAGGGCATTAGGAGCAAACAGTTTTTTTATTTTAATTAAAAGAGTGCATTAAATCCTTTGCATAAGAATCAGTGGTCTTTAAGAACTTTTAGTTTATCTTAAGGTAATTTTAAAACCACTGTCATTTTATTGAACATGTTAAAGCACTTTTAAAACCTAAATAAATCAAAAGTATCTTAGAGTTGTTACTTGGGATGTATATCAGTACATTTTTTGAAGCCTTTCTAGACTCTATTCATTTCTATATTATTATTGACTATCTCCCCACCACTTGGATGTAATGAATTTTTTTGCTAAAATAATGCCATCTGCAGATGCATATTGAAAAAATCACCAGTCACAATTATGGGTTTTAAGAAAAACTTATATGAATACTAGTTACGAAACATCTAATTAATGTTTTTTGAATCATTTTTACTTCCTAAAAATGTACAGGGTGGCTAAAAATTAGTTTTCTTGAATTTTCTCAAATGGAATACCCTATATATTTTTGAACGATATGATGTAGAAATGAAAAACGAATATTTTTTGTAAGTACTTCCCTATGGCTAATTGCAACCATTTTCGTTTTATTGAGCAATAAGTACAAAATTCAAGAATAAACTTAAAAAATAGAGGTTTCTTCAAATTATAATGTGCTCCACATGTTACCCATATTAATTGACACACGTCTCTATGTGCTTTTGAAATGAGGTTTTTACTGTTCCTAAAATTGTCGGTGTGATAGATCTAAAAGCTGTTATTATCCTTTCCTTCATATTTTGTACTGTTGTTGGTGTGTGTTTATAAACAATTTCCTTCACGTATCCCCATAAAAAGAAATCCATCCAAGGTCTGGGAATCTAGCAGGCCATTTAGTGGGTCCATTTCTTCCAATCCATTGAAGTGGGTAGGTCTTATTTAAGTGGTCTCTAATTGCATTTAAATAATGTGGTGTAGTACCATCTTGCTGAAACCACATCCTATTTCGATCCTTTCAGAAAAATTCACCAATAATTGTAGCAGATAGTTTTCCAAAAAAATGAAGATAAATAACTCCAGTCAATGTACCATCTTCGGCTCCAAAGAAATGGATGACAAATGGACTTAAAATTTCTTCGCAAAGGTTAAAAGACCTCTATCGGTTGACATTATTGCTTGGGGATGTAGATACAAAAATATACTATAATAAGTATAAGTCCATATACAGACAATTACTAAAAAGAGCCAAAAAAATGTACAACGATAATATTATATTAACAGCAGAGAATAAATCAAAAGCAGCTTGGAATATCCTTAAACCTAACAAAAATATTGCTAGAGACCCTCCTACACTGAAAATAGATAATGAATTAATCACTTCCCCTGAAATAATAAGTAATAGTTTTAATAATTATTTTAATAACATTCCAAAAACATTAATTAATAATAATCAACAACAAAACAATAGTATAATAAAAATTGAAAATAATGCTTCCTTCTTCTTTCACCCTGTGAATGAATTAGAGATAGTTAACATAATAATGAGTTTAAAAAATTCTAATTCTGCAGATGATAACGTGTGTATATTTACTTAAAAGATGCGCTAAAATTATAAGTAAACCCCTAATGACAATATTTAATCTATCATTGGCGGAAGGTATTTTTCCTGATAGACTTAAAACTGCTAAAATAATACCTATTTTTAAATCGAACAGCAAGACGGAAATTGAAAATTATCATCCTATTTCTATTTTAAGTTCATTTTCCAAAATTCTTGAAAAATGCATAGCGACCAGAATAATTCAATTCTTTGACAAATACAAATTATTTAACGAAAACCAATTTGGTTTCAGGAAAGGACGCTTTACAATTTCTGCAATTATTAAATTCTTAACAAGCTTGTATGACAACATGAATTTTAAATACAAATGTATAGGTATCTTCCTGGATTTAAGTAAAACGTTCGATCTAGTTTGTCATGCATCTCTAATAGACAAGTTGGAGAGGTATGGCATACGTGGTCGGACGCTGAACTGGTTTAGGAGCTATCTGAGTGGTAGAAAGCATTACACCGAAATCGAAAACTACAAATCAAACTTACTAGACGTATCAGTGGGAGTTCCACAAGGATCTGTCTTGGGACCCTTACTGTATATTATTTACGTAAATAACTTTGAAAGTAATAATGCAGTATTATTCGCAGATGACACATCTATTCTTGTCAATGCAACTAATACTAACGACTTGGTAATCATGGCTAATCACCAACTATGCAAAGCACATACATGGTTCACCGAAAATGGATTGGTCTTAAATAGTAACAAATCCATTTTCATGCGCTTCAATAATAGTAATATGTACTATGACCACAGTTTACTAATTAAATCCAATACAAGTACAATTACACAAGTAAAGTCAACAAAATTTTTAGGTTTGCATCTCACTGAAAACTGCTCGTGGACTGTTCATATTAACGAAACTTGCAAAAAAAGTGGCTCCAACATGCTACTGTATAAATCAGTTAAGAAACATTATTAATGAACCAGTGTTGATACCATTCTATATTCACACTTTAACTCCATCGTCAATTATGGAATTATTGCTTGGGGTTCATCACCAGAGGCAATACGGGGTATTCAGGTTACAGAAGAGAGCTGTGCGCTTTATTGTGGGAGCGAGCAGGAGAATCAGTTGTAGGAACATTTTTAAACAATTGGGAATTTTAACTCTTCCTTGCCTGTATCTACTAAGTTTACTACTCTATGCGAAATCTGAATTACATAACTTGCACACGCTTAACTTCAATCATAATTATAGTACAAGAAGTTCCTCTACTTTAGAAATCCCAAAACACCGACTATCTTTGTATGAGAAAAGTCCCAAGTACTTGGGCATAAAAGTTTTTAATAAATTACCAAACTCTTATAAAACTCTAGGTGACAAGGAATTTAAAAATCAAATTAAATCCCATCTAAGGAATAAATGTTATTATTCTTTATCTGAATATTTTGATGACGAATTTTAATCAATGTACTTACATGTACCTTATTAGGTTAAGTATTACTGTTTTGTTTTATATTTGTTTTTATATTTATATATCGGTCTTTTACCTATGTATGTTGGACTTATCCTATATCATGTAAAAAATGATCTACTGGATGAATAAAGATTATTATTATTATTGTCAAAGAAATGTGGCACTATTGTACCTTCTCCAATAATTCTTCTCCAAATGTTTATAAACCATCTGTGCTGGTTATCAACTTGCCTAAAAAATTGAGGATTTTCCGAGGCATAATAATGAAAATTGTGCCTATTAACAAATCCATTTTTATGCAAATTCTCTAACTCGAACCTACTAGATCACCTTGAGACTATTCAAGTTAGAGAAAATTGAAATTAAAGAAAGTACTGTTAAAATGAAGTATATATCAAGGGAACAGAAACATTAGGAGTTACGGAGAATTTCGAATGGTGGCACTATGCGAATGGCCATGCTACCACAGCCATACTCTTGGTTGTAGATAGATAGATTGATAGATAGAGTTATAGAAGTTTGACTGTAGCTCAAGAAAGCCCTGATTGTTGTGAAAACTTCAAAATTAGGCTTTATTACAAAAATTATCCTATGGGCCATCACAGTTTTGAATATTCATAAACTTCTGTATTGCAATTAAGTTTGAAATATGATATTATCTTGTAGTTACCAGACCTCAATGAATCTGAGTCACCTGACAACAGCCAAGTACTGACTGGTCATATTTTGCTAAACAGTTTGACAGACATTCAAGTCTCCGATTCCAACAAAACTCCATGAGCTCGCAGTCCTCAATACATATAATTATTTGTCCAAATAATAGGCGCACTACTCAAGCAATTAAAAATTTTTTTTTTTTGAAAATTCAATGTTCAACTTATAAGATGTTGGAATAAACAGCATGCAAAGAGCCACAGGTGACCAAGGTGCTAGCCTCAAGAACATTAGATCGCTGGATCAATTCCTGCTGGCAACTTAATTTTTTTCTCTATCGTTTTCTATTGTTTAATTTATTTTAGTACTTCATAAGTATAGAAATACAAACATAGTTAGAATGTAATAAATAAAAATTACTTGTAAAACGACATGGAAGGATAACATCCACAACACTATGAACAAACATCATTGACTAGTCAGATTATATTTATTTACTGTTCATGTTTAGGTTTAAATTTTTAGAAAATATATACCTTCACCAGGAAATTCTAATTTAAATAGTCCTGAGGATGTCAAAATACACGAAACGTCGACTAATTGAAACTTGGTTTTCTCCTATCTGTGACCTTGCCCCAATTAGTAAAAAATACATGCAAAAGATAAGATAAAAAAAAATACATAATAAATGTTAGTTTGCCATGCCTTTTACAACTAATTTTTATTTATTTCTTTCTATTTCTAATGCATATTAAAAAAATATTAAACAATAAAAAAAAATGCAGTTGCCGGCAATCGATACAGCTATCTAGTTTCTGAGCCCAGCACCTTAGTCAGTCAATGTGACTCGCTGAAGGCTGTTTATTCCAACGGATACAAGCTGAACACTTAATATTCAAGGTTGTTTTTTCTTTTCGAAAACGCTTTAGTATTGTGACCTATTATTTGGACAAATAGCTATATTGTATTGAGGACTGCAAATTCACGAAGTTTCGTTCGAATCGGAGACTTGAATATCTGACTCTCCTCTTGTGAGAAAATAAACTTCTTAACGTATTTAAGGTACATAATTAAATGTTATAAAGAAAATCATTACGTAAAGGTCAAATTTATTACAAATGCAAGCTTTACAAGCTTCTTTGGTAAATGGTTGATATTGAAATATCAACAAAATAACAAAAATTATGTGCACATAATTATTAAAAATACATATATATTTTTACTCGTTTAGAATACTGACAACATAAGCTACTTTACAGATTTTTTTTTATAATAAAAGTTATAATAAATAATAAAAGATTTGTTATTCTTATTTATGTGTGGAACTTTTTCACGCTATTTACAAATTCATTAAAAAAATAGTGAATAAAGTAAATAAGTAATATTATTATAAATACATTACAGCCTCAATATGTTACTATAATCAACAACAATGCATTAAAATCTATAATTAAGGCTCTAATACTTTCCCTTTTTCAGTCTCTGGCAATTGCTTTATATTAGCTTGTACGCTAATTTTATCTACATTACTTTCTTTCAACATCTTCTGTGGCTCATTTTCCACTTTGATGTTTGACAACTGACTAGACGCAGAAGCATGGCTACTTGACCTTGAATGACTGCCACTAATAGGAGTTTGCACTTGTGGAGTGGGAGGATTTTTTGTGCCAGGTGCAGATGCCTGACCCGCTTGCATTTGCATATGGTACTTGTAAATGTTTTCAGTAGATTCAACCACACCCTGAGTGAGGTTTAGGCTTCGACCTCTAATACCAGTTTCTTTTGTTTTGGGTGACCACCAATTGACAAAAGTACCAACAATTGGGACATGCCGAATAATGCCTTCCTGCCACAGCCGTTCCTCATTCTCTTTCTGAAGGTCCAACGTAGCTGTCTCAATACCTGAAAAAACAAAATTTATTGATTTAAATTTCGACCTTTTGTGAGCTCTCATCTGAAATTTTCATTCCTTAATAAACAGATTCTGTTGTTGGTGCTTGCATGATGACATTAATCCTCAAAATGTTATAGTTATTAGGGCATCAAGAGTGTTATAGGGGTAATAACGCACCGAGGTCGGCAATGTACTTGCCGAGGGCCTCTGGCTCAAGGATATGTACATCGACCGAGGGCGTCATTATTCTATAACATCCGTGGTGCCTTCAACGGCTAATGTCCTACTAGTCTGTTATTTAGTTCGAAAATTCTTTAACACTTATGATTGATTAATTTGACATCTATTATGTTCTGGATGACTTAATTTAAAAGAGTGTAATAATCAAAATTGTTTGTAAACACCGTAATTATAAAACCATTTAAAATTTCGCCCATTGAACAAATTTGTAAAATTCGGACAAATGAATAACTTGGAGAAGTACAAAATTTACGAATATGTGAATGATCAGATAACAGAAAATATGGATAATAGTGTCAACTTTGGGCAATCGAGATTTTTACCACATTGAATTTTGTTGGTATTCAAGGTAAATCCTTGACTTAATCATTTGTTTGATTTTCACTAATAACACCCACCTATCACCTGTTTACGTTTGTCAGTCATTAACTTGTTGCCAATCCCAAACAAAAAAGTCTTTTACCTATACTCCATTCATTTCATATAAGCACATAAGGAATTCTAGCATAGATGCGCAGTATTATATAAATGTTTTGTGAATTTATATATTGCACCGCGCGCCTATACTAGAGAAATATGCATGACTGAAGGTCAACAAAGGGTCGCTCTGCGGGCACAGGTAAAACACTTTTTATCTGCTCATATGAAATGGTTATAGATCGAATCGGCCAGCTTTACCAATTTAAAAGTGAGGGTAATAAAGTACATGGGAACTTTGCTGTAACCTTTTTGGAGTAGCATAGTAGAGGCCAGTTTAAAGCTACCAAGAAAATGACGTGAATCATCGAATTTGCATTTTCCAACGTCAAAAGATGGAAAAATGCACATTATTAAAAAATCAGTGCATTTATAAGATGTACTGACAGTATTTTTTTTTATATTTTCTTAAGTTTAGGTAGCAGAAAACATAACTGTTCTTACCTTTAGCAGTTATATTTTAATTCTCCCGAAATACGAAACACAATGGGATAAATAATTTTCTTCTTTCTAATAAAAATATATGAGAAACTACCACCATTAATATTTATTTGATTAAAGTAGATAAATTACCTTTTTTAACAATCTCACTCATGGAATCAAGCACTCTGGAATTTTCTTCTACTGACTGTCCAACTCTTATCACCAAATTAAGCAATTCCTCCACATCAGACTGAGGTGTCAACATGCCAAATCGTACACACATTAGACCATCGGCATCTTCTCCCAATGAAAATGCTGAATCTGTGGATCGAAGTGAGTCTACGAGTGCCATATTTAAATGATTTAACTCCTCTTTTGCCTGATCTGTTAGAAGTTGTTCCCAACCTTCTGGACAATACCTAACTCCACCCATACCTAAAAAGAGGATTTTATATTTGAGAAAAAATACGTCTGCACATTTTATAAATTATTTGAGTGAATTATACATACTTCTTAAAATAATCTGATCTTTGATTTTTATATTACTTGTTTATATTTAAAATGAAATTATATTACCTATTAGTTATATTGTTTTATGACTAATTTTTTTTATTTCAATCTAAATATCGAGAGATCAACAAAAAACACAATCAAGGACATGTTGGTTTAACGTCCATTTCCAAGGATCGTTTTATAGCATTGCGACCACTTCCTCTGTTCTTTTACTTGATCTTTCAGAACCTTTTTTTCCTTCCAATAGTACCGTATTGTTGTAAATTCATCACCTACAGGTAACCTACATGATTTTACACCTTCCAACAAAATCTGGACAACACTCTAAATTTCTCATAAATCACAGTGCGGATATGTCCATTTACCATTTTTTGAACTCATTTCTAAAGTAAAATTCCAGTAAAGTATTTTTAAAAAATCACCAACTAGTTCAACTTAAACTGACACCTGATCTAACAATGAAATCAGTTTTAATTGGGAACTAAAATTACCACGGTGTTTATGGCGGCGCTACAATCAGACGAGTAAGGATCACCTGATGATTTGTGTACATTCGGTTTACGTGCTTTTGTGGGTTCTTTCCAGTCATAGGTAGAACCATATGTATTATTACATTAATCAAAAGTTAGTAAATAAATTCAATAAATTTAACCTATTGTTATGGCACTGGACTATGTAGACTGAATGGATGAAACTGGAATTGTACGAGAACGGTCGGGAATGTTCTGGAATATCCTAGACCGCGTGAATGGATGTAAAAATAAGACGCACGGTGTCTTAAGTTGAAGAAATAAGAAAGATACTTGTAAAGTGTTTAATTGTGATTATAGTTAAGATAGTCATTAATCTATCGTTGTTAATTATTAATTATTTAATAAAATAGTGATTAAATGTTACCTGGACTTTCAATCAACGAATCTACGAGTATAGGTGTTTGTGAGGATAGCAAACACGGAAAAATTTGGTGTCAGAAGTGGATTGGAAGAGAAATTTCTGGGATATTCGAAAAAGCTCTTAGTGGTGACACGAGGAATTAAACTACTGAAGTGTTTGAGGACTATTTCTGGACCGAATAGTGACTTTAAAGTGGGCTTTCGAGAAGATTCTAGAACATTCGATTTAGGAACCGCCTTAAATACGCGCGTGCCGCAAACAATAACGTATTATAGACTTAAAATAAGACTCTAAATGACTTTTCGTGAAAATTCACAACATTCGATTTGGAAACCATAGAAGATACGCGAACTGTGTTAACGGGAACGTGTTATAGACTCAAAACAGGACTTAATAGTGACTTTTCGTAAAAGTTCTAGAACATTGCTTTGCACAATTAGTGGAGATAAGTGAATTTTGTCAACACAAAAGTAACATAAACTCTAAATAAGACTTTCTAGTGCTGTTTCGAGATTTTTCTGGCACATTCCACTATTAAAATAGATGTGATATATACATTTTTTGGACATTATTGCGTAGTTAACTTTATTTTGAACTGAATTATAAGACGCCAGGAAGAATTACAACAAATTATGGAGGGACAGCATCAAGTAATGCTCTCGGTCACTTAACAATTGAAGGAAGATGTACGCGCTGAAGTCAGTGAATTTAGAGGAAAGTTTGAAGGAGAAATAACTGAAGTTAAGGAAGAAGTAGCCGACTTAAACAACAATTAAGACAGAAGGGTTGCCAGTTAGTACTGTCGTCTGGTGCTAGGTTACAACCACCTTCCTTTGGAGGTCAAAGTTCAGGGTTAACTTGTAAAAGACAGTCGAGGCAGCTGCACATTGAAATAACTGGAACGATGCTGAAAAAGCAACAGCATTGGTATTACCACTGAAGAGCCAAGCATTAGACAGGCTCCAAACAATTCCTTCAATACAACAACAAAACTTTAGCTTTGGAGACAGCGTTAGAACTAAGATATGGCAACCAACATCTTGCCGAAGTATATCAAGCTCAGCTCAAATCACGCAGGCAACAAGGCGGAGCAAACCTCCAGGAATTCGAGGCTGCTGTAGAGAAATTAGCCCATCTAGCCTACACTGATGCACCAATGGAGTTTCAACAACAGTTAGCAGTTGGAGCATTTATTAATGAAGTAAGGGATCAGGAGGTTAGGTAAATTCTTAAGTTAGCCAGGCACAAGCCAAGTAGTGAGGCTTTAGTAAATGCACTTAAGATTGAGGCTGCCTATGAGGATCACACAATCAAACCAGAGAGTATATGCTGTAGCTGTGTAGCTGTGGAAGAGACCCCGACAGATAAAACCATGAAAGTCGTATTAACCAAATTACAGAAGTTGATCGCACAATTATTGACAAAGACGAATTCCCAGACGAGACAAGAACAAAATAGTGGCAGGCCGAATGGAGGTATCCGCTGTTATAAGTGTGGTAAATTGGGCCATATTAAGAGGAACTGTCGTGAGCTTAACATTCAAGATGTAATGTCTGAAGTACAAAAGATCATATGACTACTGATAAACTTGAATCTCCAGCCAAAACAAGACTAACAGCGAAGTAGTTGTAGACATAATGAAGGAGGCATGTGCTGTTTTAAGGGTGACAGAATAGGCCATATTCAGAGTAACTGTCATCAGCGTAGCCCTGAAAGGGTAAATGTTGCAGTAATGGAGTACCTGCACAAAAACTGGCGGGCTGGTACCTCGGGGACTGTGCTGGTTAATAAAAAGGCAGATGGCCTTTCCAAAAGACTAAACCAGAAAGACTCCAAGCCTTGTAGAAAAACAGCAAGATGTACAAATAGTGAATACCGTTAAGATTGATGTTCCGGATGATTGGACAAGAGTCATTAAGGGAAGTGCAGTTAAACGATAAGGAAGCTGGTCCTATTCTGAAATGGAAGGAAAGAGAAACCCAACCTGATTGGAGGAACCTGTCAAACAAATCAATGGGGCTGAAGGCTTTGTGGGCACAATGGGACTCCCTTAGAGGATGGACTGCTGAAAAGAGCATGGGAGTCCAAATGGGAAGAAAGTTACTCTGAAATTGGTAATCCCCAGGTTTCACGTAGCAAAAGTACTTCAGCAAGTGCATAGTAGAATATCTGGCGAATATTTTGGCATTAACAAAACCCTGACAAAAATAAGAGAACGATTCTACTGAGTAAACGGTCGTCAAGACGTGGAGGCTTGGTGGCGCCAATGTGAAGTTTGCACGACAAGAATGGGGCCACAGACAAGAAGTAAGGGCCCAATGAAGCAATATAACATCGGGGCTCCTTTTGAGGTAACTGCAATAGCAAGTGACCATATGAAGGCTCGTTATGATCTTAAGGCTAATTCAGGAGGGTACCAGGGGAGATCTGGTTTGGCTATATAACCAAGAACGAAAGAAAGGCAGGTCCCCAAAGCTTCACCCGCCTTGGGAAGAACCATACACTGCCGTCACCAGACTAAACGATGTCGTATACCGAATTCAGTAGAGTCCAAAATCAAAGATGAAGGTGATGCATATACAGCTAAATATGCAGGGAACAATGAATTGCCTGACTGGGATGTTCAGGCTTAAGGAGGGGACAGTGTTATGCTACTGGACTGTGTAGACTGAAACTGGAATTGTACGAGAACGGCCGGGAATGTTCTGGAATGTTCTAGACCGCGTGAATGGATGTATATATAAGACGCACGTTGGGCCGAGTCAGTCTTAAGTTGAAAGTGAACAAGTAAAGAAGAAATAAGAAAGAGTCTTGCAAAGTGTTTGATTGTAATTAGAGCCAAGACAGTCATTAATCAATCGTTAGTTATTTAGTTAATAAAGTAGTGATTAAATGTCACCTGGACTTTCAATCAACGAATCTACGATTTGTGGGGATCGCAAACATGTAACACTATTTTGCACTATTTTTGCTTTGTAGGAGTACCTAACCTACAAATTTCATATTATTATAACTTTATACCTTTGGCATTATACTGTTCTGGCTTGAAAATAAGGGAACATATTATGCATTGACAAAGTTACTGCTATTCCCAATAATTATTTCTTCCAGGCTTTTCTTCTATTTTCTCCACAAGACCACAGCTGTTGGTGATATTTAAAAAAACACGTCTTCCTTGAGAAAATAGTGAAAGTGAATTGCCCTGTATATATTTTTCCTTGAATGACAACTGTACGCACAACAAATTGTATTATGCACTGTTTTCCTGGGCATGTTGTGGAGTAAACATCGATAAAATGAAAAAACAGTAATAAAACCCTGACAAACAATATGATTAAACGAATTTAACAAAGGGCATTACTTGTTTTGTCAAAGTGAGATTTTTAGCCACCATGGGGCGACTTGAGGGCTTAAATTCCCAATCAAAGACATGCATTCGAAAATTCATAGGTGCCTTTGATCGTATTTTTTGTTAACCTCTCGGTATTAGGAATATTTTACTAGATATCTTGCACAACATCTAAAATAATTTTTAATATTTATGATAAAAACCAAACAATTATTTGAAAAATATATGTATTGTATATACCATCTTACCTGCCCAGTCTGGAAGATCAACAATTTTTAAAACGGGTGAGGCCTCAACTAATTTGACGAAAGTCTCCCGATGGTGTATTGTAGCACGTAATATAACTAATTGTTGTTCAAGACACTGTACAAAGGACTGTGTTTCCTCAACTGTAGGCTGCTGTCCGCTGGAATTTTCAAATGGGCAAAATCTTAATACAACTCCAACATTTTCTAATTCACATATGTCTATAGGAACCTGTGGAGCGTCTAACTGAAGAATTTGCCCCAGCCAAGAGTTTAATTTGTCATAATAAGGAGGAACTTTTGTTAAAAATTCTCCTTCGTTTAATTCTGGGGTGAACTGGAAAACTACACAACAGGCAGTCGATTCAAATAGTAACTAAAAATTAAAAAATACAAAAAAAATAATAACGAACTATTTAACTGTTACACTTACGGGAATATTAGCTGGCTTTGATATTAGTTCAGATACAGTATAAGTACCACTCTCCCCTCCAGGTTTAGGGCTCTAAATAATAGAAAATGTATATTTTTAAACAATCAAGAGGCTGAAATATTGAAAAAATTCGCTAATTCGATATGTTGAAGGTGGAAGTAACAAGTTCTTGCTTTTTTTGAGCTAGGAAAAATTAAAACACGTGCCAGGTTTTTCCAGGGAACTTGATTATTGAAACAGTAAAACAATTGAATATAAACCAAAACAGATGTTTGAAAATTTTTCAAAATACAGGGTGTCATGAAAAATAAAACACATTATTTCATTTAATGTATTGTGTGATGCTCTGTATAACTATGGTCAAAACTAATATGAAATTATGATTTCTCACCACACGAAACCTACCTGTACTGATTCTTAGCTTGATATGTCAAGTAGTTTTTGAATTACACCCAAAAAATTATTTAAAAAAAAATTACTTATATCATTAACTAGGAACGATTTACTTAGGCATGTTTGGTTAAATCTCGAGTTATTCTATGTCCCATTTTTATGACTCACCCGATATATAAAAACTTACCAAAACTCTGACATGTCTAAACACATCCAAAGCAGCCCATAGTTTTTCACTAGCTAAAAAGTCTTCCCTAATTCTTGCATGCACCCCTTCTTTACCCAAATTCTGTAGGGCCGCCCACAACGGCAGGGCAAGTATTCTTCTACCTTGATGGTCTGTGTTCAACCCAGCTAATAAAGGAAGAGTACTTTCTCTTGTGACACCTACTTGTTTACTTCGATTGGGATTAACTGAGGAATCCCATAACCTATACAATGTCTATGAAGGTGTTGAGGAACAATTTTAATAGAATATTTAATGAATAAATTCAATGTTAAATAAAAATAATTAAGGATACAACCATCGGTAATCCAGGAACACCCAGCCAACTTCCTAGAGTCAAAGTAAAACTATCTGCAACAGGAGGAATCTGCAAAAATACGAAATCAATTATCAATTCGTTTTGAAATAAACTGACATTTTAAAATTTGGATATTACACAGAACAGAAAATTAAATTTTTAATTAATAATGATATATGTCTTATAGTGCTCACTTTACCTGCTAATCTTATAAAAACAGCGGAAGAAAAATTAAAAAAAATTATATAATCTTTATGTGTTTATTGACTGTAAACCACTCACTAAAGTTTGACTAACAGGTTAAAGTGTTATGGAGATTTTTAATTTATATCAAAAAAATTTACCCATTTTTAATGAACGGTACTCTCGTGGTACTAAACTTTAAGTGGTCATTTTTTGGAACCACATAAGTTTTATGTAAATATCCTTTTTATGTGGAATTTTTTTCAATTTTTTTTTTATCCAATTCTCGTAATTATTTATAAAACTGTGCCGCCTCGTCTGTGAAGGTATCTTTGGATATACCCAGTATAAATTCATTTTAGAACATTAACCTTATAATCAGGTTATTATTCCAAAAGAACATTTAAATACTTCCTTATATTAAGTATAAGAGAGTAATATAAATGGTTAATTAATTACCAATTTGAAACAAATAAATAACAAAACAAATATTTATATTATTTATTGCATTTGGTAATTCAATTAACAACTGGGGCATTTTGTCACATATTTAGTAAATCTTCAACTCTTCAACATAAGTTATTAAAATTTCAGCAAGTGGTTTACAAGATACCAGTGAAGGTTGGTAAATTATAGGTTATGCCATATCTAACAATGAGGGCTAACATTTTCAGGCTCATCAGTTGGCGCCACTGGTCGAGTAAGGTCGTGTCAAACGTTATTGTATAGCGCGGGAAAAGTTTACAGTGTTTTATTATAATTATTTCATACACCAGCAAATAAAAACCTTGTTAATTGTGCCTCAGTGTTGTACAGTTCCATTTTGTTTGGAAACAAAAGGCGGACATATGCTTCCGAGAGACAAAACTCGCCTAAAACAGTGGTTGATTGAGATAACTTTATTTCTTCGAAACATTCGTAGATTTGTAAGAAACATTTCAATCCTGACGATTATGCGTTACCAAAGGAGTCTACTACAGAAAATCGTGAGTAATAATCATGTACATTCTTTGCTTTCATCATGCTCATTCATGATATAACCTAACTTTAATGACATAAGACACTTCTGATAAGTATACTAATTTCCCTACTGAGTAAGTAAATTACTACTTTCCCCTTCTGCCTTATGTTAAATGTTTTTCAGCTAATTTTTATAAAAATTATTAAAAACTAGCGTTAAAAAGCCATAGTAAACATTAACTTCAGTGACATTGACCTTTCCGTATACTAGCACCTCTCGTGGTGAATTCAAGCATGTTAACCCTCATTGGAGCATAGCACCTTTGACATATTTTAAGATATAACTACCAAGATGAAGAAGTTTTATAAAAAAAAAATAGGATTGAAGTTAGCAAAAAAACTGCAAAAATGGCCTGCCAATCCAGGTTATTTGATAAACAACTTGTAAAATATTAGGAAAAAATTTTTTTTTCATAATCAGGGGGCCAATTTATCGATAAATTTCACAATTCCAAAAAAAAAAAAAAAATGGTTTATTCCCAGTAAACAAGAAACACATCTGAAATGTTTCGAAACGCTCATAATAAGACTAATTGAAACATTCTTTACGAATGTATCTGTTTTGTTTCTGTAACGTATCAATAGTTTAGAATTATTTATGTTTCAGAAACATTTTCTATTTACTATTTTGGCACACACTACACGTTGCGCATACATACGCGCACGATTGTCTATGAGCATTCGTTCAGTTGCGTGGCATCATCTAACATCTTTAAGAATTTGTTACAAATTTGTGGCAATATGGCGTCGGTGGTAACTTTTCTTCACGTCAGTGTCTAGCATCCTTATTAATTTTTAGAAGCATACATAATAATAGTTCTCTTGTGTATGATTAGAGGTGTACATTTGTTTATGAAAATAATTATGACAAGTAATACATAGGTAATTATTATACTATATTCACTTAAACTTTACAGTGTTGGGTTGAACTTAGTGAGCCAAATGTCCAACTACGACCGATGCTTATAAAATAGAATAAACAATGAAAATTAACCGCTATAGGAATTTTGCACTTGTGTACATCTGCCTGCCATCTGCACTAATCATCAGCGCGTATTTTGTTCCCTATCCTGGCTTATGGTGCAAAGTTTAAGGGAATAGAGTTTAAGTGTTGTTTTATTATAATTAATTGACAACACCCTTCTTGTGCTATGAGTTTGCAAGTAATATAGTTATATAAATATAAATATTAATTTTAGGATTTAGTTGTTATCTACCTATTCATGATTTTTTTTAATTTTAGATGCTGTAAGAAAACAATTTGAGGTGTTTGCTAAGAATTTTGAAAATTTAATATCTAATTGGTTCTGTCAAGCACAACTTAGGTACATAAGAAACAACAAATAAATATTATTATTTATTCAATTATTTTAATTTTTTATTTATTTTATTTTATAATTTAGTTTTCAGTTATGTAATCAATATTTTATATATAAAGAAAATATGTATACATATATTGTATATTAGGTATATAAGGAAAATAGAGATTTTTTTTCTTTATTATTGCCTTTCTCTGAAATTCTCCAAATAAGTCTAGAGTTTTAAAATGTTTCAATTCGAAACATTTTGAAGATAGGTGAAATCCAAGTTATGAAATTGATTTGAAACGTTTCTTGAATAATTTATTCTATTTGTCAGGTATGTTTCTTTTATAAGAATTTTTAAACGTTTCATTAGAAACATTTTTTTGACTAGGTCATCTTGAGTTTCTGAAATGTATCATAAAGGTTTCTGAATGAATTTCTGAAATGTTTCATATTAAAAAGAGTATGTTTCAGAAATATTTCATACACAAAAAAAATGTTTACTGGGTTTGTGTAGTTATGACATTTTGAAATTCACAAAATTAATAATTCATCTAAAACAAAATTTCAAAATGTCACAACTTTACAAAAACACGTAATTTTTTAACGATACATCTGTCAATAAATGTTCCTTCTGATGACGAAAAAAAAAATTGTTTTGCTAAAATTTTACAAACTGTACAAAATAACTTGGATCGGCAGGCCATTTTTGCAACTTTTTTTCACAAATTTCAATTGTATTTTTGTTTGCAAAACTTCTTCATTTTGTCTTGATAATTATATCTTAAAATATGGCATAGGTCCCATGCTCCAATTGTTAGATATGACATAACCTATAATTCACCAGCCACTTCTGCAACATACTTAATGAATATTATGTATAATATATAATTTTCTCAATTTTTATGCCCTGCCCTTTTCCCAATGGACCTGTCTCACTGCACATTTTTAATAAAGTGAAAAATATACTTTCTAATTTTACTTTTTAAGAAGGCTCGAAAAGTCATTTGCTCAAAGTATTCTGATGAAAGTATAAAAATAAGAGAATATTTTCAAAATATATATTTTCCCATTTTCACAATTTTCCAGTTTTGATTATTATTATACTAATAATAGGTAATACTTATTTAATTAATCCAGTGATTTTTTAGAAGAAAATGTCAACATTTTCCTGGTACGATATCTTGTTTTTAACTATATTTTAGCATTTCTTTTTTTATTCTTCAGCATGGGTATTATCTGAATAAGATTTACAGGAAACAACTACTCAGCGGACAAAAGCCCCGACCTGCATTGAATTAAACCTGCAAGTTGAGCATTACCTCGAAAAGAATCATAATATGAATATTCATATTCGATATAATCCACAAACAAAAAATAAACCCTATATTACTGACATTCAAAAGCATAACTTAATATGTACTGGTATGACTTGTTTTTTATGGAAGATTATACTAATAGTATCGGCATAATAAATATTCAATAAAATATATATCTATTAATTTTATTACAGTCATAAAATTCCAAATGCGAATTTGGCTGATAATTACATATTTGTCCTTACTAAACTTGTTTATGGTGAGGTAGTGGTATTTTATTTTTAAATGACCTCTATTATTGCATCACTTTTTAATATTTGAAGACAGAACAAAAAAAATTAAACGTTATCTTTTACTTATCCAAACAAATAACCATTAATTTCTTTGTAGTTTTATTTTGTATAGGGTGAACCAAATTCTTTTGGGATTCTACAACAAAACTAAAGCACATTTATTTATATCAAGGACGTATGACAAAAAATCATAGTGAACTTTATGTAGTCGACACCACCATGCATGTTATACGGTATCTAATATTTCCATACATCTATTATTTATTGAGCCCATATTTGCCACTTCCCAGGGGGGCAATTCTTGACCATTCGTTAAGACTAAAGTTATACGTTTGCTAATGAATATCGTAAAAAGTGAATTATATTATTAAATTAAATAGAGATAATACAACTCTCTTCATCACTAAAGATACTTTGATGTAATTTGTGCAGGAGAGAGTTACACATTTAGAGACAAGAGACGCACACCCAATATCAATAACTATGATAGGATTCATTTCTGCTTTAGAAAAAATCCCAGCTTCTCGATGGGGGATCGAATGTATGACTCTGAAGTAAGAGGACGTGTCCTCGACGCACGGCTACGAAGCCCCAGTAACCATATTAAATCGAAAAATTATAGTTATAAGAAATATAATTAAATAATTTTAGAGTTCCTAGAAATCCCCTTTAATCACTTTATTAAATATAAGTATGACTGAGATGGTTTTCATTAAGGCGTTCCAATTGTCTAGAAAACCATTTGACAAATTTGTTTTCTTCTTTAAGTAGGTATTCTATTAACATTTTTGTTGCCTTCCCAATTCAATTTTCTATTTTTTCCCTTTTAACAATGAAACTGACAAGTGACAAAAATGTTAAAATTAGATAGACATCAAATTTATGATTTTGTCATATTTACCAATTGCTTATTATAATGTATTACCAACTTGATAACGAATATGTCAAGATTTGCAAAATTCCCAAATCCTTGTTAAATGCCATTTGTTTTTTAAAGAATATGCAATATAACGAAGGAAGTCAAGAAATGGCCCCCAGATAAGTTACATGATACATATTGGGATATGCAGATTGCAAAAATTAAAAGTATTTGTTTTTTTTTCTCTACTTATTACAACAAAATGTTTGAAAAATTACCATTTTTAGTTATATTACCGTTTATTTTTTATGATAAGACAAACAGAAAAATTCTCATAAAATTCCTTTATTGGTGTGACCGGTTTCGTGAACAAGCATACCGGTCACACCAATAAAGGAATTTTATGAGAATTTTTCTGTTTGTCTTATCATGAATAATTACTCGTATGGGATTAACCTACCTACGTTTATTTTTTAATTTGTTTGTATGTCACTATTTTTACTTATATACGAAGTATATAGAAGTTTGTTTTTAAGTTTCAAGTTTAACAAATATATTTGTTTCTTATAAATATGTCTTGTTTTATTCAGGCAACTAATTAATTCACAATGCACAATTCATAGTGCAACCGATTCACACTACAAAGTGCAATCTGCCACCATAAAAAAAAATTATTAGCTTTAATTAGTGATAAAATGTAGTACATTTTTCGGTAAGTCGTTGGCACATCTGTAAAATTGACTGCGGCAACCCTAAGCAGCAGCCAGAAATGGTTTCAAACTGTCCCCGACATGCGCAAAACGAAATTGGCGTTCCAGCAGACAATAGTCGGGGATTCTGAGTATTAGTTCAGTGTTCTGGCAAGTCAACTGATTAGTTTCTGATTTTAAACGGATTGAAGATTTCTCAGATTGTTTGTGGATTTTAGTCTGGTCATGCACAGTTCAAATATTAAAATGTCATTTAAAATATTTGAATTATACACGTATTTGTAAATATAACATTTCCCAACTAGCGCCAAAGTGACGTGAATTGGCATCGGAACTTTAATAAAGTAGGCATTACATGACTGTCACTAAATTGCGCCTTTTATATAAAATTCACCTTGTGGTATGCCCATGTAGTAACAATTACGTAAATTCTACTGAATTCCGGTACTGCATAGTTATTACACTTTCAAGTAATTACTGCAGAATGTGCAACGTCGCGGATACTACTCTGCATGACTTTAAAGCATTTTCAACTTTAAAGTAAGAATTAGTAATAATGCCGACTGCACTGTGTTACCAAAGAATCACTTCAATGTAATGATAACTGAAAATGTTCTATTTAACGTTCCTGTAACGTTGTCGGGACATTTTCTGGAACGTTAAAGTATGTAACTTGTTGGCGACGTTAAGTCCAACACTCTCTTATTCGGAACTAATCAAACATGGCGCCGAAAAGCACTAAAATAATTTTCCGGCATTCATCGACCTTTTATAGAAAAGTTATATTACAGTTAAGTGAAGTTAAGTTTTGGTTATTTTTTTAATTTTTTCAGTATATATTTATATGCATTTTAGAATAACATTATTTGAGATTTTATGTTACCAAAGTTATTTTGTTTTTAGGTTTTTATTTTATTTTAATACCTAAGATTTGGTGTAAGTAACTGAGGATGATATTCATTTCTATAGATTATGCCACAATGTAGTGTAAATAGAAAGTGCACAGACTGATTTATTTTGTTTCTGAAGTTTATCAGTTTTATTGTCAAAGCTGAATATTGTCATTTGTTTTTTAGAAATCGCTTTTATTTTTTGTTTTTCAATAAAATTTTTTATAAAACCATGCATATTATTTTTACTCCTTCCTAGAAAATTTTCTAGCTGCGTCCATGCCCCAATGGCCTACATTTTCGCTCAGAAATTTTCGTGATAAACTATATACGAGTAGAACACAAAAATAATCTAAAAATCTTCTATCCTAAATGAGAGAAGAATATTAATGCAAGACATTGAATCTGTCTCAATAAAGTAGGCAAATGACATGCTATTTTATACCCAAAAACTCCAAATTCCATCGGTCCACCCTGTACATGCACAAATACAAAAATTTACATGAATAATTATTTAAGCACTATGAATCAAAGAATTATATTCATACAGGAGGAAAAATTAATAACTTACGTGTCCATTTCGCTGATGATTAGGTAAAGCCAAAGCTGCTAAGCTATGTCCTCTAATATGTAACCAAGCACCATGTACTTTACAGAGTTCTTTTATCCTCGGAATATTGTCAACATGACCTGTTATTGGAGTCCCAGCATCTGCAATAACTATTAGAGGGGTTCGACCTGTGGCTACATCATCTGCCAACATTTTTTGAAGGGCAGAGAGATCCATTGTATACTGAGACCCTAGAAAACATCTATTTTCATTTGCGATGATAAGTAAACAATTAAATGAGTGGAAACTGTACTAAAATCCATTCACAGTTTTTACAGGGGCTATTATAGTTTATATGAAGTCAATTGAAATTGGTCACTGTTAAAGCACAGGACTGTGCGCACTTAACTTGATATTTTGTCCTATGTATTTAGCAATGGTATCGAGAATCAAATAGTAGTTGAAATTGTGCAGGTGAGTCCGAGACTGGCAATGTAATCAGCCTGAACGAACCATCTACGACTGCACGTGTTTTAAAGATAATAAAACGGACAGGCCCACTAG
Organism: Rhamnusium bicolor; assembly: GCA_029963845.1. Lineage (NCBI taxonomy): Eukaryota > Metazoa > Arthropoda > Insecta > Coleoptera > Cerambycidae > Rhamnusium > Rhamnusium bicolor. The sequence goes on along the minus strand of JANEYF010005702.1, from coordinate 746,828 downwards.
TATAAAAAAACTCATTAAATCGTTTCTCCGCAATTACGGAAACTTGTGAGATGTGCCGGCATTGGCTATGTTTTGAGGACGATGGGCGACGATTGACTGGGATCAGGATGTTCGTCAATCCAATTGGTCGGTGGGTGTTTGAGTTTATATCAGTCAGGAGTCAACGTGGACTCGGATGTTACCTATTTATTTATTACATTTGTCCAGTGCAGTGCAGAAATACCTATTATAATATCAAGGTGGTTCGGTTTATACTTAGTGTTCATATTGGTAAATATTTATTACTACATAAAAGGTATTTAAGATATTGTATTAGGTATTTACTAATTTACCATGGCTTTCTGGAGACCATTTGAAACAGAAGATAATATAATAACGCCCGAAAATCCCGAAATAGTTGAGCCTGTTATTGTCGAGGAAGACGAAATAAATTTAGAGTTTCAAAATAAAGATTTACACGTACAGAGTCAACGCATTATTTTAAATATATATGAACGTTTAAAAAGCGAAAATCGTGAAAAATGTGAGAAAGAATGCGTATTAACGAATTAACTAAAATATCAAAATCAACAATTTATCGTGTAATTAAAAAAAGGAGATGTTATAGATCACGGTACAAATAAGAAACGGAAAAATATGAAAATAAAAAATATTGATGATGCTACCAAAGATGTAATACGGCATATAATTTATAATATGTATGAAAAAAATATAGTTCCTACGTTAAAAATGATTCGAGAAAAATTAAGCGATTATCCTGATTATAATTATAGTTCTTTAGATACACTACGAAATGTTTTATTAGAATGCGGTTTTAAACATAAGAAATTTGACAGTCGTATGGTAATTATGGAATCACGACGTATAGTAGCACTTCGGGTAGATTATTTGGAAAAAATCAGAGAATATCGTAAACTAAACAGGCATATAGTGTATCTAGATGCGCCGATTATAATTCAACCTGGTAATGATTCCTCTTCAGAAAGTGAAGATTCGGACGCGTCAACTTTTAGCCTTTAACTTTTTTAATATACATATATTTTCAGAACAAAATATTTAGATATTATATTAGGTATGAAGTTTACTTTTTTTATTGTTACATTTCTTGGAATATATTTTATTTAGTTGACAAGAAATTTTAATTTAAGTTATTTTATTCTAGACATATTTTAATTTTGTTTTTATTTATGTTTTATCTAAACAAATATTTACTTTTGTGGTACTAATTCTTTGCTTTGGTAAACCTACATTTTTATTTTTATTTTAGAAGAAACTTTTATTTTATTTTTTACTATATAACATCCTTGCCCCTCGCTAATCTAACCTGTCCCATTCCCTCATCCTGGCAAGGATATGTTCATACCTTCTCGTTGGTCCTTGCAGAGCAATAACATATTTCAATATAGTATGGGTTCACTTTAAAACTAAACCCAATAAATTTAAATATTTAGACTTTATATCTAAAACTGATATAATATTTCAAAAATATTTTATTGGCGAAATGAACAAAAATAGCCTATCTAATAAACAAAAAATAATAAAAATTAATACAATTTTCAAACAAGTATAACATTTTCTTATGACAAGCATTTCTATTTACCTCCGCCCATGTACAATAAAGAGATGCCGACGGTTTTTGCAGGCTTTTAGTTTTTATACGATTTCAATTGACTTCGTACAAACTATAACAAGCAAATCAAGTGAATTCCATGGCAACATATAACTACTTTATGCTCATTAGCTGTAAACCAATCATGTGCATCTATTAGCATTTGAAATTACACAACAATAAATTTATCCAATTCACTAATAACATAATTAATTTAATTTGTCTTCAACGTGTTAATTAACTTCATTAGTGTGACGTCACTATGTGGACAACCGACATAATATGAAGGCAAGCCTCGATTTAATTAAATCATTTACATGCAAATCTTATATAAAATAATTTTACAGATGAGATTTAACAGTCATAAATATACTATTAGTTTTATATTTATTTCTTCAAAATTTATATTTTGATAACTGATTCAAAGAAAGAAGACCGTATTGGAAATTTTTTCTTTATAATGGTATCATCAACAAATTATATCTTATTTTCTTAGATTGATATGACAAGTTTTAATTTTGTTAATTTTATTTACATATCCCATATCGATCCAGCCTTGACCATAGAAAATTCTTGTAATAAACGTCTCTGATATTTTGATTTTAAACGGAAACGGGACAACTGCGCGGTAAGAATAACTTTATAGCATTTCTTATACATACATTTTTATTCAGAATTTAATTCGGAACAAGATTACTCCTATATAAAATCTTTATATTTCGCTCTGTATTTGTCTGGGTATACTGTATTACTTAAAACAGGTTTATTTTATTAATAAATACATTATTTTTATTATATATACCGTGTGTCCCAAATTCGATGCTCACCATTGCGATCTAGGAAACCACAAGAGCTACAAGGTCGGTTAAATGGGATAAGTATTAGCAAATTTTATGCTGATTCCAGATCCATTAAGAAATTACGGCTAACTGAAACCGTTTTTGGGATTTTCCAAAAAAACGAAAATTTTGTGATTTCTCTTTTTGTCTGTAGCCAAGTAATACTTGGTCAGACAGGTTTTAGACGTTTACATTATTAGGACACTTTTTGGAGACTAATATTTTGGTGTAGAAACGATTGTTCGATATTCTTTTGTTTTCGAGATATCAGAGGTAACTTTTGTTTTTCTTATGGCAGCCATATTGGATTTTTCGTTTTTCAGATTGCGCTTAAAATGAGCTTTCAAATGATGTATCACATGCCAAGGAAAAATGGTTTTTCAAGGGACTAATTTAAGAAAAGTTATACATTGCTTAACAAAACAAAATAGTAAGCCATGGAAAACCAAAGTTATTTTGATATCATCAATATACCTAATACCAACGATTATAAAAAAATTAACAGTAATATTAAAGTTACCAGTTTGGCAAATACTGAACATAATCAATATGGAGAATATTATTTAATAACAGCAAATTAACATAATAGAAGAAATGATAGTAATGCAGTAAGATTTAATAAAACTGTTCAATATGACCTCCATTTAGCTGAATACATTTTTGGTATCTACACTTAACTGAGTTAATTACTCTTTTGGGAGTATTGGCATTTATTGTGCCGAAAACATTCCCAACAAAATATTGATAGTTTCCAGGCTTTCAAAATCATACATTTCATTTTTCATCGTAGCCCACAAATAAAAATCAGGAGGAGTTATATCAGGCAAGCGGAGAGGCCACAATACTGCTCCTCTATTTGAAATTATGCGGTTACCAAAAGTCTCCACAACTTGTAAAACGACTTTCATCAGTCTATATAACTCTTGTACTAATAAAGCAAATTACAGTAGATTTTAAGTAAATAGAAAATAATTACTCGCTGTCTGAATAAGCAACTTCCTTGTCTCTGGCATACAAAAACTGTTTGATTTTCCATGGCTTACTATTTTGTTTAGTTAAGCAATGGATAACTTTTAACTTTTCTTAAATTAGTCCCTTGAAAAACAATTTTTCCTCGGCATGCGATACATCATCTGAAAGCACTTTTTAAGTGCAATTTGAAGAACGAAAAATCCAAAATGACTGCCATAAGAAAAACAATAGTTACCTCGGATATCTCGAAAACAAAAGACTATCAAGCATTCGTTTCTCGACAAGTGTCCTAATAATGTAAAAGTTTAAAACTTTTCTGACCAAGGATTAATTGGCTACAGCCAAAAAAAAGAAATCACAAAATTTTCGTTTTTTTTGGAAAATCTCAAAAACGGTTTCAGTTAGCCGTGATTTCTTAACGGATTTGGATTCAGCATAAAATTTGCTAAAACTTATCCCATTTTACCAACTTTGTAGATCTTACCTTTTCCGAGATCCCAATGGTGAGCATCGAATTTGGGAAACACGGTATTATGTTTTACTTGAATAGGTAGTGATAAATACCAGTCTGTAATAAGTAAGGAGTGCTGTAAGCAATGCAATGTAACATAACAATTTTAAAGTTCATTATTGTTGATGTTAAAAAAGGATATTGGATTTAACATAAAAGTTGTTTGAGAACACTGTGTATTTAAAAAAAATATATGCTTAGAGGCAAGTAAAATGTAAATAAAATTCACACAGAATTTCTTACCAAAATGTGTATTGACAGGTACAGGCCTGACACATGCTAAAGGTAATCCCAATTGTCTACAAAGATGCTGAACAATACCTAAAGGACTGGCTACACTGCTATATATTGTCGGTAAAGAAGAATTAAATGCTAAAGCACCATCCTCCAAATAACGAGGATATTTATAATGTAACATCATTCTTGTAACTCTTACTAAACCCTCTAAGTGATCCTCATGATAAAAGGCAGAACAGTCTAAAAATCTGAAACAACGATGTATTTATTTTCTATTTAGTACTATTTTAATTCTTAGTAATAACAACTTACATTTTATTTATAAATAACGAACTATAGTCGAACTTCTATATCACGAAATTCTCTGTAACTCGAATACGTTTCTGTGCCCTTGAGATATATTTTGTTTTAAAAACAATTTCTTTAACTCAAATTTTCTCTAACTCGAACAGTTTCGTGGGGATTTAGGAGGTTCGAGTTAGAGAAGTTCGACTGTAATTAATAAAGTAAACATATACATAATGCCACCTTAATGCAGAATTAACCTGTCATAAAATGTTTTTTTTTCATTTTATGAGTTCACATTCTTGATTAAATATTTCTTATTTTAGAAAACACGTCTCCTAAGTATATAGTCTTCATATTTTATTATTTTGTTCCTTTAAGATTTAGAAAATGATAACTAGGAATTGACCGAAACTGATATTTAAAAAAGGTCTTTACTCTGCTTCTTTGTTCTGTGACCTCAGTAAACTGTGTCACATAGTCTACTGGTTCAAAAGCTGTCTAAACATAATTTCAGTGAAACAAGTCTTTCACATATCAAATCCTACTTAGAAAACAGAACTGAAAGTGTCATGTTAAACGAAATAAGACCCGAGGAATTACTTACTAAATCTGGAGTAACACAGGGCTCAATTCTGCACCCCGTTCTATTTCTATCTTTGTCAATAACTTGTCAAGTGCTCTCGAGAACCTCACTTGCATATTTAATGCTGATGACTCAACACTCCTAATGTCAGATTATAACTTAGATAACTTAATTTTAATGGTGATGCACTCTCCATTGCCAAAAAATGGATTGCAGCTTCTCTAGTACTTAATGAAACAAAGACAATAAAAAAGGGTCTCAAGCACAATTACTGAATAACCCCCCCCCCCACTAAATTTTTAGGAGTTTTCATTGACCAACCTCTACATTGGGATGCTCATACTGATCATGCATGATGCAAACACACTGATATGACAATGTGATTGGAGGCGTGGCTTTCGATCCAAGAGTGACGTCAGTAGCGAAACAACCGAATTTTCGCAATCGCTTTAAAATGTTCTACACTTATTAATAATAATTTTGAATAATATAGGCAATAGAAAAACTTTTATTTTAAATATATTGTACAAAATCAAAATATATTTAATAACAGTTTTTATATTACATTCTAATATGTAGGTACATAAAAAACTTGTCATTTTTTTACTTTTTGGAAAAAGTTATTTTACAAAAAGTTTTGCTTGTCTAAAAAATTAATGAATATTAAATGTCCAATATATAGGGTATACACACTTTAGAGAAAAATACCAAACAAATTTTTTTAAGGATTTAAAAGTTAACTCAAATATAAAAAAAGGAGTTGGATATTCGAATATTATTTTTTTTAAATAATCGATTTTATTAAAAAGTAAAATTCAAACTACCTGCAAATAATGTCATAGTTATTGTCAAACTAACAGTTGTTAGTGTTATTTTATTGTTGTTTAGTGTCATTAATTAAATTTTTCATCTGCTTTGTTAATTAATTTTACAGAATACGGCTAAAATATTAATAAATTGTTGTGTTCTACAATTTGCCTAGAAAAGCTTTACTGTCATAATGTTTCTATTGGTTATGATTAGGCACTAGATGATTTACCATGTTTACCAAAAATAAATAAAACATAAGTACTCACCAGTTGAACAATCACTTCAAAATTTTAAAACATCCACATACACGTGTTTCTGTATCTTTGCGTCTTCAGTATGGCACTTTGAAAGCCCCGAAAGTAACTTCGAATCTTAGTAAATCCTAATGTAATAAATATTAATGGCTTCAGGGAACAGAATAATTGAAATTATATAATGGAAATTTCCCATAAGGTTGGAATAATTTAAAACAAATTAGGTATCCGTATTAGGTTTTGGCAAATAGCCGGGAAACTAACTGTTTAAAAAGATACCTATATGTTATACGTTATAATATACTTATATATACCTACTTATATGTTATAAGTTTTTGTAAAATTTAGAAAATAATAATTATAGCGTTACTATATTTTCATTTCATTCCATATTTTAATAGAACTTTTAGCAAGAAAAGAATACTTAATTATTCTAACCCTACGGGAAAATTCCATTATATAATTTTAGTTATTCTGTTCTCTAAGGCCATTAATATCTATTACAGTAAGATTTACTAAGATTCGCAGTTTTTTTTTTTTCGGGTATCATTGGACCATACTGAATATGCAAAGATGCAGAAACACGTGTCTGTGGATAGTAAGTAGGAAAGTAAATCTTTATTTAGGATTTTGCTACAGTTTGAACATACAATATAAAAATATAACCATAAAAACAACAAACAAAACAACATCTAATACAATTGTTTCACATTTTTCTTAAAATTGTCCATATTTGTACTTTCTTTTGTCACAGGGCAAATTGTTATACAAAATAAGACCATTATGAAACAGTTGATTTTGTGTAATACTACTAGCTTTGCTTACATAAAATTTATTTGTATTCCTACTTCTAGTATAGTTATGATATCTCTTACCATTACAATTTTCCAACAAATGTTGTAATAGCATATTACCAACATTTTATAAATAAAAACGAAACAACATAATGTTTTGTTTAACATTCAATAAATCTAAACTCTGCAATATATCCAAAATCTTTGTATAACGATTACAGCCTAATATAATTCCTAGTGGTTTATTTTGTTTAATTTATAAATCTCTCAAATCTTCATTTTTTAATGACATTAATACTGGTGAGCGATACTGAAAATGTGGACTAATAACCGTTTTATAAATATTTAATTTTGTATTTACAGATCACTTTCCCTATTCTCGCGAATATTCCGATTTTTCTTGAAACTTTTTTCATTACATAATTTGCATTTCTAAAAATGTAACTCTTCATCTATGATAACACCCAAATATTTTATTTCATGCACTTTCTTGTTCAACAATATTTAATTTATTTCTTGTTTCCAAAAGCATAAATTTAGTTTTATTAATATTTAAATTTTAGACTGTTAACGTCTAACCATTCATTGAGTAATTTCAAATCAACATTTAATACATTTACAACTTCATTATAATTTGTACTATCATAGTACAATATTGTATCATCGGCAAATAGTTGTATTTTACAGTGCTTTATTATATTAACTTTGTCATTAATTTAAAATACGAACAACAATGGCCCAATTACTGAACCTTGTTGAACACCATGTACTGTATTCATTTTATTTGAGACTCTCCTTCCACCTTGCTACTTGTGATCTATTATGCATATACTTATTAACCCACTGCAACACTACACCACTAAAACGGGCTTTTTCCATTTTCATTAATAATAACTCCCGATTTATGGTCTCAAATGCTCGTTTGAAATCCAAAAACTTTATTCCCACATAATATTTATCCCATAGTGCATATGTCCAGTCCACTATAACAGATTGCAACACAGTTTCGCATGAATTTTCTTCTCTAAATCCCGCCTGATATTTCATGAATATATTGTTTTTATCCAAATATCCAATAATTTTTCATAAGAGGTTATCATGTTCACTGCTCTATATTCTTCACATTTAATTGTATTTGCAACTTTCTTCACAAGTTAAGTATGACTTGTTTTTTCCAACTCTTGGGGCATGTTCCACTTTCTAGTGATGTATTGACTATTTGCAATAGTTGATTTCCTACGACTTCAAAAGAAAGTTTCAAAATTTCAACATTTATTCCATCTGTACTACTCGTTTTATTACCAAGCCTTTTACAATTTTTAGTAGCTTACTGAAACTTATTTGCTTGAACTTGCAAAATTTTACATTGACATTATTTACCCAGTTTAATGCATTTGCATAATCATACCTGTTGTTGCCTATTTCATCTACTATATTATTTACGCTTACTATGAAATACAAATTAAAGCTGTTTGCTATCTCTGTGCTGTTATTTGACTTAGCGTTCCCAAACCATACTTCCACTACTTTTTTCTTTTCCCTCTGTTCCATTTAAAAGGATTTTTAACTCTTTCCACAACTCTCCTGGATTATTTTTATTATTGCCTATTTTACTATTATATTTCTCTTTTTCAATTCGTACTGGGGGCTTTCTTTTGAAATTAGCCAGTCTACATCTGTATTTGTTATTTTCGCTTTTGTATGTAGGTTATCTCTCTCTTCTGCAGCGGTTTCTATTTGATTATTCCACCATCTCTTGTCTCCCACTTAGTGTCCTCTACTGCAATAAGTCTTGGTGCACTTACTTCTAGGGTTTCTTTTATATTGGCAATAAATTTTGAAGCGAGTTCTTCCACATCTACTAAACCTGTATTCCAGGGCTTTTCCATTAAATCCGGTTGAAACTTCAAATTGTCAAAGTTTCTAAAAGATCTTATTTCTTTCAGTTTTCTATTAAATTTTCTGTCTTTCCATCTAATATCTATACTAATAATGGAATAGTCCGTTATTTTCGGGGTATTATGTACTCGTTTGTAGATTTTTGTTATTTGTTATTATTAAATCAATCAAACGTATTACTTCTATCTGTACATCTTGTATATTCTCCTATCCTTTGATATAATCCTTGCCTTGTAATAATTTCATCTAATTTGAGCGGGTAGTGATTTTTTTTAGCATAATCTATATTAAAATCACCCATTATGATTAAGGTATCATCACCAGGGCATTCATCAATGACTTCTTTAAATTCATTTAGAAATTCAGCGTGGCTACCATTTGGAGAATGGTAGCAGTTAATAAATGTGTAACCATCTCCCTTCCATGTAATTCTGAATCCCAGAATCCATATATTTTTATCTGTTATGTTGTTTATCGTTTTTTTATATTTACACTTTTTTTATATAAATAATGACTCCTCCTGTCTCCTGTATGTGTACTGTTTGTATAAGGACACTCTTGTTTATAACCTTTTATGCGAATTTCATGACTTTCTATGTCCTTTGTTACATGTGTTTCTGCTACACATACAATTATAGGCTTCCAGTTATTTATTAGCAATTCTAACTGTTGTTTAATAATCCTTGTGTATTTAAATATACTATGTTTTTAAGATCTGAAGTGATCATTCAACTGGTGAGTACTTTTGTTCTATTTATTTTTGGTTTTACTGAAGAGAGTAGTTTGAATTAAAAATAACATTATTGAGTCAGTCATACTGAACATAATGTGCATATTACCTTTTTATAACCCAAGTTTCAGTGATTTGGCAAATAGCCAGGAAAATAATAATCGTTTAAAAAGATATGTCATACTTATCTGTGATAAGTTTTTGTAAGTTAAAAAATAATAATTAGCAAAAAAAAAATTTAGCGTTATACAGGGTGTCCCATAAGTAATTGTACACAGAGCAATGGCAGATTCCTTACGTAAAAATATTACGATTTAATCAAACTTACCTTAGTCCAAAAGTTGATAATAACATATGACGTATAAACGACATGCAAACTACCGTAGGTGGCGCCCTCTACAAACAACAGCAAAACTATGAACACATTTGAATCCCTCGCCTTAAAAAACCCCCAATCACCAAATTTTGTTAAAATATTTAACTTTTTAAAATTATTAAAAAAAAAACAAAAAAAAAAATTAACTTTGACACCCTGTATCTCTGTTATTATCAACTTTTGGACTAAGGTAAGTTTGATTAAATCATAATATTTTTATGTAAGGAATCTGCCATTGCTCTGTGTACAATTACTTATGGGACATCCTGTATTTTAATTTCATTCCATATTTAAATTATTTTGCGAGTCACCCTGTACAAACTGTTTCTTTTTTTGCGAGAATGTTTTCTTCGCTAATGGAAGTAATCGCATTCTTTAGCCGAAGTGGCTCTTATCATGTTTGGGAAATATTTTCAGGATACTTTCTCATCACATACATTTCGTTTTCTTCAGCAATTTAGGAATCAGTTTTAATTATATCACATATTGGAAATTAATTACTTACAGCGGCCTCCATGAGAAGCCTAGTGAGCTAATATTCATTTAGAATTCCAATTAATCAATCAGAAGTCTACCATTTCTTTATATGTAAATAAATGATTTGACATTGGTTCCATATACTATTTTAATACGAAAAAGCCCAGCTCAAAAAGGAAGATGTGGCTTTTATATATTAGTTTTTAGAGCTAGTGATACAAGCACTCTATTAAATTATAAAGAAAGCATCAGATGACAATTACTGATGAAATCCTTAATCAATAAAATTTTATTGGCAAGTTGTAAAAGTATTAATTTTGCTCAAACAGAAAATCATGGGGATATAAATTACTACCTTTATTATTTTTATGCAGAATTTTTTCTTTTAAGAAAATAAACATAAATATGAAATAAATAGCCAACGCATACCCAAATATTTGACTTATCCATCGAGTAGTATCTGTAGTAAATCTCGTGCTTAATTTTTGTAAAATAGGTCTTTCCAATCCTCCACAGTAGGCTGCTAAACTGTGAGATACCATGACTAACTTGGTAACACCATCCAGTGAAGGAAAGGTAAGAGGTTCTCCATCCTCATCGGTGCTTATTAGCCCATGTATAACTTGTATTATTTCATCGGTATGTTTCTTCTCTAATCCCAAAAAAACTGTTGACTGGTTATATGCATTATCAACGATAGGTATGCCATCAGCTACTTGCTCTAATCTGCTTACTATTTCTGAAGCTTCTATGGCAATTTCACCTAATTGTGGCTAAAAACCAAAACAAACAGAAATTGTACACATGGATAGGCCCAACATTAAAAACACTTCACTATTTTAAGATTTCAATAAGTACAATGAAAATCTTACATTTTTGTTCGTTGTAGCAGTCATATTACTTTTTCTAACATCCACATTTACAGATTTTTCAGTTTTTGGTAAACGCTTACTTTTCGGTGACGAAGCCATCGTGGCAAGTCAAGTATGAAGTAAATCCACCAAGCACTTATATTTCTAGCTACGACGAACGTCTTTAGAATCTTATAAATGCAAGAGGACGAAAAACATTGTGAATGTATGTCGAATATAGATCGATTTGCTGTCATTCTTAAAAAATGTTTATCAGCTGATCGCTAGTCAGGCAACATCTAAAAAAAAAATACTTATTTCATTTAATTAATAGGAGCATTAAAACTAAAAATGTTGAATCAAACTAACAATTTTATTAAGCCATCAAATTTAGTTAAGGGTACAATACTGAAATCATTTAAGAATTAGTGACATATAGTGACTTATTAGAAATGCTTATGTTGGCAACAAATTGACAACCTGGCCATTTAGCGACGTTGATAGATTTCGTACAATAAAATTTATTTTAATAAGACATATTTAAATAAGTTACAATTGCCCTAATTGTATTGTTCTCATTCGTATGATATTAAAATATTTAGATGCAGCGCCAGTATCAATTTTGTACCATTTCTTACCTTAAACATTGTTTTTCTAATTTTGTATGATGTAAACAATAAATGCAACAGCGCTTGATCGGTGACCTTGGCCGCTTACCTGTCAAGAATCATAGCCAATGATGTTAGCAGATGCAGAGACAACGGCAGATGTCAGTCTCTGTTAGTCTTTTGCACAGAACAGGGTCTTTTGGAGGGTGTGTTCTGTGCTATACACTAAATAAATAAAATCAAAGCTGCAAATTTGTGGTGTGTGGTGCCAGAATATTTTCTTTTTTTTTATAGTAACTATGAGCGCAAAAGGATGCCATCATTTGCAAACTTTTAAAAAAAATCATAAAAATTTGGAATCCTTTAAGTGGATACATGCCGTTTTCGTGGTGGGGAATACACCAAAAAAGTAGGAAAACAAAGGTATTTAATAATATGCTAAAGTACTTATAATACTTGGATATATATTTTTTTAGATTTGCAATTCATATTGTCGAACATGTAAAAAAAGAGGACCCTTTCTACATGCTTGTCTTGAATGTGTATATTTTGGATGTCATCAGCATATAAAAGAACATATGAAAAATCAAAAACACATAATTTCTATGGACCTTACCTATGGTCAGGTTCACTGCTGTTCTTGTAATGACTATATTTATGATGCTGAAATTGATGAAATAACAATGAAGAATAAGATGCAATCTGGAAAGTTTAAAAAAAGGTAAGAGGTAAACAATTCATTTTAGAGATTAAGATAAATGTAAAAATATTTCACTAAACTACTTGATATACATTCACCGGTGTCGGCCGGTGAAATTTAGGCTATGTCATATCTTAGTATTGGAGCGTGGGACCCAAGCGATACTTTAAGGCGTTACTATCAAAATTAAATGAAGAAGTTTTGCAGAAAACAAATTGCGATTGAAATTTGCAAAAAAAGTTGGAAAAATTGTGAGCCTCCAAGGTTATTTTTTAAACGATTTGTAAAATATTTGCAAATAATTTTTTTCCAGAATCAGGTGGAAAATATAACAGATTCCAAATTTCATCAAAAAATATTGGTTTTCTATAAAATTACACGGTTTTGAAATTTTATTTTAGATTCATTTTTCACTGTGCAAATTACAAAAAAGATGCAGCTTTGTAAAAAATCAATATTTTTTTATGAAATTTGAAATCTGTCGTTATATTTTCCACCTGATTCTGAAAAAAAAAATGTTTCACAAATATTTTACAAATCGTTTAAAAAATAACCTCGGAGGCTCATAATTTTCCCAACTTTTTTTTCGCAAATTTCAATCACATTTTTTTTTCTGCAAAACTTCTTCATTTAGTTTTGATACATATGCCTTAAAGTATCGCTTGGGTGCCATGCTCCAATACTAAGATATGACAGCCTAAATTTCACCGCCACTAACATTCACCCTAAATTGGAAGTAATATTGTAATTTCGACAGTTCAAAAGGGGCATTCTATGCATGAATCGATCTATCGTGATACCCTGAATTTGCATTCAATGGAAGCGATCCAATATGAATCGATAGCACTAAAGTGATTCATAAAATATTAATGATTTATAATTCACGATCACAAGATTATGGCACTATTCGCAATAAAACGACAGCTTAAAAGTGTGGTTAATGTATTCAGACAACAGACATGGAGACAAGTTATGGGCCAAATCTTTGAAAGTGACCTTCTGTTTGTTGTAGACAATTTTGGAAATGTAATTCAAAAGGAAAATGACAAGATTTAATAAAACATGTACACCACCTACAATCTTAGGTTAGGATTTTGATAAACATCAATCGTATTTGCCTGTTCAACAAAACTTTACGCGATATATACCATAATCGAAATCCTTGATCCATTCTTTGCATGCGCCTCATCTGTATTAGTAATACTTTTATTGAGAAATATTAGGGTATTTTTAAGTGGAGACCTAACATTTTAATTTACTCTCCAAACTGAACTCGAGCCACAGTTCAAATATATTAAAATTGATAGTGTGACAAACTTGCATTTATTTTTGTGATGTGAGGGTCATAATTTGTATTAATTCTGTAATATGTATAAATTTATTTTATAACGCTTTTAGACTATTTGAGTGGACTTCGTGGGATGTCACAGAAGAAGAAAGGGACTTGTTAACTCACAGAACGAAAAAAATATGTATCACACCAGAATCAACGATAGGGCTGAGAGGTTTGTTAAATCTCGGGGCATACTTGTTTTATGAATTGTACAGTACAGGCATTGCTGCATACACCCTTGTTAAGGGATTACTTTTTAACTGAAAGACATAAATGCAATGGAGTACCTGGAACATGTCTCGTGTGTGAAGTCTCCAAATTATTTCAGGTAATTCAGAATCTCAATGCTCTCAACTTTTTTACCTGTCTAACATCTATTTGCTGTATTAATTATAGCTATCGAGCTTAGTAGCAAAGTGTGTGAAGAGCGTAGCTTAAACTTATGGTCTGTCGACTCCCGGGTTCAAATATCGGCTTCAACCTGACAAATTCGAAGGAAATGGTTATATGTCTGCATTTTGTCAGTAGTGTAACCCCCCATCCGTGAAGCTTCTGCTTTGGATTTGGGGGTTATCTACACTGACCGGCACGAGAAACGGACACCCTCAAATTTTGATGAAGATTGAAGTTTGAAATTTTTTTTTTTCTGGCTGATTTAAATGATTCTTTAGGCAAAGAGTAGATAAATTATTAATTTTTATTACCTCTTTACAAATCAAAAAGAAAAATTGATATAGGTCATATTATACAAGGACTGATGCAAGTTTTCATGAAATTTAAAATTTGGTGAAATTTCAATGAAACTTTCGTGAAAGTTTCAAAACGTAGAAATTTATGAAATATCTAAACATCTAAAATTTCAAAAAATTAACAATGAAAATTTCAACAGAAATATTTGAGAAAATGTCAAAATTTTAGGGAAATGAAAATTTCCAATAAAACTCATGAAAGATACACAAAAACGTCTGAAATTTACGATGACGTAAATTTCAACAGAAACTTTCATGAAAAATGAAGGAAAAGTCTGAAGTGCTTAATCAACAACTGTTCTTTTTCACCTAGTAAAAGTGCATATTACAATAATTAGAAAATATATTATTTTAGATATCATACCGAATATGAAATAAAAAAATTACCTAGTTTTTATGTATATTGTATCTGACATACAAGTTAAGTAAAGAAAAACTAAACACTTTTAAATACATCATTGGAGAATTAATCAAAACAATAAACAAGCATTGGATTATAATAATAATAATAATAATAATGTATTAGCATTAGTTAATTTTTCTGTGATTGTAAAACCAAACGATAAGGAAACAAAATAATTAAATATTTTTTGATTTCTCTATCACAATCATCCTGAATAAACCAATCTCATACTCCGTTTTCAAATAATTTCAATCCTATTATTATAATTGTTATAATGTACACAGTGTGGAACAACCTATATGTATATTTTTACATATTTTGATAGAGCTTGAAAGTCTCTTTTCAAAGGTACCATATGTTACCTGTCGCAAATCGGTGGCTTTGGAGATATTCTAAATATGTATCATTTCATTACATATTATTTCATTATGATATTCACCAATGACTTCAGAAGTCATTGATATTCACTTTGTACTAGAAATGTGTGAAAAGTATGTACTTATGTATGTATCATGCCATTTTTCATTTAACTTTAAAATATGGAATAATTTTTTGGGGAGTCAGTAGAAATAAATAGAATAAAAGTTTTGCAAAAAAAATGTATTTGAAATATGTTTAATTTAAAGAGAACTGATTCATGTAAATTGTATTTTAAAAATAACAATATACTGTATTTTTTATAAGAAAAATGGCATATTCTTTGAACAATATAAACAAACGCATGGTTATCAAACATGTCACAAAGAAACATTAGTGCCATATCAAACAAATTTAACCCAGATCCAAAAAGGAGTAACAACTTCAATTATTAAAGTGTACAATCATTTACCTGAGAGGCTCAAATTGGTACCTTTACATAAATTCAAAAAAGATTTAAAAGACCTTTTAATGAGAACATGTTATTATATGTTGGATGAATAATTTTCTGACAGTGAATTTTAATGTGGTTTATTGTAAACGTCTTTTTCTGTCAATTTTAACTGGAGAACAACTATGCATACCAGCCGTAGAAAACAATTAAGAGACATTTTCCAAACTGCTCAGTCTTCAGTCTAATATTCCATTGTATGCAGTATCAACTAAACTGGTAATCATTTATTTCTAGGAATTCTACAAAGGTGCAAAAGTACCTTTAGCATTACACGAGTTGTTATACCTAATATGGACCCATGCAAAACATTTAGCTGGGTATGAACAGCAAGATGCACATGAATTTTTTATAGAAACTCTCAATGTTTTACATAGGCATTGTACAGATACAATGCCAAAGAAAAATGCCATTACTTCAGAAAAGAATGAAAAATGCCCATGTATTATTGATCAGATATTTACTGGAGGACTTCAGAGTGATGTTGTTTGTCAAAAGTGCAAGTAAGTATGTGCACATATCATAACCATAATATGGTATAAATACTTGAAATATTAATGACATTATTAATACATCCTTACAAAATCTTTGTACTCTAATCAAATAATATAAATCTCATGTAATTTTTATGTTTAATAATATATTGCTAATAATCATAAACAAAAACAAACATTATACTTTACTACTTTTAATGATTTATTCAAGTGCTAAAATACACATGTAAGGTGTTAGAATTAAAATTTTAAAGTTATTATTTCGATGAAACTGTATTATGTTCGATGAGCAGAAATAGTTATGCCACGCCTCACTAATTTATAGTTATGTAGAATAGTGTATGCAACAACCAGTTTCACATGCTACAAATTAATAAAAGTGGGGATTCAAAATAAAATATAATTTTCTGATAAATTATAATAATGAAACATCAAATGTACACCAGTCTTGAAAAATATTTTTTATGTGAATGGGAATAACAGCAGATTAAACCAACGAATAACTGGGATCTCTACAAGACACCAATACGTAATAGCCGACGCAGAATTTGAGCTTGAGGCAGTCAAGTTTAGCGGTTGCTTGTGTTAATGGGTTTTAGAAATACGACCAATAGAAAAATTCTATTCAAATTCACCTTAAAATCGTTTTATAAAATTATATAAAGAATGTTTAGTGCCATATCCCCAAAAAAAAACAACTATAGCTACACGGTGACGGTACATGGCTTGTTTCGCTTGTCATCGGCCCCATTTGGGAACATGAAACAATTATACTTTACTTACTTTCATTTATTTTATTCTTTTCCTATCTATCCCATCCTATCCAATTCTTTACTCCTACTGATGAGGGGCATCCCGAAACACGGTCCGTGGTGTTGTTTTTTTTTGGATATCATAAACATTATTTTACAATAAATCTATATTATAAAATTATGTTTACTTCAGTAAACGCGCCAATATCCATTTGGCATGATGACGGTCTCGGATGCTAGGGCCAGGCAGGACTATTGCCTTTTTACCCTAGTCATCGCTGTAGACCTGGACCGGCCTCGTGCAGGGCGGGTTAACTTACTTTACGAACGGCCCCACTCACAAATGTGAGCGGTGCCGAAGATTTCGGTCAACCTCCCTGGGTCCTGGCTGATGAACCCTGCTGGCTAGGGCCTCTTCTGGCGCTCTTCTGTCTTCGTCTTCTTTCTTCGCCAGCTTGTCACCCCCGGGGGGTAGTCATCTGTCTGTCAGGGACTGTGTGGATATTCTGTGACTTGGGATTGACTGCCAGTACACAAAGTGGCAATTGACACATTGTCATCTGGATCATCGGACAAGGTGAGGATGAACTGTGTAGCTCTAGGAGGTGAAGGCCTAAGTGCTTTCTTAGCACTTTCGTCCTTCACGGAGCCAGGGGACAACGGGCACTGGTCGGTTTACTGACCGGCGCCCGCAAGGTTTGTGGGAGGGTGGTTGGTCGTGTCATGTCTTTTCAGTGGGTTTGGTCCATCTGTAAGGAAAGGATTAGTTATACTTACCCGTTATCCAGTAACTGTACCTTCGGCCTCTTGTGCTTCGGTGCGTCGGCCGGATCATAGGAGGTGGCCTCCCTGATCAGCGGGTTCCTGTGCTCCTCAGCTAAGGTGTACAGTTTCTTCGCTCTATCCCGGATGATTTCGGTGACTGGTGTGTACTCCAGGTCCCTGAAGATGTCAGCGTTTCTAATGTACCATGGTGCGCCCACCGCTGTCCTGATGGCCACGTTTTCCACGGCTTGGATCTTCTTCAGATAGGTCTTCGCTTGGTATCCCCATGCTACGGAGGCGTAGGTCAGCTGTGGTCTGATGAGTGCTTTGACTAGCAGAAGCTTGTTCCTCAGACTGAGCCTGCTGTGGTTCCCTACCATCGGGTAGATGAGAGCTCTCGTCCGTTTGGCCTTTACCACGATGGCTTCGGTGTTCTGTCTCCATGTCAGGCCTTTATCCATGATTATGCCAAGGTACTTGACGGAATCGTGCCATTGGATGTCCTCGCCGAACATGGAGACGTGTCCTGTGGGGGGTTTCCTTGCGTCCTTTCCTGAAGAGAATCGTCTGGCTTTTCTCCGCGTTGACTGCGACTTTCCACTTGATACACCATTCTTCCAGAAGAGAGGCTGCCTCTTGGAGTCTTCTGGTGGCTGTTCTCGCACTCCAGGATCTGGCCGTGACGGCCGTGTCGTCCGCGTAGAGTGCCATTGCGGTGCCTTCGGCCCTTGGGAGATCAGAGGTGAAGACAGCGAACAGATGGGGTGACAGCACAGAGCCTTGGGGGACTCCGGCTTCCATCGGTCGATACGTGGACACACAGTCCCTGATCTTCACTCGCATCTGTCTCCCGTGCAGGTATGATCTAACTAGTTTGACGAGTGCAATGGGATAACCCATACTCATCATTTTAGCTAGTAGACCATCGTGCCAGACCCTGTCGAAAGCCTTCGCAACGTCCAGGAGTAGTGCCGCCGTGACCTGTCTTTGGTTGAAACCTTTGGTGACTTCTTCGGTGATCCTGAGCACTTGGAGTTCCGTACTATGTCCTGTCCTGTACGCGAACTGTTCATCCGGGATGATTTGGAGCTCTTCGGTTTCCTCTTCTATTCTTCTCAAGATGACGCGCTCGGCTACCTTGCTCACAGCTGAGAGTAGGCTGATGGGCCTGTAAGAGGAGGGAAAGAGTAGTTCCTTACCTGGCTTCGGAATGACTATGACGTCGGCCTTCTTCCACCTGTCCGGAAAGTATCTGAGCCTCAAGATCCCGTTGATGATATTCACCAGGGCTGCCACCCCTTTGCTGGGTAGCTTCTTGAGGGCGATGTTTCCGATCTTGTCACATCCAGGAGCTTTCCTCGGCTTTAAGCTCCTTAGAATCTCCTTGACCTCCTCTGGAGTGGTCGGACGGATGTGATCATCGTCTGGCAGGCGGAGCATCCGACGCACTCTGCGTTCCACGTCATCAACCCAGTCCTCGTCCTCATCATCGAGTTGGTTTTCCCTACACTGCAGTTCCAAGCTGTCCGCGAATGCTTCAGCTTTTTCCTGGCAAGTGTAGACAATCCCATTCTCTCCGTGGATTGGGGACATTGGTTTCGGCCTGTTCCGCAGAGCACGCTGGGTGTTCCAGATGCTCCTGTCCTGTGGGTCCAGTGATTCCAGGTGACGCTGCCATCCTTCTTGACGGTGTTCCTGGAGGGCAGCTTTGACTCTCCTGTTCAGCGTGTTATACGCGTGCCTGTCCTCAGGGAGTCTAGTCCTTTGGGCCCTTTTCTTCGTCCTTCGTCTGTCCCGAATCAGCTGCCTGAGGTCCTCCGTGAGGTTTGCCATCGGCGTTGGTGCCCTTCTGGTCTCTGTCTCTGTAGTGCTTTCCTCCATCGCTTCCTGGATCTGGTTTTCCAGGGAGGTGATGGCCCTCTCCACATCTTCCTCGGATTCAATCCTGGGAATATGTGTAATGTTCCTTTGCAGTGCTGCACGGAACAATTCCCAGTCTGTCCTCCTTTTGATGAAGGTCCCAGTGTCCATATCATCCTTCTCTCCTAGGTCCAAGAAGATCGGATTATGCTCGGTGGAACCTTCCGTCCTGGTAGAGATTTCCGCATTGAGGGTCATCTCCTTCATTATAGCGATGTCCAGCACATCCGGTCGGTGGATCCCATTGTCGTGCGTCGGCTCGTCCGGTCCTAGTGCCTGCATGTTGCCAGCGTGTCGTCCCAGGAATCTCAGCAGATCTCGTCCTAGAGTGTTGGTGACTCTGCTGTTCCATTCCTGTGACTTGGCGTTCAGGTCCCCTATGGCAAGCACCTGAGTCTGGTCCTGGAATATTGCATCCAGGTCCGTGTCCAGGATCCGGCATCGGGGCGGCTGATAACAGGATACCACTTGAATGTCGCCATTTCGTGCCGTTGACACTACTACGGCGGTGGCTTCCAGGTTTTCCATGTCCGGCAGCACGATTGGATGGTGGTCGATCGACTTCTTTACCAGCAGGGCTACTCCTCTCATGGGCCTTGGTCCAGCGTAGTCCTTCCTGTAGACATGGTAGCCAGGAAAGTTGGCTGGCTTCAGCGGCGTCATCTTCGTTTCCTGTAGTGCCAACACGTCTATGTCGTACCGGGCTAGGAGTTCCTCCACTTCAAGTTTTCTTCCTTGTAGCCCGTTAACGTTCCATGAGGCGATCTGCAGGAAGTTCGGCTTCACCTGAAAAGACATTACAGATTAGTAAAGCCTGGCATCTGTGCAAAAAATGCGCTCATTGCTGAGCACATTTGCTGCATCTGTTTGAGCACCGCGGTGAGGTTTTGGGCCTCCACGGGTGCTCGTTGTTGCCTGGCAGGGCCGGCGCTCGGCCCTGCGTTACCTTGAGCTACCCTTGCGTAGCTCAGCCCGCTGGTGGCGGGTCTTTTGGCCTCCCTCGGTGGCTGTTGGGTCCTTGGAGCCTGCTTCTGGGGGCCCGCGGGCTTCTTGGGATATTTGGGACATCCTTTATAGCTGGCCGGGTGCGCTCCCTGGCAGTTTGCGCATCTCGCTGGGACGTCCTGCTTCTTTCTGCAGTCCGCTGTCCGATGGGCCTCGCCGCACTTCACGCACTTGGCCTGTGCGGTGCACCTACCCTGTGCGTGGTCGAAGCGCTGGCATCGGTGGCACTGGGTGACGCTCTGTTGCGCCCTTTGTCTCTCTGTGCGGACTACCAGGTAGCAGCACCTCGTTACCTCCAGGATCTTCTCCTGGTCCAGTGGCACTTGGACCAGTACCAGTGGGATCTCCATCTTGGTCCTCCTCGACGTCATCCGCTGAACAGAGATCGGCGAGAAGCCCTTGTCTTCCAGGTCTTTCTTGATCTCTTCGCAGCTTACGCCACTAGGGATGCCGCGTATCACTACCCTCAGGAGCCTCTCTTCAGGGAGCGCGTAGGTGTGGTACTCCCTTTTCTCCTGTGTGAAGATTTTTGTCATCTTCCTATAATCTTCACTCGTTGATGGGTCGATGGAGATGCCTTCACCAATGACGCGGGCCTTCTTGAAGTTGACGTTTGCCTCGCGCAAACGTCTGCTTACCACCGTCCACGTTTCCTTTTTCCTAAGGACGACTGGCGGTATCTTGGGCGTCTTGGCTGGTTCCATTGGGGCCGGTCCTGGATTCCGGTCCTCCTGCCGGCTCGTACTCTCTTCTGGGGCCTCGGTGCCTTCAGGAGTCCGGGCCTGTTTGGGCTCCTCTTCTTCACTGTCGGAGTTTGCCTTCCTCCTTTTCTTATTAACGGACTTCGTGGATCCGACTTGGGCCCCCTGGATGGCTTTCAGGAGCTCCTCGTGCTGCCTGTCCATCCTTGATTGCATTTGAGCCATCCTTAGGCTCATTTCTTCTATTTGGGCCCTCAGTGCCTTGTTTTCAGCCCTTAGACGCAGCTTTTCCTGGTCCACAATCTCCACATCCATGTTGCATGGGGTGGAAGCCCTGGAACTACCACTCTGCGAGTCCTCGTCCACTTCTCTATGGTTTCCCATACCCTCCTCCTGGGTATGCGTAGCCTTATCTGAAAAAGAAAGCTGAAAAATAGAAGTTATGGTTAGTACACACAGAATATAATTTATCTTTTTATATTAGCGTCTTGAAAAAGACGACTAATATTTCTCTTCTTCTGAATTCTTTTCGCAAAAAGTATATTAGAGCCTTGAAAAAGGCAACTAATATTTCAAGCTCGACCGCGCCAACCGTTGCTTAACTTTAGTTAGCTCCGACTGCGCCGACCGTTGCTTAACTTCGGATATCACTTCGGGTAGATCACAGTGGCACTATACTTCCGTATACACGTCTGCACTCGTTCACTGCTTGCACTCGAATGAATTCAATAAAGCCGCTTTATTATTATGAAATATGGCGCGCATTTATGGGGAGTGGCTTAACCAATGACTTCAGTTCTGAAGTCATTGGGCTTAACTATTTCTGTTAATTAAATGGAGTATGGAGTATAGAAAAGATAAGTAACAAATTATGAAATTTTTATATTAAATAATATCGTTTTACATATGTGTTAAATATATATCATTTCCCTGATTGAAAAATAAAATGGACCCAAGAGCTAAACCAGTGTAATATACTATTGATAAATATCTTGTAATTTGGCACTGGCACAATATTTTTTACTTTCTTTCATTAGGTTTCATTCACTAAAAATGAGTGGTTGGTATAGTTTATACGAGCACAATTGAAATCGTATAAAAACTAAAAGCCAGCAAAAACAATCGGCATCTCTTTATTCTATATATTATTTTATATGTACAATAAAGAGATGCCGACTGTTTTTGCTGGCTTTTAGTTTTTATACGATTTCAATTGTGCTTCGTATAAACTATAGTAGGTATTATGCAACTGTATTATTGCTATGTTGATAATAATAGGGCTGGGTGATTATGAAATTTGACAATCGAATCGAAAAAAGAAAAATTTTTTGCAATAAAATAGTTCAGAAACAAATTTTACACTGCGCGGACGCAGACAGCACTAGAAGTGGAGTCTGTGGGAGAGCACTGTCGCGAAAATTTTACGAAATAACGGAGTAAAAATTGATAAAGTACGAGATATCTGTAAAACTATAAACGCAATAAATTAATTTACTTTGCGTGTACAATTTTAATTGAATTTACCTATTTTTCATTTTCAGGTATGATTTCTTTTTGTTTATATTTTAATTGTTTTCTTCATTTACTATTTGCAGCATAATAAAATAAATGTTAGACAGCTTTTTAATGTTTCTTTTTTATACAGATTATAATACTAATTGACTAACCAGTTCTTTGATAATCGTTTATCCGATTCCCGATTAATCGATACCGATTAATAATCGATTATAGATTAATTGTTTATTAACAAAAAAATAATTCAAATTAACGTTTAATCAACTAATTGATTAATCGATTATTTATTTTTGCATTAATCGATTATTTTTCCCAGCCCTGTTGACATAATTATTTTATTATTTATTGTTTTTGTTCCTGATGGGGTGAATAACCTTTGTGGAATATTATAGAAATAAAATTCTTTGTTACTACCAGTCATTGACAGTTTCGGTGTGTGCATATAAACAAACGTTAGAAAACAGAAACGCATTTTTAGATAATCAGTATTTTTATACATCCAAGAAATGAGTTTTTAGTATACTAGCTTGCAGGATGTATCTGTCAATTTTTGGAGTACTTCTTGCTCATTATCGATTACTTTATAGCTTCTAAGAGAATGTTAAACGTTTCATGTATAACATTCAAATCGGCTTAAATTTGTAGGTTATTATACCGTTCTTGGCTCACTTCATTGGCCTGGGAGTCTTGCGGATTTAGTTCATAATCACAGCCTTTAACATAATTGAAATATCGATAATAAAAAAAAAGGCTGCTTGTAACCAAGTACCCTATCACATTATCACTGGTTGTGACGGATCTGGAATTCAAGGACACTCCTTGCGAAACAGTTTTGTGCGATTTATTGTATCGGTAAAAATTTGTTTCATATTCGCAATGAATGCATTGAAATCTAAGTAGGTGTGATAAAGAATTCTGCTACCAGGTGTAAAGCATGAACAATGCAAGTAACATGCAGTGCATGCGCTGTTTCAATTCAGCACCTGTTTGATCGTATATAGTGTACTGTCAGTTACTAACGGCAGTACATCGGTGATACATTTTACAATTGTAGATGCGTTGCATCCAGAAAGACGCTTGCTGGATAACAGATAAGACATATACTGTCATTTTTGGGGGATGTAATACTCGCACTATAGATAGCATTGTTACTTTGTGGGTTATAGTCTAGTTCACAAGTTAAAAACGGTGTTAATTAGTGATAAAGATCGTAAAAATATGGGCGATAGCTCATTGGATTCGGAATGACGTCTAGAAAAAATGTATAAAAATTGTTTACCAGCACCTAACAAATTGCAAAAGTTATTAACAAATTAAGATAAAAAAAAGGCATTTAGTTTTTCGCAAATAATTCAGAAACTATAAATAATTAAGAAATTTAAAAAAAAGGTTCCTAAAGAGGACGAAATTTTCGATAGAAAGTCCTAACTCCCGGAACTGTAACTCCATTATTAATAATTTTAATTTAATGGTGAAAATAGTGCGCGCGGCGAGCACGACGCTGCCGCAGACCTTAGAATCCGACCGTAGCAACAACAAAAAATTTTTTTAGCTATAAAGTATTAATTAATAAACTTCAAAAAATTGTCGGACCATCTAGACATCCCAATAAAAAAAATTTTTCTTACAAAAATTTTTTTTATTAATAATCATTTTTTAACTTTTTTCATTATTTAAATAATAGATTAACAAGATTTTTTTTCTAAATTTATCATTTACAATTTTCTACAAAGTAAAAAAATTTTTTTTTTTCGCTTAAAATTTATTTGTTTATTTAATAAACAATTTGTAATAAACAATGGTCTAATGTATTAATATTTTTTTATTGGAAAAAAAAACTAAAAACAACCATATATTTAACCAATACAAAAAATGTTTTTTTCGATTTTTTATAGAATTTTCAATTTTGCTACTCTACAGAAATTAAAGTGCCTCCTTCTTTTGTTTAACCTCTATATCTTTTAAACTATTAGAGATACGACAATGGATATTCAACTCGTTTTTATAAAGGATTAATTAATCTTTAAAATGAGTTAACCACCTAGTTAGTTTGTAACTATTGTTAATCAGCTATTATACGCATTTGTTTATAAAAAATTAAAGTTTCTTTATCATTTTCGAATCTTTTATGACTTATAGCTTATTAAATATTGCAGATACAGTAATAAACCTTCAAGTCAATTTTGTTCAGTGATATTAAATATTTACCGAATAAGCTTTTGATCATATCCATATCTCTTATAATTTAAACTATAAACGTATTTTTATTAATATTCTTCAAATAGTTACAAACTAGGTGGTTAACTCATTTTAAAGATTAATTAATCCTTTATAAAAACGACTTGAATATCCATTGTTGTACCTCTAATAGTTTAAAAGATATAGAGGTTAATAACTTAACAAAAGAAGGAGGCACTTTAATTTCTGTAAAGTAGCAAAATTGAAAATTCTATAAAAAATCGAATTTTTTTTTGTATTGGTTAAATATATGGTTGTTTTTAGTATTTTTTTTTTCTATAAAAAAAATATTAATACATTCGATCATTGTTTATTACAAATTGTTTATTAAATAAACAAATAAATTTTAAGCGAAAAAAAAATGTTTTTTTTACTTTGTAGAAAATTGTAAATGATAAATTTAGAAGAAAAATCTTTTGTTAATCGATTATTTAAATAACGAAAAAAAATTAAAAACGATTATTAACAATAAAAAAATTTTTTTTAAGAAAAAAATTTTTTTTAAATCATTCCACTAATAATTTGGCAAAAATTTTTCTAAAATATGCAACTAATCCATTTGTTTATAACATACTTTTAAACAAATACCACTAAAAATTTAAAAATTATAAAATCTAATAGTGTTTTGATATACAAAAACAGTGATAATAACAAATATTGATAAAAAAAATTTTTTTCATCTTTTTTTATCGTTTATTAGTTTTTTGTTAACGTAAAAGATTAATAACTAATGAACTATAACAATTGAAAATATCGTGATGTGATTATTTCATAAAGTGTACTTGTCACAATGTATCCAGCATCAGTTATAATGTTCACGTCTTTAAACAATTATCTGATTATAAACATAAACGTGAATTCCAAAAAAATTTGTTAATTAACAATAAGCACATTTTATGAAAAATGGATGAAGAAAATATTTTTTAAGTGGATATTGTTCCTTGGGATGTCCAGATGATCCGATAATTTTTTGAAATTTTCTTATCAATATTTTACAGCTAAAAAAAATTTTTTTTGTTGCTACGGTCGGATTCTGAGGTTTGCTGCAGCGTCGCGCTCGGCGCGCGGAGCACTATTTTCACCATTAAATTAAAATTATTAGTAATGGAGGTACAGTTCCGGGAGCTAGGACTTTTTTTATCGGAAATTTCGTTCTCTTTAAGAATATTTTTTTTTAAATTTTTTAATTATTAATAGTTTCTGAATTATTTGCGAAAAACTAAATACCTTTTTTTTATCTTAATTTGTTAATAACTTTTGCAATTTTTTATGTGCTGGTAAACAAGTTTTATACATTTTTTCTAGACGTCATTCCGAATCCAATGAGCTATCGCCCATATTTTTACGACCTTTATCACTAATTAACACCGTTTTTAACTTGTGAACAGACTTAGTTGTTTCGTCTACTGAAATGGAAACCTTTGATGGCATAAAGCACATTTAATATTTTGCACCAGTACTATGACAGTAGGCAATTGCCACTGTAATTGCTAATACATCTGTGATTTCCAATTTGGAACGTACCTAACCCAAAACCTTCGTAATAAGGCATAGTCTAAAACTGTAAAGGGTGTTGTTAAAGAACTTGAAGTCAAAATTAGTTTTTGCACAAATAACCAGTATGGGATTCTCTCAACTCGATTTTGACAATGTTGGGTTGTGTTTATGTTGTTTACACTGCTACAAACTTTGCGCTGATACAGTATGCGGTACTCCCATCGGTAGTAAGTTTTGAATAATTTGTTATTATACGGATTGCAACATCATGTACTCCGACATATCTGGTGGTACCCACAATTGCACCGATACTGTCAACGATTGGTTATTACTATTACATACATGTTTTTGTTTTCATTAGGGCCTCTTAATCACCAAACTTGTTCTAGTGGTGTATCGACTACCATTGACCCAATCTGGGATTTTTCAGTTAGACTTGGGCCCTGTTACTTTGGGTGGCAGACAACCATCATCATTACATGATTGTCTTGAGAGATTTACCAGGGCTGAACATTTGGGTACCGAAGAAAAATATATGTGTTCCAACTGTGGATCTCAGCAAGAATCTACTAAACAGTTTACTATGAAGACTTTACCCGTTGTTTGTCAGCTTTCATTTAAAGAGATTCCAACATTCAAATGAGGTCGGTCATGTGACTTGTAAACTTTAGGTTGTTTTCTACTTTTATACCATAACCTTACAAACGTTATATTTAAATTTGCATAGACAGTATTTTGTATTTGAAAGAGAACACAGCAGAAAATGGCAAAGAAATAATGATTTCATTGTTTATGAGACTCTTTTTCCTGTGTACCCTTCAAATATTTATACTTTCGTTTTGTAATAATTCCATCGAGAATTTCATGTTATTTATTGACAGGTAATATCAGTAATCAATTTATAAATTAATGAAGAGCCATCTAGTTTAAGTGTGAATAGATAGTGTTTTCAATTTATAATCTAATTAATTAATATTTACGGGCTGCACATAAAAGAAGGCTGGACTACTCAGGTGAAGAATTGGGTAGGTCCTTCTAAAACTGACATAGGAGCCCGGAGCCCTCAATCAAGACAAATATAGAGTTCGACACAAATAACTACTGTCACGAACATAAAGTGATTCATAGTGCATTCAAATAAAAGTGCATACTTCTTAGTTTTTCTCTTTGGTATAGTCGCGGCGGCAAACGTTGCGTCGTTTGCACTTTCCTGTGAGATGATGTGTGTTTGGCAGTGGAAGTTAGATAATTTTTAGTTGACACCATAGAAAAAAAATATATAAACAGAAGTAGTATTTCACATTCAATCAGAGATCGAAATGAATTTCCAATACGGCAGATTTCAGCGAATTGCTTGGAGCAGATTGGTCGAATGAATTACTAACACAAGGATATCCTTGTTTCCACCAATCAATATAAAGGGTGTTTTTTGTATAAGATTGCAATATTTCAATGTTCAATAAAACATGGTTTTCTGTAGCAAAATATTGAAATATTTATTGAGTTATAATGTAAACGTTTGGGAGTTTTGTATGGAACAACACATCTAGAGATGACGCGACCAGGAAAAGACTCATGCAGGACCGTCGATGTTTCATGGGAGATATGGCAAGTGGCCCCATCCTGCTGAAACCACATGTCGTCGAGAGCAATATCTTTTTTTTGTAGGTAATATCAAGGTCAATTTTGTTTTTTTAAATATTCGAATATGCTAAGATGAATTCCTGCTATAGAAAAAATCCCTGCCTCTCGACCGGAGGTCGAACTCAGTACTCCGGGATGAGAGGCAAGTATTCATATCGCTCGACCATGAAGCCACATATCTATTCATGAAATATTACAATATGGGGTCTTACTGTACATTTTCCTGGTAAGCCCATATAATATCATTTCAGCACTGCATAAATGAGAATTGTTACATGTTATAGGTATAAATATTTGTGGAATTATTACTTTTTTTTCCAATGAATACAATATATTTTGTGAAAATGTAAAATGAGTTGTGGGGTTATGGTATATAGTGAGTTTTTTTTTTTTAATGTACGTGTTGTATTGGTCTGTTCTCATTTTAGATTGAGAAGAAAATATCAACAGTTATATCATTTCCAGAAATGCTGGATATGACACCATTTATGAGTAGAAATAAAAATGAATCCCCATTTCCGTCAGATAATAGATATTCTCTATTTGCTGTCATTAATCATATAGGTCATTCAGTTAATGGCGGGCACTATATAGCATTTGTAAGACAACAGCGTGATTACTGGTATAAATGTGATGACCATGTCATCACTAGGGCTAACCTTAAGGAAGTATTGGATTCTGAAGGGTAAGATTTCACTTTATTATACATAAATGAATACTTTTCTTTGTCAATTTCATTTTCTTATTATTATTTTTTTAGGTATCTACTGTTTTATCATAAACATGTACTTGGATATGAGTAAATAGTTAATATTTGAATTAATATATATATATATATATATATATATATATATATATATATATATATATATATATATATATATATATATATATATATATATATTGTTATGTTATGTATATAATGCATCCTGTGACTGAAACTTTAAAAAACAAGACTTTTTTTAATATGTTAATATGTTATATCGTTACTTACTATTTATATTGAGATATCTTAAATTTTCTTGAATTAATTTATTTTAATTATTTATTATTTTATTATGTAAATGTATCAAAATCATGTTTGTATAAAAGATTGGTATATATTTTATCATAATTTTGTCAACAGATCTGTTGACAAAAATTGAAGTAACTAGTTTACACTGTTATAAATTTCTTACAATTTTGCAGATTTGGTAACAGAATTATGGTAATGTAAATTAGACTTTACTAAATGTGAAAGAAAAAATTGAAATAATTTTTTCATTACAATTTAAAATGACCTTCCTCTAAAATTAAACTGGCATTTCAATGTATCATATATAAACTAGTGATTTTGGGTCATTAACATAGAACTCGATAATTCCACGTGACTATTATGTCACCAGCTTTAAATATTTATCATGGAAGAGCATTTTATTTTGTTTTCGTGTTGTAAAAATTGTTCTATTGTGTCGACTCTTTTTTGTATATCTTTATTATACACTTTTTTTTTAATAATTACATTAAATTTAAAACCAAATTTATTTAAGTTTCTTTTATTTTAATATATACCTAAACTGTTATTTATTTGAATTCATTGTTTGTCGTACTGTCATCAGTGGCAGCTGGTGAAATTTAGGGTGTCATATCTTAGAATTGGAGCAAGGGACACAAGCGATACTTTAAGGCATAACAATCAAAATTAAATGAAGAAGTTCTGTAGAGAAAAAAAATTGCGATTGAAATTTTGCAAAAGTTGTGCGTTTTGCCAAGTTATTTTTTAGATAATTTGTAAAATATTTGTAAAACATCTTTTTTCAGAATCAGGTGGAAATGTATCTATAGATTTAAAATTTCATAAAAAATATTGATATTTTGTAGTTACACTTTTTTTGAAATTTGCAATGAAAAATTAACCTAAAATAAAATTTCAATACAGTGTAACTAACTATAAAACTATTTTTTGATGAAATTAGAAATTTGTCAATATATTTTCCACCTGATTGTGAAAAAAAGTTTTTTAAATATTTTACAAATTATTTAAAAAATAATCCTGGTGAGGCACACAATTTTTTAATTTTTTTTTTTGCAAATTTCAATTGCAAATTCTTCTGCAAAATTTCTTTACCTAGACTTGATAGTTATGCCCTGAAGTATCGCGTGGGTCCTATGCTCCAATACTCAGATGTAACATAACCTAAATATCACCAGCCGCCACTGCCTTCTGATTTACTTTTATAATTTTTCATTGGATTCGATAATCCTTTGAAATACAGTGCATATTTCCATATTGTTAATCATTGATATATTAAGAAAAGAGCACTATTTATTGACTCGTTTATAGCCCAAGGGTCCCCTCTAGGACAAGGTACGTCAAGTCTTGGGAAATTAACTTAACTATTGACAAATTTCTTTGCATATTTTCGCTTGTTAATTAGATTAAAATTGGGATTCACACTTCAAAGCACCACTGAGATATTTGAAAGAAAAGAGCCTGCAAATTTTTCAATAAAATGGAAACTGTTTACTCGGGTTTTAAATTGTATAATTTCTTCCCTCTTTCACCGCCTTTGTT
The DNA here is from genome assembly GCA_029963845.1 of Rhamnusium bicolor. Lineage (NCBI taxonomy): Eukaryota > Metazoa > Arthropoda > Insecta > Coleoptera > Cerambycidae > Rhamnusium > Rhamnusium bicolor. Next base: position 715,852 of record JANEYF010005702.1, on the reverse strand, counting down.
TGTCTCGCAAATCAACGTTTGGTGTTTTTTTTCGAGGACATGTTTCTTCACAGCAGATTTACGCATACAACAGTGTAACGTTGCACACTTTACATAACAATGCATCACTGTTTCTGAAGACTGCAGACTGCCTCGCTATTTTTTATGTCCACTAATGCACCACCTTAAACAGAATATATCAAATAAATAAAGAATTTCCATACTCACCGTACACACAACAGATCTTTAGCTTGAAAGTTCTCAAATTTAACAAAACTGCTAAATGATGTAAACTAAATAGTACCCTACGAGTCCTCTGACAAAACACAAGGTCAATACAGCAGGTAGTTAATACAGAGGCTAGTTGCTTAATAGTTTGCTTATGGGCCAAAACAATATTCACCCTTAACTACCTGTACAAAGAGGTTCAAAAGTCGCACCCACGCTTGCTGTTTTTTGAGCCGTTTGGAATTTTTTTATTGAAATTTGGCGGCGATATTCCCAAGCAGGTTAGGTAGTTTTTGAGCATAAACTCGATTATCACTATTTCAATATGGCGTCTAGCGGTCATATTGGATTTTTTTACAGTGTGATGTCAAATTAAAGGTCTATATGTTGCAATGTCGCTCTAAAATTTCATGGTGATTCCTCAAAGCGTATGGAATTGGTAGCCTAATCATAATTTTGTAAAAAAAAAAATATTTTTTGGCCAGCAATACTTATTTGCTTTCACAGAGAAAAATGTTTATTGCCGGTAAATATATATTTATGGCTACTTAATAAAAAATTTAGCTAAATATGGGACAAGAATCAAATCTATTAGCAGTTAATAAAAACAGGTTTCTGATAATGTATATTTGGGACATATATACAAAGCATGATCAAAATTAGATATTACTGGCAAATAAATTGTTTAATCAACAAAATATTAACGAATAATGAACTAAACATTTGTCTCTAATATTCAAGTTATTAGTGATATAATTGTATATACTTGTGATCACTATATTTTTTATTTCTACTAAAAAAGTTAACCTAAAAATAGTATGTTCTCGTAACTAATGTTATTGAATAGCAGCTACTAATTCCCAATTTATTAGCAGCAATTATATAGAAATATTGATACTATTTTTTAATGTTTACTATTTAATATATTCGTTAGTTATGACAGGTAGATTTATTATAAATATATTGTTTATTTAGAAGGAAAATGTTATTATTTCAATTTTTTTTTAATAAAACAGGATGTATTTGTAGCAAATAAGAACAGCATTTAATAAAAAGTATTTATTTTTAAAAATAAAAATCATTCTGTACATTAGAAAAACAAGATAATTTTAAAATTTAAAAATACTCTAGGTACATGGAAAAACATCACAACTTAAAAATTCTTTTTAAAATTATAAATTCATACACTACTGTAACTTGTAATCTTGATACATCAGTGCTATTCTGTGTACAGGGTTATCCAACGAAAAGGCGCACCCCTATATTTTGTTTATTTTTCAAAAGTGTTATGTTATGGATAACCCTGTACTTAACAATACTATTTATATTTAATAATAATTAATATCTCAACCATTAATACATTTTTTTAATCATAATATCACTGTCATTTGTACTAGAAAACTTGTGTTAAATGAAAGTTTTTATTTGGCATTATTAGTGGACTCTAAGAAAACATTTCCTACTAATAAAAAAAGTGTCAAATAAAAAGTTTATTTGGGCCATTTTTCTGTGTTGGGGAATCATCATTAAATTTTAGAGCAACATTGATGACATAAAAAGCCTTTAATTTGATATGCAATACACCGCTATGCCACACTGAAAAATCCATTATATAATGGCCAGGCGACATTGGATTTTCCTACAGCAAAACTTGAAAACCCCAAAAAAAAAACGCACTTATAAACCATTAATGTTTTCAAGCAAATCAAATGAGACTACAAGGTACTGTACTAATAGTTGTCTTAACCATGACCAAATCCCCAATACCAAATTAACTGGGCTGCTGTGGTTAGTCATGCTTGAAGTGTTTGAATATTACAGTGTGGTCAGACGAACAGGCATATGACAGATTGCTATCCTTAAAACTATTTTTATTTTATAATCGACATCTCATGAAGGACGTGGGTAAAACATCCCAGTAAGCACATAATGCACATCCACCTGCCAGTGGCATATTAGTAAACTTTTTGGGACTCCTAAATGTGACGTATTAATAACGAGGTATTTGTTCACGTTATTTTTTGACCACATGCATATCGCCTACAACCTTGTGTGATTTTGTGACTCACAATATACCGCGTTTTTAACATTCCATTATATCACATGATTTTCCCACTTAAACATTCACATCCCAGCCAGTGATAATTAAGTTAATTTTGTGAATCTCAAAATGCCACTTTATATAGACGTCAGCCGACATTGCGTAATATTTATCTACCAAAATACGATTTTCAAAAATGCGATGCTTTACGACTCCCCGTATATCACATTTTTACAACGTGATAATTTTTCACTCAGTTGTGACACGTTAATTATGTCTCGCAATAAATAAGCATTTTTTTTTCTTTTGCAAATGGTATAACGTTAAATATATTTAGTTAAGGAAAAAATTCATCAGTCGTTTTTTAAATGATAACAATAATAATAAATTACTTTATTTGTTATAACATAACTTATTATAACCATTGTTACACGTAAAAAAATAAGTATGTAAATAATTATTATAACAAAAAGGCAAATGTTCGCTCTACCATAAATAAATGAATTTCTCTTTTTACAAAAACATTTTAATAAATAATATTCACCTCTACTAACAGTGTTCAACTAGTAGGAGACAAAGAGTTATAATTTTTTTGATAAAACATTTTTAGAATTTTTTCTCTTGGTTCGTTTGCTCTTTTAAATTTAAGCGCCAATACGTAGTTCCTGCCGATTAGGAAGCGATGCGATTACCACCGGTGACCGGTGGCGCTCTTCTAGCTACGCGTCACAAACTACTACGCATTGTGCTACGAATAGTACGAATATTCATTTTCTATGGTTACGCGTCGTATGTATGACCTACGTTTAGTACTGTTTGCATTTATTTTTTTTCAGTCACGCGATTTTTTGAATATAATTTTATGATTAATATTAAATCGTTTGTGTGTGTTCTATCTGTTGGAATTCTTAAGGTAAGTAAGTACCTAAATACTTTGGTTAGCCATTTGTTTGGGCATGGGTGTTGGTGGTCTGTTATTTGTTGGCCGCCGTTATATTTGTTATATTAATTTAATTAATTAATTTGGAACCTGCTTTTTTATTCATCATTAATGATGTTTGGTAATTATTTAGAATACGATAAGATGCTTACATTTTTCTACCCCCCCCCCCCAAATAAGGTGCGCTGAACACGAATATGAAGTTTTTTTCGCCGGAGACAAGCCGTTCATGAGAAAAAAAAAAAAATTGCGTTTTCACATCTGTCACTTTTTATTGTGATATATTTAACACTTCCTGTTACTAATTTTACTACTTTAATGCTTAGAAGACGATGTTACTTTTATCTTGTACAGAAGTATAATGTTTTACACGTTTTACACATTAAAAACCATCTTTTAAATACGAAAATGCATGAAAAATGTCGTACCGTGAGCATATAAGCATTCCTTACAGGCATACGGAAATGACAGTATTTGTAGCAATTTCATTGGCCGTTTCAAGGCCACGGCATGGCGTGCTCATCAAATATTCTTAAAGGGGAATTCGGCACCGTGAAAATAAACAAACTATAATAAAGGGCAAGGAAAATAAAGAAACTATTATCAAGGGCAAGGAAAATCTTACTAACGAACTAAAAAATACTTATTTAAAAAAAATAAAAAAAAAAGTTTGTGATTCGAACCCTGGACCTACCGCGTGCTAGGCGAGTATCTTCTCTATCGCCTAACTAGTTCCTTGCTAACAAACGATTCCAAAAGGATTTAATACACTTGCGGCTATCTTCAAACGGCCAATGAAATTGCTAGAAATACTGTCATTTCCGTATGACTGTAAGGAATGCTTATATGCGTACCGTGACTCATCATACCATAGCCACGTAGAAGTTAGGTGCGATTCTGTTAGGTATTCGGTTGTGTCTAAAGATACAACATTTTACAATTAGCGTTCAGTTTAGAAGCAGATCAGATCATTTTTAGGGTAAGATGCTCATTTAATCAATAACGTAATTAAATAAATGGATTATATATTTAAATATGTTATTGTTCAGCAAGGACGAACGAGAAGGTATGAGCATTTTTCCTTGCCAGGAAAGGAGAGGAACTGGTACGGTTATTAGGGTATTAGGTTAGGTTAGTTTAGGTTATTATTGCACAAATAAATAAATATATAAAAAAAAATAAAAACGCATTCTATATAACGAAAAATTAAACAAATATTCTATAACAGAAAATAAAAATTCACTAAATAAATAAAAATTGCAATAAGGAAATAAATAAACAGTCAATAAATATTCATTCATTCAAACACCATTTCATATATGTATTCACTACAACAAGAATAAATTAATCGGAACCAGCCGAATCCTCACCAAAATATGAAACTGCTGGAGGGTAGACTTGTCCTATGCATTTAAAGAAATGATAGAACCGGTCCCGATGGTCAGGATATTTCTTACGAAACTGATGTCATTAAGAAACTGTTAAAAATAGAGGGAAATCAGAGACAACCACTGTCTGGGGAAAGGGAAACTGTTTGCTAGGCACTTTAGACACTATCTGATCTGAACGTCGCTAATTTCACATACATTTTAGTTGCATTTTTATGATGTAATGGCGTTATCCCAAATACAAAGCTTTTTATAAGGAAAAAAATTGTTCTTATTATAAAAAATGACGTATACTATACTCCAAACCGTTCAGAGTGTTATTGGGGTGAGGGAGATAATACAAATCGTTAGATATATCCAGTGTAAAAAAGTGACAGATGTGAAAGTGCAAAAAAAAAATTTTTTTCCTCCATAACGGCTTGTCTCCTGCGAAAAAAAACTTCATATTCGTGTTCAGCGTACCTTATTTCGGGGGGTAGAAAAATGTTCAGGAAAATTTAAGCATCTTATCGTATTCTAAATAATTACCTGATGTTTCTTTATTTTTGTCAAATAATATCTAGCTGTTGTATACAGGGTGAGCCACGGTGGGTGGAGTATTAGAAGTATATGGAGAACGGATCAACCGATTGCTTTGAAATTTTGGTTACCAAGATAATCGAGTATGATCTCTCCAACTAAAATATTTTCGAAAGTGCGGTGTTGCCACATACGTAAAACTGGCAACATCTTCGTTATTTTAAATGGAATACCCTGTATATTTTTGCGTTATTTGGATCGTCGTCTCTTTCTGAGTAACTTTTATTAATATTTCCCTATACCTATTTCAAGCCGTTTTCGACATAATAATTCTTTTCTGAATTTATTGCCAAAAATTTGACTTTCAATAAATCGTGTTTTCTCCTACCTACGCAGCAATTAAAAGATAATTTTTTAGTTGCGACTAGGCAAGGCCTGGGGGCATCTCCTCCATTAATCAAATGTTTCGAATATCATACAGGGTGAGTTAGAGAACGCTTTCTACAAGTGACTTAAAAAAATGCACGAAAGTCAATTTTTTTAAATGGAATGCCCTGTATATTATTACTGATTCGGAAAGGCGATACATTTACCTCTTTAAAAAGGTAATATACTCTATACCTAATGCACACCGTTTTCGATTTATGGGCACTTTTCTTACCAAGAATACTAGTCTTCTGGTATATCATAACGGGTGGGCCATGAAATTTTTGTTTTGTCATTTTGTAATGACAACAGATGTTATTTTGCTAAATAAATTTGACACTAGTGATATTTCCACCTAATTTGAATAGCTATGTAGCACAAATATGGCAGAAAATAATTATACAAACACGGTTTTAATTGATTTGTTTATTATCCATGGAGAGTGCAATAAGATTATCAGCAGAACTTCAGCAGAAGATTTAATGAGAAATATCTGAATTAGCCGCAGATGAACAACAGAAAGTTTTTACGAATTCAGAGGAATTTTATAAATTTTTATAAAACCAGTCCACAACAGGGAAGAATTAGAACGTCGAGTGATTCAAGAGATTGAAAACTTGGACCCCGCTGAAATAAGAGCTGCTACAACAAACGTCGTGCATCGTCGTATACAAAAGTGTCTGGAAGTTAACGGTCTACATTTCGAACAATTATAACAATATTTTTAAGATTTTTATATTTATTACTGTTATTGGTATTATTTGTTATTGCTACTTAGACTTTGTTACTGTTGTTGCTGCTTAGTTATTATTTTTTCCTAATGCTGACACTGTTATTGTTCTCTTAATGATGAACCAAAATTTATAAAATTCCTCTGATCTGCGACAAATTCGGATATTTCTCATTAAATCTTCTACAAGTTCTGCTGATAATCTTATTGCACTCTCCATGGATAATAAACAAATCAATTAAAACCGTGTTTGTATAATTATTTTCTGCCATATTTGTGCTACATAGCTATTCACATTAGGTGGAAATATCACTAGCGTCAAATTTATTTAGAAAAATAACATCTGTTGTCATTACAAAATGACAAAACAAAAATTTCATGGCCCACCCGTTATGATATACCAGAAGACTAATATTCTTGGTAAGGTTACAGAAAAGTGCCCATAAATCGAAAACGGTGTGTATTAGGTATAGAGTATATTACCTTTTTAAAGAGGTAAATGTATCGCCTTTCCGAATCAGTAATAAAATACAGGGCATTCCATTTAAAAAAATTTACTTTCGTGCATTTTTCTAAGTCACTTGTAGAAAGCGTTCTCTAACTCACCCTGTATGATATTCGAAACATTTGATTAATGGAGGAGATGCCCCTAGGCCTTGCCTAGCCGCAACTAAAAAATGATCTTTTAATTGCTGCGTAGGTAGGAGAAAACACGATTTATTGAAAGTCAAATTTTTGGCAATAAATTCAGAAAAGAATTATTATCTCGAAAACGGCTTGAGATAGGTATAGGGAAATATTAATAAAAGTTACTCAGAAAAAGACGACGATCCAAATAACGCAAAAATATACAGGGTATTCCATTTAAAATAACGAAGATGTTGCCAGTTTTACGTATAAGTGGCAACACCGCACTTTCGAAAATATTTTAGTTGGAGAGATCATACTCGATTATCTTGGTAACCAAAATTTCAAAGCAATCGGTTGATCCGTTCTCCATATACTTCTAATACTTCACCCACCGTGGCTCACCCTGTATAATGGCAGCTTTCTTTTTTGTCGTTGGGAGCCGCCCAGAGCTCTCTCAGGGTTTAAAGCCCTTGTTCTATTTGCACAGTGTTCAAAGGGCCTCAAGCCCATTTAGTTTACTTTCCCCTTGCCTCTCAAGACCCAGCAAATTGCTTGGGGCTTGTATAATAGCCATTGCCCATTATAGTGTTTTGAGGTTAGAATCGTTTGTTTTGATACAAATATATTAAAGTTTCGTCAAAATGGGAAACAAAAGAAATAATAAATTATTTCTTCAATAAAAAACAGAAAAAACTTTATTTCCTATTTTTATTTCTAGAGGACTTCCAGCCAAGTACATGAACAATTTGTCCTACGTTTCGTCCGAGTTTTCGGACTTTTTCAACTGCTTTGGACCCATATTTAACAACACCTACCAGGACAAAAATCAAAACAATCCAAATAAAGACAAAATATACATATCGGCACCATACATACCACAAGTATCAGAAAAAGTTCAGAAAGAATTAGGTAAATATAACATACAATTAGCATACAGAAATGATAATAGCATAAAAAATAAATTATATTCAAAACTAAAAGATCCAATAGAGAAATTAAATAAAACCCATGTTATTTATAAAATTGATTGCTCAGATTGCGATAGGTGTTACATTGGACAAACCCAACAATATTTAAATAAACGTATAAATCAACATAAATTATCAATTAGAAATTCCATAGCAACTCCTAATTCATGTAGCACAGCATTAACACAACACGCCATAAATAATTCACAGTTTTAACTTTCCGGATACAACCATACTGCATAAAGAAAGAAATACCAAAAAACGCATGTTTTTGGAAATGGCCGAAATACAAAACAACAAAAAAAGAGTAAATTATCAAACAGATATAGAAAATCTAAGTAGCATATATCGCAATCTTATTCAATAGTAACAATTTTTTAAACATCCTGTATATGTACTAACTGCAAAACCTCTTCTCAACGGCTATCCAATATCATGTGAATGTTTACAATAACTCTGTCACTCGGACCATAAATATAGTTCAGCTGTTATAATTACCTACTCTTAAAAAGAAACACATCAACGACAACACCAAATACTGATCATTCTCTGCCTAACTCGTCGAACTACACGTACATCACATATCTATCAAATAAATAAATGATGAAAAACAAAATAAAACCCACCCATACAATGAAATTGAAATAGGAAATTTATATTAGGTAAGAAAACACTTTTTTAGATATGCATTCTGTCACTAATCTAATTTACGACTTACGTAAAACCATTATTTTTAATATTTTTAGCTTTTAACCTTGAAAAAGTCCGAAAACTCGGACGAAACGTAGGACAAATTGTTCATGTACTTGGCTGGAAGTCCTCTAGAAATAAAAATAGGAAATAAGGTTTTTTCTGTTTTTTATTGAAGAAATAATTTCTACTTTAACAGCCAACAACTTGTGTAAAATATCATCTAAAATAAATAATATTAACCCATGCGAAAGCATGAAAGCTTTTGCTTATAAATCCATGATGAAAACAGTATCAGCTAGATATTAGTAAGGAGGATTACTTGAAGGCTAGCTCGTATTTATTTTAATTTAGTTTTATTGTTTCATTAATATTTTAGATTATCAAACGCCTTGCTGCTCTTGCAAAAGTAAATGGATAGCATGGTAAATGCAAATAAATATATCGGTAGTATAATTGACAGCTCTCATCTAATCATTTTTATCTTTTGTTTGGATTATTTTGATTTTGTGAATTATGCAGATTGACATAAAAACTGTGTCAACCTCTTAAACCAGTGTTCTTTTTACGAGCAGCTCTGAGCTCACTGGAGCATTAAGCCCCAGGGCTTCATGGTCCTAAAAAGAAAACGGCCAATTATTAACTAAATAGGTCTAGGTACTAGGAAAAAACATTCTCTTAAAATAATTAAAAGTATTTAATGGGTACTTAAGATAATGAAAGGATTTTTTAAGATACCATTGTCAGCTAGATTGTAGTGGCTGAGCCGCCCGCTACGATCTAGCTGACGATGAAGATGCTGAAGAAATATTTTAGTACTTAAAATATCTATACATATATAAAAGCCGGTTCCTCAAGCGGCTACCGCTACACCAAATTTGATAATTTTTTTTTTCAATGAAAGGTCTCTACCCTCAGATGGATCATGAAACATTTTTATATTTTTTAATCACCATTTTCATATGTAAAACAAAATAAACAAAAACTAATGCATGTTAGCGTATGCTAAGCGCGCGTTACTTGAAGCGACCTTTACCACCGACCTCTTAAGAAATGGAACTAATGCATCTTAGCCGGTTTGGCCAGAGACAACCACGCTTGGCTTATTCTGTGTCAGTGTCACAGAATCTGTGCCGGTGTGCTGTTCGGTTATTGTTTACATTCGAGTTTTCAGTTACTTTGCTGCAAACAGGATTGTTTATATGAATGGGAATATTATGAAGGTTTTATTGTTGGAGATCCATCGTATCGGTTACCGATTACAAATTCCGCTGAATACGAAAATTTATTGTCTTTAGATGGCGAGTTCGCCGGCCATGTCGAATTGCATTGTATTAGTCAGGTGTTTCCTGATCATTTGTTTAGAGTGTATAGAGATAATAATAATAACGAAACTCTTGATTATGGTACTGGAAATATTATTTCTAATTTACTTTTTTCTGGTAATGTTGATGCAGGACATTATAGTGTTTTAGAATTTCGTCCTGTCACTAATGATGCCGATGTGGAAAACGCACTCTGCAATGTTGTGCAACATAATATTTCAAAAAAACGTAAATTAAGAAAGACGTTGACTGGCGGCAGGGAAAGGAGACCCGAACGCACACAAAAACGTCTAAAATACGAAAAAAAAAAAAACCTGCTTTACAATTCAATATAGATGTGCCGTTTCTGATACTAACTCAAATGTAACTCCATTCAACTTAGGTAACTTAAACAATATATGTAGTTATTGCTCTGTCCGGTACTTTTCATGTGAAAAAATTCGGCTGGCTACTTTGGTCTTTGTTGCTGTAATACAAAGTTAAAATTACCGGAATTTCGGATTCCTGATAAAATGAAAGAATTATTTACAGGGAATGACGAGATATCGAAAAATTTTCGAGATAATATTCGACAATATAATAATGCTTTGTCGTTCGTGTCATTCGGGGCAAATATAAAATTACCTTCCGGATATGGTCCGTATTGTTTCAAAATTCTTGGTGTAGTACATCATAAAATTTCGTCATTATACCCTCAAAATGGAAGATGTGCTTCTTATGGACAGTTATACATTTTAGACTTTTCCGAAGCCAATCAAATTAGACTTAAACATGCTGCGAATAGTTCCTTGAGAAAAGACATTCTAGAAATACTAAATCGTGTCGTAAATCAATGTAATCCTTATGTAATGTCATATAAGACAATGCATCAGAAGATATGTGAAGAAAAGGAGTTAGCTTTAAAAGAAAATCGTGTACCTATTAATTTGGTAATGCGTTTTTATCACGAACCCATATCAGATCCTCGACGGTATAATGATCCTACATGTTCTGAAGTTGCAGCTGTTTTTGAATCAGCCGACGGTGCTCCACCTTCTTATAGACATATTGCTGTTTACGCACATGACGGTGGAATAAAAAATATAGATTTTGACAGTATACATTGCGATCCGATGTCATATGTATTAATCTGGCCGTGCGGGGAACCTGGATGGCATATTTCAATGCCAACTGGAGGAGAGCGCAAAACTAAAATTCGCCAAAATATTTCTATGCAAGAATATATATCTTACAGACTTATGGTTCGAGGTTTAACTCCTGTAGGAGACTTCAATCCAATAATTAATGCTGGGAACTTAACGCAGCAGTTGATTGTTGATTATTACTGTCGCATGGAAGGCGACAGATTGAAATTCATCCGTAACCAACAGGTGAAATTGCGAGTAGATACATAAGTTAGTCTTGCAGACGCTTTACATGTAAGGGCCGACAACGGAAACTTAAAGGCTGGACGTGTTGTTATTTTACCTTCATCGTTTACTGGCAGTCCTCGAAACATGATGCAAAATTATCAGGACGCAATGGCCATTGTAAGAAAATTTTGTAAGCCAGAAATTTTTTTGACGTTTACATGTAATCATTTATGGCCAGAAATTACACAAATTATACAATTTAGTTAAATCTCATATGGTGCACGGGCCTTGCGGTATTCTTAATCCAAAGTCAATTCTAAAGTTATAAACCTTATACCCGGAACGCCTAGAACATATATTAGTGTAAATAATTTGATAACGGAGGAGGAGAATGAAATTCTTCAGTTTCCTATGGAATTTCTGAATAGTTTAGAGTTAAGTGGTTTGCCTCCACATAACCTTACATTAAAAACTGGAGCTATTGTCATGCTGTTAAGAAATCTAGATGCTTCCCAGGGGCTCCTAAATGATACCAGATTAATTGTTCGAAATATGTACGACAATTCTTTGGATTTGGAAATTATCACTGGCGAAAGAGTAGGTCAAAGAGTTTTGATTCCTAGAATCGACTTAACGCCATCTGATACAACTCTTCCTTTTTCTTTCAAAAGACGCCAATTTCCTATTCGTCTTGCGTTTTGTATGACTATAAACAAAGCGCAAGGACAAACTCTTGATCGTGTTGGGATTTATTTACCCCAGCCTGTATTTAGCCATGACCAGTTGTACGTAGCAATGTCTCGAGTGCGATCGTTCGACAATTTGAAAGTACAAATAATTCCAAAAGGGAACAGCACTCTCAATGTAGTATTTAAGGAGGTGCTGTAACATGAAACTTTCGTCACAGAGCACAGACTCTGTGCTTTCGTCACTCACTTGCATTTTCCAATACACCCGCCGTCGAATATCGACGGGGTTACGCTAGTATATTTTAAAAAGTCATTTGTGAAAACAAATAAACATTTATATAATTTATTTATTTCAAAAACTAAAGTTTACATTTTATTTATAACTAATGTCGAAATCATTACACCTGCAAACAGAAGCGAAGGTGTTTGATCAAATTTTGTCTAATTAAATCGATTTATTGTTGAATTTTTTAATATAATAGAGTAAGTTTTTGTGGTCTTTTTCATAAAATTTGTTTTTTAAGTGCCCTTTTATTTTTTTTTAACGAATTCGGACTCATCAGAAAGGAATACATAAGAACATTAATGTACAGTTTAGGATATTTTTTCCTAGGTGAAAAATCAAGCAATGAAATCGAATGACGCACTTAAAATGATCACCCTGTACATATGAGTATGTACGTGTACGTGCGTATGCGTGTGCGGCTTTCCAAAATTTTCTCGAAAGTTTTAGGTGGGTGAAGAGTTTCAAGACAATTTTTGAAGATTAAGATTAAGTTAAATTATATGAACGTTACAGAGATATGCAAGGTTATCTAAAAGATCCAAGATGCCTGATTATCTTGACAACACGCATATTCGATAAAAATGACAAATGCAAGAGTGTTAAAATTTTACCAGGTAAGGTAAGTGCACAATATTCCGTGGTACTAAGAGTTTTTACGAGATTGGGATTTTTTTGTATTAAGGCAATTGAATGAAAATGTGTGAAATAATTTTGCCCGTGTTAATGGATTAGTTAATTTTTGTATTCAATTTTTAGTTTTCTGACAAAAATTCGGATAATTAGTTAAAATAAAAAAATTAATGTCTCCTGCAAATGCCCCTAATTCCGTGGTAAAAATTTTCCGAAGTCAGTAATTCTGTGGTAAAGGGTTCTCAATTCCGTGGTAATGCAGCCTATGTAGTAAATAAAAAATGCGTCGGTTAAAAAAATTAGAACAAATTAAAAATCGATTGATAAATGAAGTTTTAATCAAGGACAATTATAAAATGTTATATTTGCCAAAAATTTTAAAATTAAAATCACAATAATGTCATTCTTTATGTAACTGAAAATAATTTGGCTTTCGACTAGCTCAGAACAATTATATCGTAATTTTTTGGCAACTTTCAAGACTAGTGTTAAGAATTAAAATTTTTAAAAGCATAAACACCGCGATTATTGCATAATACTGGCGCTTCCAACTTTTTTTAAGACATCAGCAGCATCGTAGACAAGGATATCCACTTCGTCAGGCCAGCGCCAATTGGATCCACACATTTGCATCGTTTTGACTTCATATTGTTTTTTTGACTTTCCTCCGATGATTTTTGTTACTATGCCAGGGAAATTTTCTTCCTCATATACAATTTTTACATAGTCGCCAATACTGATGGATTCAAGTGCTGGAAGTTCAATGTTTGGTGATGCATTTTCGATCTCTGATTTTTTTTCCTTTCTTTGCTGCTGGTTTTGTTTGGCTTTCTTTCGTGTTCTTCTTCAGTTCTCTTAATTTCTGTCTTTCCGCTGCTTTTTCTAGTTTAATCTTTTTTGCTTCTTCTATCCGACGTTGATGCTCCACATAATCACTCGCAATGGCTACTGTTGGTATGACTCTTTTCAAATTTCTTTTAGGGACACTCTTTTTAGGTGTTTCCGGCCATATTAATGCGTTTTTAAAGGGCGTTGGAAAGCCTGAATTTCCTACATCTGTAGTTTTGCTTTTTTCCGGAGTAATCACTGATGCAGCTTCAACATTTCCAGGAGTGATTGAATTATTCTCAGTGGAAATGATCGTTGAAGTGATTTCTTCAACCACTGTTGATGACGGCAAACTTTGTGGAGTCGAAACGAATTCTTGAGCCATCGTTGATAACGGCAAGCCATGTGGAGTGCGAATGGCTTCTTCAGCCATCTTTGATGACGGCAAAGCGTGTGGAGTTGAAGCTATGAGACTGCCATGAGGTTGCACGATGAATTCTTGAAATGAATCGTTCTCAATATTCATTACATCTGAAACGTCGATAATATTGTTGGCGAGCGTCTCAAGTTCAAAATTAAAACTCCTGTCGCTTATAGAATCTGTATTTTGTGGAAAACCGTGTACTTTTCTCCAAAAATGAAATAGATTTTCATCTTTTATGTCGCCAGACCAGATTCCATCAGAACACTGCCGAAACAATTCTGTTTTCTCCGTCCCCAAGTACTCGTTGAACTTTTGAAGGAACTCGTTGTCACATGTAGATTTAGCACTGACTGCATTTGTCGACTCGTTTGTGCTCCTCGCGGCCGATGTCTGGACAAGCCGTCCATAATTTGGAGAATTTGGATACAATCCACATGCCTTAAATCCTTTTTGTACTGTTTCCGCCTTGATACTGGAAATACATTCCTTGAGAAGTGGACCAAAATCTTCTCTTGCGAGCCGACTTCCATTATTTTCCAATCTCCAGTCTTGTATTTTTCTTTTCCAGGCGGTTTTAAGTGGGTGAAAAACGGCGACGTCCATTGGCTGCATAATATGTGTAGAGTTCGGCAGCAAAGCAACTAAAATGATGCCTTTTTCTTTGCAAAAGGTACTCAGTGCATAAGACAAATGCGATGTATGTCCGTCTAAAAACAGTAATACGGGCAATTTTATCCTTTCTTCTAGAAGAAATGGGTAAAAGATATTGGTGATGTACTCGTAAAATGTCTTGCAAGTCATCCAACCAGTGCTTGACTTGCCAATTGCCCATTCTTTAGGGAATTTCTCCAAAACTTTAGTTTGCATCCGTTTGTAAGGAAATATGGAAAAAAATTGGCATTAATTTGCCACTCGCAGAGGCACCAACAGGTACAGTCAAATTTTCTTTGTCATTATTACCCGAAGCCGTGAAGACCGTTTTTGCTCCTTTACGTGCCAAGACCCCTTCACCTTTCGGGCACAAAAAGAAAGCAGACTCGTCACAGTTAAAAATTCTGGTAGGATCTTCCAAAATGTCCAGCAAGTTGTTCTCCTCCAAATACTGCTGTACTCGGGCAAACCACGCTCGTATTTTTTCCTCCGTTGCTGCAATGCGAGCAGCAGTGAGCACTTGAGTAACACGTTGGGAAATTGAAGGGTTTCGGGCCAAAAATCCCTTATACCAATGCTTGCCTGGAATACCATTGGTAAAATCATTTTTCCGGTTGAGTTCCTTTAATAATTTCGTCACGGAATATATCAATTGTTGCTTAGTGACAGGAAATCCTCGATCAGAAAGGTTTGTCACCCAATGAACCAAAAGTTTTTCTTCCGTGGCAGTCAGAACGGTTGGTCTGCCTGGTCCATCTTGTTTAGTATATTTCTGTTTTATTTTATCTCGAAGGGTTTGTTCGGGTATTCCGTATGTTTTGGCAGCTTTATAAACGTTTAATTTTTCATTTTTTATATCATCAAGAGCTGCCGACAGATCTTCTGCTGAGTACTTGTTTTTAGGCATTTTTCTGAAAAAACCAATCATAAAATATAGTTAATATTTAGAATTTTGATGATTTATAATATTCAATTTATAATATTGATTATTTTTTAATTTATTTAATCTTTAATTACGGCACGCATTGAATTAATTACTACCACGTAAATATGTTCTCTTTATCGTACTGATGAAACGCAATTACGTGGTATAGCCCGGAATAACGAACGCGCACTGTTCAGAGAACCTAAATCCGTGGTAGCGTTTTTAATCAATAAATTCAATTTTTTATTGATATTTTCTTAAAAAAAAATATAGTTTCAAACTATAACAATGATAAGAATTTGCATTTTACACGAATTTAAAACATTTTGGGATGAATTATTGAAATACTAAAACCTTCATTCTGACAGGTTTTTTTAAGAATGTAGTACATTATAGAGATTTCAAATTAACTTATTAACATGCAGTTGTACAAATCATTACCACGGAATTTGCTCGATCGTTTCGTTAGGGTTTAATTTCGTGATATAAAAATTGATGTAGACAAAGTTTTTTTATAATTTCCTAAAAGTAAGAACAATTCAAAGTGCTGCAATTCGCTATTTCCGTGGTATACCACGGAATTAGGTACCACGTGATAAAAAGATGAACCTAATTCCGTGGCTTCAAAAAATGTATTTTTAGGTTAAAAAAATCAATATCATCAATTCGACAATTACGGGAATAGTTAGCAGAGGTTTATTAAATATTAAAATGAATTCATAGTCAGGGAAATAATTACCGTTCACTTTTTATAGCCTTAAGAAGTAACACCCAATTCGTTGCGACTTCACTCAAGACATCTTACAGAATGACTGTCAATCGCGGCACGACCTCTTGTTTAATTTCCTGGCGTTAAACAAAAAGACTTGATATTACCAAATTCAACGGTTTTCATTAAATAAATATTGAAAAAAATATTGTGATTTTTTATACGTCGAAATATATTACCTATTTCTTATTTTATTAAATATAAGAGAATACCACGGAATTAGGCGGTACCACGGAATATTGTGCACTTACCTTATTATACGACAGGGAACTCAAATTTTCCGTAGGTAAAGTTTCAGAAGGTTATTTGAAGATCACTTTGGTTTTTAAAGTAGTATTTTTTATTTCGGATTTCAAGTGGGCATTAAATTCTGGGTAAAAAAGTACTTAATCACATATGGCCGAAAATGGACAATTTTAGAGATATTGGCGGCTTTCTTAAAGATCCGTGCGAAAGATACACCTCGAAATCAATGCATTTTGAAGAATAATTGCCAGTTTCATAATTCATCATAATTTTAGAGAACTTTTATATTTGAAGACGATATTCACCATGTCAATAGTTTATTGTTGGTTCTTTCTTTACGCTCCTGCGATATACCAGTTTAAACCGAGCTTTACACTAAAAAAAAAAAAACAAAGTGACGTTCAAATGACTTTGAATCTCTACACATGGAAAATTTGAGTCGTATAACACTTTTAAAATCTTAACACTTTTGCATTCAACATTTAAAAAACACGCACACAGTATAAATTAAAGATTTATCCAAGATGTCATCTGGTATATTTCTAAAAACTGAGAAGCTTTTACAAGACACATTTTTTTCTAAAATTAAAAAAAAAATTATACACTGCAGGTAATACAACCCCATGTATCCCGGAAGGTACCTCAAGGTACCTTGTGTGAGAGACACACACTCAATGTCCGAGTATGCTAGGATTATTTTCCGATTTAGAAAAAATCCTAGTTCCTCGATCGGGGATTGACCGAGGACTCCAGGGTAAGAGGCAAGTGTGCACTCGACCATGAAGCCACACTGTGTAGGACTTCTCGATAAAATCGGCCTTTTACTTATTTTTGGAAAGCCCTGTATAAATATTAAGTAACTTCCAAAAAAGCACCAGTTTGGCTGTATTTCTGGCTATTCTGGTTGTCAACTGGAAGAAGATTAAACTTATTCCTGGGTGCGGACAAAATGTAATGTGCCAATTTTTGTTCCTCAATCGGATATAAGACATTTCTCAATTTTAGTATTAATTGAAAAATAGTGTTATTTTTTATGTAGACTTACTTGTGTATTCTTTCTAGATAATAGTATACCTACCTTGTTTTAATTGAAAGTTAATGGTATTTATAAAACTTAAATGATATTTAAGGGGCTTAAATGGTGTTTAGGACACTTAAAATATTAAAAGCTGCCTACTTAATATGCATAAAAAAGATGTTCTAAGTGTCATCATAAATGCTCTCTCTTTAAATTAGCCTATGGGTTTTCCAATTAAGTATTGTTCTTTTAATAAGGCGTATTTTATTGATTTATTATTAATTTTTATGCTGTAATTGTAATAAAATATTTTGTTTAATAAATCTGTGTCAGATATAGAAAGCATCCATAAGTATAGGTAGGTACTCGAAAGTAAATAGGAAACCTCAATCGACTTTTTTTTGGAAAGCCGAACCTATCGGTAATTGGGATGCTATACAGGAATTTGATTTGAATTCTTATGTTATAACAGCATTGGTAATCTAAGTTGTGAGTGTACTGGTAAATTATACCTATTGATGTTAATGACCAGCGTTACAAAAGGGATGATAATTTAAATTTTAATCGTAGTCCCCAGTTGCAAGTAACAAATCGTAAAATTTTACAGGATGGGCTATCAAAGCTGTCATGAAGATTTCTTCAAAAATGTACAGTGTTCTCATAAAATATCACAATTTCAATAAATATCTCGCATAAGTGAGCAAAGTCACATATCAAAAACTGTTTTGATAAAATGAACCAAGTGATTAAAAGAGTAATTTTTTATGAAGTTTAACAGTAGATATACAATAGAACTTTTATAAAAATGTGGCACTTTTGCACACAATCCTGTAAAACTTTAACATAAGCATACAATAAAATCCATGTACAGCCTCGAATTACCTATAGGTTTGGCTTTCGAACAATGAAAAATCGTCAAAATTGGTTAATAATAAAAAAATTTTTGAGAAACAGTCATAGTTACAATTTATGTACATTCTCTATTTACTTTTGAGTGGGTATAGTTTTTAAGATGGTTGTATTGCAATTTAAAACAAAAACTTATATACTGTATTTCTCGTTAGTATAGATTCAAGTGTGCCTCGAGTGCTGCTATGTCTGAAAGCCATCCGGACCATCCTCCGGTAAGATTTTTTTATGAGTATTGTATCTATTTTAATGTTTTCAACAATCTTAATAATAAATAGATCTCTTAAATTATATAGTATATGATGCATATTATTTTTCTTTTTTACTTTGAAATAAAAAAATATGGATTACAAACTAACGAAAAAGACTTTTTAATTTTAAATCATAATTTAATTATCGTAATAATTTAAATTACTACCAAATAAATATACTATAATTTAATAAACTATTATTATTATTATTATTATATCCATTAGTAAGAGTGTATTTTAAATAATAGTTTATTAAATTATAGTATATTTATTTGGTAGTAATTTAAATTATTACTATAATTAAATTATGATTTAAAATTTAAAGCTTTTTCGTTAGCAAAATAACATTATTGACATTATTGTTATTTAAATGATCGATAATATTAAATAATAAATTTATGTAATTGTAAAAACAATTAAATAAATAATTAAAAAAAAAAAAAGTAAGTCGGGCACGTTATTCGAACCCCGAGCGCCCAAGCGGAAAGCAGATACGTTGTCGGCTAGGCTATTTCGCCGCGGGAACTCGAACAACCTCACTAGTATATAAGCTGAGTTTGAATTTTTAAACGTCATTTTCTCCGAATCGATTGAGCGTTGCGCGTTGCCATTCCAAGGGGTGAACACCCTAAAGAAGTACAATTATTACACGAAGTCTCATCCCAAAATAAATTCCCAAGGTCGTGCCCTCCCCTTGTTAAACATAAAAATGAAAAAAGTAAAAATTACTATATCATATACCTCATAAATTAAGGAAAACTCTAAAAGTAGAGCATATTTGCATTGAATGATCTCAAGTATCATTAAACAAATGCAGAAAAGTAATTGCAATAAGCACCACCAAAGGATTAATCCTATAGTGTTTCATTTTTAAAAAATGACTGTAAACTAAAAATAGCCAAACTAAATAATCTGGTTATAACAAACATGTTAATTCTTATTATATTAATATATTTCTCACCATAATAATTTAGTGAATGCTTAAAAATTAACTAAAAAATACACAGTAGGTATATGTTTTTGTTAATGACAGTTGTGACAGGCCCAAAATATACAAGTTTTATATCTTAACAGCCTCATCAATCAATTAGGCTTCGTACTCCAGTAAATGACAATATGTTTTAAAAAAATACATTTTGTTCCCTTTAAAATAATTAAAACCAATTTCGTACTGATCAGATGTTAAAAGAAGTTACGCATGCCATACATATACAGTAAGTTTACTTTTCAGATAAATCAACTTGTGTATGAAACAAGCAGTGAAATGAGAGGGGAACTGCGTGTCGATCCCAGTCCTCATTGAATGTATAGCGTTTTCACTTATTTCTATGTGTCTGTTTCATACACAAGGTAATCTGTTTGAACAGTAAATTTACTGTACAACACTCCTAATTGTTAAATTGTTCTGAATTAAACTTCATTTTCTGTACTACCAGCATTATTAAAGAATTTATATGGAAGGAAAGTAGTTTCCAATGCATATTCAGCTGTTTTATTGTTTTATTACTAAAATATTATACTTTTTTCAGAAGCTGTTCGTAAGAGCTTTCCGAGTACATCAGACTGAATTTGAGAAAGTCACTAAAGATTATTTTAGATACACTGGACAACATATAAGAAGAACAAAAACCAATTAAATTAGATTAAATTATAAAATAAATAATAAAAAGCAAAGTGAAGATTTCGGTGTTTTATTTTTCACCTATAAAACTGTGTAGTATAATGACATGCAGTGGCACCCATTGGTTGAGCATCTTTAATTCATGTGTGATGTGTAAAGGGAGAGTCATTGATATACTATGTGTATGAATTTTCTGATGCTTGCTGTACATTAGGTTTACAACAAAATCTCTTACTCTTATTTTTTTCTTATAAAAAATATTGGGTTAATTTTAAAGAATGATATTTTCGAATTTTTCAGCCTTAAAGGCTCAATCTAACTGGAAGTTTAAAAAATTGAAAATTTTGAATAAAATAGCATTATTTAACCTTGATTTTTTCGTGCATTTTTTACCTAAAAATAATGGAAATTAAGTAGCTTGAGGTATTCTTTAAAGTAAAGTAATTTCAAAGCCTACAACTTGTTGAGAATGGCTCTCTCCTTTTATTGTGGATATTTTTAAGACAAAAATTTGTAATATTGTTTATAATTTAAATTCTAATTTTTTCCAGAAATTTTTTGTCTAAAGTGGGATAATTGTACAAAGTGAGCAAAAATTTTGTATTTAGGATAAAAATATTTACATGAAAATAATTAAATCATTTGATAAGTATATCGAGAATGCATCTCTTATCTCGGATATTTTTTCGAGATAGAATTTTGGAGAAAACGATGGGTTTTTAAAAAACTTGTTCTATTTATCCTGAATAGTGACATCTAAATGGTTATTTACCTATTTAATTTTTGTTTACCAATAATATTGCTTTGCTTTAACAAAAATGAATATATTTAGGGATGAAAACATCACTTGAGAATAATATTTTAATTGCTTGATAGTGTACAGGATAATTTCTCAAGAATGCGCCCCTTCTCAGATATTTTGAGAAAATTTTGGGGAAAGTATGGATTTTTCTAAATAAATTTTTTGTGGCCCATATTTTTTCCAAAAATTTTTTCTATTTACCTTAATGATATAACTAAATGGTTATTAAATGGTTTTCCAGATTTAATATCCAATGGATTTTAATTAATATTCTATTAAATCTGGAAAACCATTAAATAACAATTTAGTTATAGTATTAGGGTAAATAGAAAAAATTTTTTGGAAAAAAATATGGGCCACAAAAAATTAATTCAGAAAAATTCATTATACTATGTTTTCTCCAAAATTTTCTCAAAATATCTGAGAAGGGGTGCATTCGTGGGAAATCATCCTGTATACTATCAAGCGATTTAAATAGTCTCAAGTGATGTTTTTATCCCTAAATATATTTATTTTTGCTAAAACAAAGCAATATTTTTGGTAAACAAAAATTAAATTATATTATCTCGGTGGGCAAAATGCCAAAATCAAATAATAAAAGCTTGGATTGCATGCGACATTTTAATCCCTAAATGCGCTTATTTCTGTTAAAGCAAAGTAGTATTCTTCGTAAACAAAAGTAAAATTCTTGTCTTTTGTAAGTGGCTAAAATGCCAAAATCAAGTAAAAGCTTGGATTGCAGGCACTTATTTCTTTATCAAATGTGAGTCACAAGAGTGTCACTTGTATGTCATAAAGGAGGTGGAGTGACGTTGCATGTCGAAATTGTTCACGTGATTTCCGACCACGTTTTTTCGTCGCCGATTAAGGGTACATTTACAACCAATTCGGTACGGGCACAATCTGCTGGTGGATTGTAAATTGGGTTTTAAGCATATCTGGTTGAATGTATTTGTTTACAATAAAATTTTAGGTCGGCACGACTTTGAACTGCACTTCAGGTTTGAATTGGATGCTTGCAAATCGCAAATATTCAATTCGATTGCGGCACAAATTTCAAATTGCGCATGCGTACTACAACACAAATTTATTGTTTATATTTAAAGTCGGTTTGTGATTTGAAATTGGAAGATTAGATCTTTTAGTATTAGAAAATATGGTGTTTTTAGAAGTTATGTTAAATAATTGTAATTATTTAATCAAACTGAATTTGCACACACGTAATATTAAAAAATCTCAACAGATGGCAGCTTCTAACTCATTATAAATGACCTAAATTTTATCTCGGCACAATTCACAATCCGTTAGTAAATTGTGCCTGTAGCGAATTGGTTGTAAATGTACCTTAAAGCGTGCACACCACGTTAAAATCGCGTATTTGGAAATCATTTTGTTAAAGTGGGTTTTGTGACGCCACGTTCATATTTCACGTATTTTTGACGTTTTTAGGCTAAGTGGGATATTGAGCATGAATTCCATAACTTTGTTTCATGATGATAGGAAAGATTTCTAGTAAAGTATCATCATTTCTTTAGATACTTTGTAAAAGAAATTAAAAAATGTAGACATTTAGTTTAATTTATAATATACCTAAGTACATATTACAGAATCAAAACGTGAAAATAAATTGTTTCACAGCTGTGGTTAGTTTAAAATCTCATGTGGATAATATATACACCTACAGCTTAAGTTTTAATTATACTTTGTGTTGACATATAACGTAGGTGTTTTAGCCTCGATATTTGCTTAGAAATGCATATCTAATAGACAAGGCGAGTGCCTTATAATTTCAATTTAAAGATACATATCTTGATTATATGCTACACTTGATAAACATTGGGTAAAACATAAACGTATTTTTTTAACCATTTATAGGTCTCTGGTTAGTATAATAACCACACCCATAAAACCCTTTAGAGGGCAACATTTTTTTACTTTTCAAATAGAAAAAAAATTTTAGTGATATCTTAAAAATGCAACAAAAAAAACATTTGAAAAAAACCGTTACTACTGTTACTATGAGGGGGTTAATAAACTGATCACAATAGCAGTATTTTATTTGCACTATGGATCAGGTCACTTCTGATCTAGATCAATTAAGTCAGCTATTTACATGTTTTATTTACAACTGATCTGAAATCAAAAGTGACCAAGTCAGTTCCCCCTTGCCGATGCTGCTCCACCCCGGATGCATATAAGCATCCTTTACAGTCATACGGAAATGGCAGTATTTCTAGCAATTTCATTGGCCGTTTCAAGGCCACGGCATGGCATCAGATATTATTTTTAAAGGGGAATTCGGCACCGAGAAAATAAACAAACTATAATAGAGGGCAAGGAAAATAAGCAAACTATAATAAAGGGCAAGGAAAATTTTACTAACGAACTAAAAAATACTTATTTAAAAAAATAATAATAATAACAAGTTTATGATTCGAATCCTGGACCTACCGCGTGCTAGACGAGTATCTTCTCTATCGTCTAACGAGTTCCTTGCTGACAAATGATTCCAAAAGGATTTAATACACTTTGACATGTCATGTAACTGCGCATGCCCTGCGGCTATCTTAAAAAGGCCAATTAAATTGCGATTAATACTTCCATTACCGTACGACTGTAAGGAATGCTTATATGCACCCCGGATGAAAGAAGCACATGTGATATTTAGATCAGTAATCTAGTGGGGTAAGAAAAGTGGCAATTGGTTGACCAAATAGTTTTTGCATGTCGCAACAATAAATTTGCATATTTTTTATAAAAAAAATATCGTTTTTGCAATTACAGTATTTCATAACAAAAATAATCGAGGTCTTAGAAAAGAAAAATGTCTAGTTGGTTTCTGAATACTAATCTGTTCTCATTTCTTTTAGGATTTTTTATAAGAACCTACGTAAAACTACTAGAGACATATATCACTGATATATACTTAGACTAGAGAACTCTTTTCTTATCTAAGGATATATACGTCTCTGGTAAAACCGATAAAACAAACATAAAATAAACGTGTGCCTCCCAAATACGCATGCGCGCCCGATATCCCAGGTTGCTGCGTTTTATTTGCGACTCGTACAGGTCACTTCTAACCAGATCAAATGTGATCAAGTGAACTGACCATGGGTGCAAATAAAGTACTAGAAATGAATTTAACGTCACTGATTTCTGCTATTTTGTGGTTAAATGAATAACCACAATGTTTTAGTTTTTTTGAAAAATAAATAATAGGAAAATTAAATATTATATAACAAAACATATTCTTCACATAAAGCTACTTGACGCTCCTGACACTGTATTGTAAATCGAACGGCCTTCTGTCTGGTATTCTGTTCTGTGTCTGGTACTACAATTTGCAATGTGGTTGTTATACTAACTACAGGAGCTATAAAGGGTTTTAAAATATAAACGGTTTCGGCCTATAAAGGGTTAAATAGATACAGGATTACATATCTTATGCAATTAATCAGATAGAATTCTGAAATTATTGAATTATTTTTTATTTACATCGCTAGGAAATTGTGATTTTTTTTTAAATCAGACGTTTTTTATTTTTTACACAACAATACGCAACAAATTTAAAATAGGCGCCTATGTCTGTGTAATACACCGGACCTTTTTGTCATTTATATAAGCCTTGTTTATAAAATATTTTATAAACAAGGCCACATATAGAATACTTTCCTACGGAATTCCTAGTTCCTCCACTAACAACCAACACCATTCAACATTTTTTAAAGAAACTCTTGGACTGAGTAAAACTATTGTTTTTATAAACAAAATTAAAAATATCGTTATATTAAACTCAGATTAATATATATTATTAATCTGAGATCTTAAACAACTAATTCTTCGCAATCGGTAACGTCCGAATGCAACTTTTAGTAGATAGTACTCACTTTAAATGAATCGGTCATTTTAAAAACAACATATATCCTATAATGCAAATTCTGAGAAAATAAGAAAAAAACCTCCCAGACCCAATACATTGTCTTATTTTTTGTTTATTTTTTTTTGTACTTGAATACAATTAAGTACTCAGTGTTTCCACTATTCATAATAAATCTACAACAAACACTTTGTTTACAAAAAAATATATAATTCATTGGATATGTGTTGTTTTTAAAATGACTAGTAGTTTTGAGTAATAGATCTTAAATAAAACCATGTATTGTTATTACAAACGTAATGTTATATTCTCCTCATATAAACAAAATAAAATACATAGCGTACTAACTATTTTTATTCATCTAGGTTGTCTTCCACAGCAGTTGTAGGCCATCCGAAAATATCCTTATAAAATTCCTTTGAACCGTCTACCTCTTCATTTTCAACATATTGCCTAAATTTGCGTATAGCTACCATTTTTTCTTTAATAGGCACTTTCCTATTAGGGTAGGCTTTTTCATCCGGAAAACCAGGAATAGTGTCCGTTGTTGATATTTTGATGATATGTTGTATGCAACCGTCTATGAATTCACGTGTCGTTACATACCCCTTTCTTGTAGGTGAGTAGGAAAAGTGGTTGAAAGTTGAAATGGCAAAAGCTTGCTTTTGATCTTTTGGCACATCACGTTTAGATGTTTCCAGTGAAAGGCACGTTTTTTGTAATATTTAGACCACCATTTTTTATAGTCCTTAATCAAGCTATTGTCGTATTCAATCAGGTGAACCATGAAATTATTTTCCTGACTCGAGGACAATATTAGTTGAACATACTGCATAGAAGTAAAAATTCGGTCAATTTTCTTTATTTTTCGTTTAATGACTGCAAATCGCGGTCACAAGCATATATGAATGTTCACGGATTGGAAAGTATTGGTCAACAGTTTCAGATCTTCCTAGTTGAACAAAAGCAGACCACATTTTCACTGTAGTATGGTTTTTGTTTTGTCCAGGACATCCATCTGTAAAAATATGAAGGTGTTTTACCTCTTGAGACATTATCTTTTCTCTCATAATAAATGACAATAAAGGAGCAGTCTTCATTTGGTCCTTTCCTACCTAAGCCCTCATGGTACACGTAGAGAATGCCTTTCCAGTTTTCAAATCATGAATGTTAAATAGGTTTACAGTTAACTGTTGTAGATAGAAAGTATCCTGGATTGGAATGCATGGGAGCATGAGATTCTGCATATAATCCACAAAATGCCTCCACAGCAGAATCATTTTGGCATAACATTGTAATTTCTTTCATTTTGTAAAATATCTTTGATCTACGCACATGGACCATTTTCTCTGCTACAGCTACACGTTTCGAGTATCATTGAGAGCTTTTGATTTTATTTTAATATCAAACTCTTCACACATACAGCAGGTGTCAACCTGTGGTCTCCAAAAGACAAATTATAATTTTCTTTAAATATTTTTAGATAAAATGTGTATTTAATATTTAGATCAGGGTGTCGCACTAAAAACATTTCTGCGGTTTTAACATTGTGCCTTTCACACTCTCTGCTGGTGTAGTGTCCTTTTTTTACGCGAATGTGTTTTCAATTTTTATGTAACAGAAATTGGTTTTGCTGTAGCTGGTGTCCTTTTCCCTCGAGTCTTTGGAGATTTTCCAATTATTAGTAAATTACAAATACAACTACCCTGTTTGTAATCCCATGTAAATTAACAAATGCTTCCTTACAAATTTCCTTTCTCTTGAAGAATATACTACCAATATTTATATGAGGAAGAATGAGGTTTTCTTTAGATATTTTCTCCATCTATTGACGCCTACGCACAAAGGTGGCGTAATAAGGTTTTGGGTAGAATCCTGTCATCTTTTGTGTTAAGAGATCTGAATTTATCATAAATTTCTAGCTTAATTTCCTGGTACTTCTGCAATACTTTCTTACATCTAAAGATTTTTTAGAGTTAATAGAGTCATTGTTACAAAACAAAAACACCTGCAACTTTTTCCCGTTCAACTTTATTAATATTCTTCCTTTATGGTTTGAATCCTCAACCTTACGTGCTTTTTAACAATTTTACATAAAGTAATATTTTACTGCGTTTGTTTAGCTGCATCGCACACAATATTCGTGCCATCCTTTTTTATTATGACTAAGTAAACGGTGATTCACAAACTGTTTACAAAATAAACGCGCCTCTGTCTTAAAGTTAATCATTTAAAAACAACATATATCCCGGATATATGTGATTTTCTCCCTTTTAAGGTGCTACTATAAACTAACTGAAAACGAGAATGTGGTTTTCTCATGAAATGGGTAGCTTAGTACAAATAATGTGAAAATAGTAGAAACTCATTTTGGTCAAAAGACGGATATATGTGGTTTTTAAAATGACCGATTCAAATATATATTCTGTGGTGCTCGTCCTCACTGCTCAGTCACCCTTCCACTCCTTTTCTGTTCTGTGTTCCACAGAATAACCACTGCTCATGTTGATCGGTTTGTGTATGGAGTGTAGAGAAGGAGGAACGTCTCTTATGGACGGTACGTTCAAAATGTGGTCTGAATTCTGTAAGGTATGAGATGTGGCGCTGATCGTATTATGGGATTGAGTTTGAAGTTAAACACTTACTATATCTCTGAAACTAGCTTCAGATTCTATAAACTAACGAAAACATAATATTATGTAGGTGTTGAAAAGAATTATACGGTAAATCTCCAGTTTATAGCCTTTTGCTTTCTCTGCCAACTGTCTGCGCATCACAGTGTTGCCAAGCGTTGAAGCGTTCCTGCCGAGACCGTGAAATAAAGAATAGTAATGTTAAATTTTTAGGGCAAGGAACATTATTTATGTGTATTGAAGTACTAATTTTACATTTTTTGGGCAAGGAACAGTATTTATGTGTATTGAATTAAATTTTGATTGTAGGCTAATTTTGTTCTTGTGAAATTTGGCAACATGTTATGTTCATGGTGGTGTTTATAGTGTGATAATTGTGAACTTTGTTTAATTAATTTTTATTAGTAATAAACATTTGCACAATATTTAACAGTGTTTTTTGATGTCCCTATGATGTGAGGTGTGTGTAGGTATGTTTATTTTCTGTGTATTATAGAAGGCTATAAACTGGAGAATGACCAATTATACAGCGTAAAAAAATAATAAAAATAGTAAAAACAAAATCACGTAGAATACCTCCTGTAAATCAGCGCCACCTATTCTTCCATCGGAAATCCGATCACATTTTTTAACACGGAGACGTTTCTCCTTCTCTACACTCCATAGGTTTGTGTTTTGAGTTTTAACAATCAATTACGTACAATTACGTATTATTTATAGTTCCAACTTCCAATAAAGTGAGGTTATAAAATGGATAATTTGACTTTTGGTACACAAAGGTAAATTTGACTGTTTATTAACGTTTCGCATACTTTTAAACGTATTTTTATACAGATTGGTGCATTTGGACCTTAAAGGTGCCCCACCAAAGTTGTGCTTCCTCGAAAAGGTAAGATTATCTAATCAATTACAAGAAATGGTAACCTACTTTTTAAGACAAAACAACAACAAATGATTTGTTTTGACTGCCTTGTGACGCAATAAACATTATGTATGAAGCAGGTATTGTTTATTTACATGAACTATTTACATAATCATTAGCAATTTAAATTTAAGTACATATTTTTCTAGTTTTTTCCTTTCATAAAAGATTTTGGGGCGACAGGCATTCTATTGGAATGGGAGGACACTTTTCCTTTTACAAAAGAGTTAATCCAAGTGGGTGGCCTATCAAATAGTGCTCAAGTGAGTGGAGCACCTTATTCTCTAGAGGAGGCCCGGCAGCTTCTTGATTTAGGTAAAATGGGAACTTTTTAAGTTAATTTTTTGAGGCAAGTAGAATTTATATTTACAGTAACAATTTCCATGCATGCAAGGCCGGCACATGGAGTAAGAGACAATCATTTGTACGGAACAATTAAAATACATACTTCGAGTGCCTTAACATTTCATTAAACCTCCTGTACTGCAGAGTAAAACATTAATTTTTTGTTATAATCGGTGCAGTGGACTGTAGAATGTAGATCCATCGAACCGAAAGTCATCAACAATCAATTTTCTGCAGTTCAACTGTTGACAGATACAAACAAAAATGCAAAATAGATAGTACTATTTATTTTTATCCTCACGCTGTTTACACAGTGACGCTTGCCGGTAAACCAAATAGTGAATAAATACGGTCTAGATCTCGCTGTGCTCTTATTGTGCTTTCCTATGGGAGGTCAGACAGACCGGTTGGAAAGCCGGTCCAGGGACCCAACGTAGCTGTAAACTATCATCAAATGTGATTTGTTCCTTGATGATGGTTTACAGCTACAAAACGTTTAGCAACATAGAAGTTTACTACATTAATGAAGTCCGAGGTTGAAATGCTACAAAGAAATTCAATAAAAATACAGGTCTGTATTTAAAATAACGTATTTGATGGTGTTTTTTTTTAAGCTAAATTGTAAAAGATAAGAAACGCCCATGAAAAGGTGTTTTTAGTTTTTCGATATCTCCTCAAATAACGCCAGGAAAAATAGAAACGGAAATTGAAAATTTTACATCATTTTTCAACAATCTCAAGAGCAGCAAGAGATATTTTCGATTTCTCAACGACAAATTCCAAATTCTGCAACTTTGCCCCAATTTAACCGATGTTGTATCTCTTCCCGTTTTCGAGATACCTGCCGTGAGAAACGAATTGGTTACAGCCTGTATATTTAAATGTTTATGGTAGGGGATTCATTTTTAAATTTTCGTGTTTCTGAACAGTGTGTTCGTATAATAAAAGTAATCTGATCTCTGTGTGCACTGTGCATTGACAGTCACAGATTTTATCACTATTTTAGATGTATTTCCTAATAAAAAATAATTTTATTTGATGTTACTGTATTTAATTTAATAATATCTGATGTAATATACTCTGCATCACTCGTACTAAGTACAATATAAGAAATTAATTATTTCCTTATCAAATTGAAATCAGTTTATAAAAAAGACAAAATGAATGATCTAAAATCATTATATGAAATTATCATATTAAAAAGCATGGAAAAACGAAATTTTTGTTATGGAAAACCTGGAAAATTCAGGGAATTATTTCATGTATATAAAGTCAGAACCCTGTGACAGTATTAAACAAAAAAAAAAAAATAAATAAAAAATGTTCTCAACTAAATGACAGATGGGTCTAGATAGTTAATGAAACTACCAACACTTGCAATGGGAATGTGGCGAATATTTAGGTGCATTAATATTAGTAACATACTTTTACTTCTCACCTTCTTTGGGTATTAAGCCGCTGCCCTATAAATTATTGAAACAAAATTATTAAATAAACCGTACCAAAACGATTAGTCAGAGGTTGGTTTGTGAAAAAATTGTTTTTGCCTATCCAAAAATGCTACACACAAAAAGTATTAACCTGAAAATGAACCTTAAATGTAAAATATTTTATCTGATTCCGTTCTCAAAATTATAGGAAAATTTCTTTGATAAAAGATTTTATTTTTTAGCAATGTCAAATATGTTATCTCCATAGACTTATCTTTTTGGCGTAGAGGTTTGTTTAATAATTTTGTTTAAATAGTTTCTAGGACAGTGGCATAATACCCAAAGAAGGTCAGAAAAAACATTATAGGATACCACTAATAAATAACTGTAGATAATATACTTTTATCCATGACTATTAAATAATAATGTATCCACCATGTGTACGTGTTTTCTCAAAAATGTTACTATTCATTATTCACTAGTGAATAATGATATGATTTCATTATTCACTGTTTCTCAAATGTTTTATTAAAATTTCATTGATTATGCCATGACATCAGTCGAAGGGCGGAATTGCAATTTGATTTGAAACGTCAAAGTCAAAAGTAGAGATATTTTACCAAAAATTGCTATTATCTGATAGTTGTGGATAAATTATAGTATTCTACTTGCATTATTCACTAGGGTGATTTACGATACTAGTCGTAGTGAACAAAGACGATTGCTTTTTGTGGGGTTTACCACAATTAATCAAACAGCATATTTAAATGTTTATTCGAGGAGAATTGCAAACATGTCTAAGTTAAAAAATATCAATTAGTAGTTATTAAAATATCATTAATAATAAACATTTCCCTAGCTACCATAAACATAGGAATAAAATAATTAACATGACTGTCAACGTTTCACAGTGATTAGTTGGTAATATTAACAATACTAGGAAGTATCAACAATGTTAGCAAGTGTGCAAGTATGCCACAAATAATCCCTCTCTTAAAAGAATATTACCTAACCGTCTAAGAAATCTACTGCAAATCGCACTTTTTTAATAATTCTCTTCTCAACTATATTTCAATTTTTGTTTAATAAATTAGTGGGTTTAACGCTATCCAAACTAATTGTGATTGCTTTATTATGCTTATTTATGCAAATCACCTTTTCTGTTTGAGATACCACCTTAAAGTGTCCCTCATGCATGTTTTAATGTCAAGACTAATAAATGGTTTTTCTAACGAGTGATGTTTTGTCTTGATTGATTTGAGGTTATTAAAATGTTCTCGTAATTTTGAAATAAAAAACGGAATATCCGGGTTCTCGTGAGAATTAACGAAGAAATCTTCCAGAAGACGTAGAGGTTGCACAAAAACAAGTTCTGCAGACGAACACTCTAAATCTTCTTTTATTATGGTTCTAATCCCTAATAATATATTGGGAATTTTTTCTTTCCAGTTACACGTATTCGCTCTAGCTGTCAACGTCACTTACAAAGCTCTATGTAATCTTTCAACCATTCTATTACTTTGTGGATGATATGTGGTTTTGTGTTTTCTATGAAAACCAAGAAACTTTGAAAATTCTGAAAATAATCTTGATTTGAACTGCACTCCCTAATCCAAAATAATTAACATAATTGTCAACATTTGACAGTGATTAGTTGGTAATATTAACAATGCTAGGAAGTATCAAAAATGTTTGCAAGTGTGCAAGTACGCCACACTTCTTTCTCTTTCGTACGAAATACTACTTGCCCAAATTATCTTTGCTTTTATTGAATTTTTCACAATTTTGAAAAAAAAAACGTAAATAGAGTAGCACATACATATAAGATATGCATAAAAAAACACATCATGTTTATTCAGTAGGCCCTCCAAAAAAATATGTTTATATTAAATATGCATTATTTAAAATTATAACTAAAAATTTTTAATAGCAAAATAACAGTTATTTATGCACCAAGGGAGTAAAGTGAGTGTTGCAGTTCCGGCATGAATACTGTGATAATTACATACTCTGTTTATCATTTTAGCCTTGGATTCAGATTTGACAGTAATACCCTTGGTACAAACATTTGGGCACATGGAATTTGTTTTAAAACATGAACAATGGCGTGGTTTACGAGAAGTAGAAGCATATCCTAGTTCCATGTGCCCTAGTAACAGTGAAACTATGCCTCTGGTTAGGAGTTTGGTGAAACAAATTGTTGCATTCCATCCCAATATACAATACCTTCATATTGGAGGTGATGAGGTAAATTTGTGTGCCCTTTTGTATTTTTTAAATGATCATGATTGGCATTTAATTTCATGTAGATATTGTTTTAATCAGTAGGTAACTCTCTTAGTTTATTTTTGCCGTTATTTATTAATATTAATATTTTTATGCATAATCTAGTTTTAACCAAGGTTTTTACTCAAGTATTTCGAACCTCTCCTACATTGCAATCATAATAAACATTGTAAGTGAAAAAAAATTAGAGTAAAGATCTTGCAAACCATGAAAATCTGAAGGTTCTTCAAATGAAAGCTGTCATTGCCTTTATGCGGTAAGAAGTACAGGATGTCCCACATAAGGAAGCCACCCAATTTACTGCCTTCATTATTGAGCATGAGAGAAAAATTAATGTAAAATATAAATATGTACACACCCCACAAGAATTATCGCATCATCATAAATTAACATTAAGTTTGATGTTAATTTTCTTCTGAATCGTTTGTTCGATTTGGACGATTTTTTTTTTTTTTGGAAGATAGGTTGACTCTTCGGAAATGTTACTGTCTAGTGATTTTTTAAATAAAAATTCATTTTTGAACCAAATCTGGGTGTTACGATGATGTTGAGTTTTGGTCCAACAATTCGTAACACCCTGTGGTATGCACCAGCAACAATAGCAAATTACAATTAATAGCTAGCTTTTCGTAACTTCT
Organism: Rhamnusium bicolor; assembly: GCA_029963845.1. Taxonomy (NCBI): domain Eukaryota; kingdom Metazoa; phylum Arthropoda; class Insecta; order Coleoptera; family Cerambycidae; genus Rhamnusium; species Rhamnusium bicolor. The sequence continues at coordinate 682,453 of JANEYF010005702.1, read as the reverse complement.
CATTTTTGATTCCCTTTTTTATCTCTGTTATTAGGGGATACACAGTTTTTTAGCACAACATACATTGAAAAAATTAAATAAGTAGCAGGCAATGCATGGAAAACAAAAACACTAAATGTAACAAAATCAGTTTGCAAAGTGTTATTTTGTGTTGTGCCAATTATTGCAATAGATTTCTGTACTGTCTATTGTTTTTTTTTTTTTGTAAATTTAAATCGCGTGCTAAATTATAGCATAATGATTGCTCAACATTATGTAATACATTATTTAACTGACGAAGTGGCCATAAGAGCAATTGCCCTGATTGAAGATGGGCGAAATCAAAGGTATGTGGTTAATGTAATTGGTGAATACCATTATTTCAAGAGTTATATGGCGTTATTTGGAGACTGGACTGTTTTTTGATTGTAACTTGTGTGTTTCACGTTTAATTGATTCTTTCTGGACAGAATCGGATTCCTAGTAGAAAATAATTGTATATTATTATTTTTTTTTTTTTTAAGCTTTGTAATGAAGGTAGGGTCCACTTACCTGGTATACCTTGTACACGCAAAGGACAATTAACGAGAATAAAAATTGTCCGATGTGAATTTATGAAGATGAAACTTGTTCATTATCCCCTTTTGAATTTTTCAACTCTCAAAAAGGGTTTCAAACTATTTGTGTTTAATTGTTTGAAAACTGATAGTTTAATACTTTTATACTGATCTCAATAATTGTAAAGTAACATTGTCTGGAACATTTCAGCTGAAAGTGATTTCTGTGATTTTGGCCCTGTATATGATTGTATTAATTGGTAATCATGTAATCATTTTAGATATGGCATATGGGATTATGCTCCGCTTGCCAAAGAAGAGTACAAATTAATAAATATGGTAGGGCAGGCCTTTACCTGGATCATGTTACAGAAGTCGCTCAATATATTAAAGACAATTATCCAGCTCTCAAAATTATAATTTGGGATGACATGTTAAGAAACATTGATTTAAATGTTTTACAAGGTAAGAAAAGTATACAGGGTGTATCTGAAAGATCTCGAACTTTACAGAATTCACTAAATATGATTACAAGGTAAAGTTTATCCAATATGAATAGAAACACTTCAGTCTAAAGTGTTTATACCAGGAGGGCGTATTTCCACTCTCATTGTCAAAGAAATAGAGCACAAATCGTGCTTGTATTTATTTAACGATACCTCTACATTACATTCGATATGAGAATGTGGCAATGCAGCGGACCAGATGTGAAACTCGGGCGGTAATGTCCGAACTCTGACGAATTAAGTCGTGATTTGAATAGACTACTGGACTAGTTGTTTATATTGACCGTACAGTGCAGTTCATGTAATAATTTTGGATAAATAGAATTATTTTCTGTGAGGTATTTATAGCATTTTAGTGATCTTATTAAGTGGTTTTAGTAATATTTCAATATTTTCATTAATTATTATTGTTAACATGGCTTTTTGGAGGCCCTTTGAAATGCATGAAAATGAATTATCTGAAGAAAATATTGAACCGGTGGCGCCGTTAATTGAAACTAGTTCGGAGTTTAATAAAAACAAGGATTTACATGTTCAATGTCAACGTCTTATTTTAAATATTTATGAATGTTTAAAGAGAGAAAATATTGAGGAACGACGGTAGGGACATTGTAAATAGAATTCATGAATTAACTAAACTTTCGACTTCTACGATTTATCGCGTTATTAAGGAAGGGAATGTTATAGATCACACTACAAAGCGGAAAGGAAAAAAACGAAAATTTTGTAGAATTGACGATACCTCGAAAGATGTTATTCGGCGAACGGTTTATAGTGTCTATGAGGAAAATAAAGTACCAACTTTAGAAATCATTCATAATAAATTGCGTGATTATCCAGTTTATAATTATAAATCTTTATAAACACTATGAGGTATTTTATTAGATCGCGGCTTTAAACACAAAAAAATAGATAATCGAATGGTTGTAATGGAATCGCGACGTATCGTTGAACTTCGACGAGAATACTTACATAAAATGAAAGAATACCGTGAATCAAATAGGCATATAGTATATCTTGACGAGACCTGGTTTGACACACACGATGTTGTTCAGTACAGTTGGGCAGATGACTCTAAAAATTGTAGTTTGAATACACCTTGCTCAAGAGGAAAGCGTGTTATAATTCTTCATGCTGGAAGCAAATACAGCTGATTATCATGAAGACATGACTGCAGAATTGTTCGAAAAAATGGTTCGTTGAACAGCTTCTACCTAACATTCCTCCAAATTCGATCATGTTATGGACAATGTATCACTCGCGTTTATTACATAAAATACCTAATAATAGTACCAAAAAGGAGGACATTTTAAAATGTATGAGGAATAAAAATATGGACATCCCTGAAAAGGTTCCGATAAAGAAAGAATTATTAAAACGTATAAAGGAGCATAATTTTAAAAACGAATATGTAGTTGAAGATCTTTGCAAGAGACGGTCATACGCTCGCGCGGTTGCCACCGTATTATTACTTATTTAATCCGATCGAGATGGTTTGGGGCACTATAAAGAAACATTTACGGAAATGCAATCAGTCACCAACTTTAAGCTCAGTAGTACTTGATAATATACGATAAGTAGTAAATGACATTTTATACAAGACTCAATATCAATTTTTACAGTTTGTAGAAAATCTCATTAACTAAGTGAGTAAGATTCTTAACTTTTATGCAATCATCAGGTTATTATAGGTATTGTACATATATATAAACTCGTATAAAATAGTAAAAAAATATTCGATTTATTTTAAAGAATTAAAAGATAATTCTAAATCTTTTTGGTCGACGCTAATGGATATGACTAAATTCCCATTGGCGTTTTTATGCTGTTCCAATTCATATTGGAAACACTTTAAGATATTGTATTATTGTGCATGAAAATGGTGATATTGTTCATATTGCCTTCATTCGATCCTGGTTTTGAAATCCTCGGATCTATGATGTGATAATTATTGTAGATATTGTAGAATTATTTTTTGGGAACTTCCTCACGTGTTGATTTCACAACTACTTTTTTTTTGCAGATTATTACCTAGGCAACTTAGTGGAACCGATGATATGGCATTATAATTCCACAGACACATTTCAATTGGGTGGATTGTTGTGGGAAAAATATAGTAACATATTCTCTAATATTTGGAGTGCAACTGCATTTAAAGGTGCCACAAGTAGCTGTCAAATGATTCCAGTGACCAAATATCACATAAGTAATCATGAGGCCTGGTTAACTGAATTGGGAACACATGCTGGGAAAATATTAAATTTTAGGGGTATCGCTTTAACTGGATGGTCGAGGTTTGACCATTATGCGACATTATGTGAGGTATTACCTTGTGGTATACCATCCTTATGTTTGTGTCTGAAGACTTGGTTGGCAGGTGGATTTTCACAAGAATTACAAGAGTAAGAAAAATGTGCTAATATAAAAAAATACAATATTGCTTAATTTTATCAATTTTTCAACCTATATAAAATTTAAACCCAAGAATAGATTTTATAAAACAAGGTAATAAACATAGAGTATAAGTAATGCAATTTAATTATAATCAATGGTGTTTAGTCAAAACTTTTTCAATTTACACATTTGTCAAAAGTAAATTAAATTTTACAAGTTTTTTCAAGAATAATAGGATTTATTTAAAAAAAAAAAAGATAGAATATTAGCAGGTAATGGCACCTGGCAACGCTGAACATAAAAGAAAGCTCAGTAGCAAACAGAAAAAAATATGCCAGCCAATAATTTTTAGTCAGGTATTCAGAAGCATTAACTTTGTGGTAAAATACCAATAGCAATATATATTTTAATGTTTTTCAAGGCGACAATAGAATTTAAAAGTAGTTTTTCAAATAATTTGTCCACTGAAAAGAACCTTTTTTTGTCAATAATGTTTTTTAGCTCTGTTGGGAAAATATTGGGTTATAACGACGTTTTTCCTCATCCTGATTATATGTTTATACGACCTCCGTTATCTTTACCGCAGCTGACATTTCCAGGTTGGCAAGTTTTGGTAGGTTTCGAATGGCTGGCTAATCTAAGAGCACGGTATAAGAATGTAGTAAACAGTGACCAGTAAGTATAAATAATGTAATTCTATTTTATATTTCATAATCATTGAATTTTAGAATGCAAACGTGGTTCAATCCATGGCAGGTCTCAAATAATTATACTAATCCTATGCAGATTGATACAATTTTACCAACTATTGCAGAGTAAGTATGTAAGCCAAATATAGTTGTAAATGGCATTTTTGAATGGCCAATTGATAGGTCAAAATAGTTAAAAATCGGTCAAGTCAAAAACGAAATTTTGATCAAAATAGAAATGAAGATTCTTATTTCTCGCCTTAAATTTGGAGCTTTCTGTGATTTATAACCTTAAAATCTCTATTCTACATGCCTCAACTTCTGAGCTTTAAGTGTAATTTATAAACTATATCGTGAATTGACCAAAGGCTAACCAATAAACCTAGTTTAATATTGTTAAAAGTAGAAGTCCCAGTTCAATGTCTTCCATGATAACAGTTTTGATTTTTTTCTCCTTGGTAATTTTTTAATTGGCATATACCTCGCTCTCTATTATCTTGTTTCAAGAAATGAGGATCTTCATGATATAAGTAACCTTTTTTTGTCCTTCAGTCTGACTGGTTTTAAAAAAACTATTTAATTTATGCTACATCGATACATTTGCCACATCCACAAATGGGTGTGTTTTATGAAAAATTTTAATTATTTTTAAACCCAATTACTTTGATTTTTAGAGTGATTATGGGGTTTCTTACCATTTAATAATCCACTGAACTGATTCTGCGGTTGGCTCCTTGTAAAACATTATTAAATATTTTGAATATATGAAAGAAATTTGCTTTTTAATGTTCCAAAAATATTTTATTAGAAACTCTACACGTTTCGGCTTTTTAGGCCGAAAAAGCCAAAACACGTGTAGAGTTTCTAATAAAATATTTTTGAAACATTAAAAAGCAAATTTCTTTCATATATTTAAAATATTTAATAATCATTCCCCAATTCTTTGCTTTTAATATTTAACACTATTTCTATTATGTTTCATGATAAAAAGCATTACTTTTTTATTTTTCTTGTGAGAAGTGCCGTCTCGGCACGACACTGATGAATTTTAAATACAATTTTTCTATTTTTAAAGCTTAATTCGTTCTTCAGCTTAACACTTGATGAAATCCTATTGATGTTTTATCCACCTGGTTCTGAAAGAAATATGTTTTGTAAATATTTTACAAACCTATTTTCTTTCTGCACAACTTCATTTAGTCTGATTATTCTTTAAAGCATTGCTTGGGCTCTATAAGTGAAAATATTAAAAAAAAAACTTGTTTGTATCATTTAACAAAGATGTTTTTGTTCCAGGATGCTTGCAGAGATAACATCAGTAGAAAATTATGTAAAGGGTAATCTAGAACACTTTTTCTATAATCACACTGCTGAGGAAATTATTGGAACTTTAATAAATCCAATAAAACAACATTTGAAACAAATGAAAGCTGACTGTGAGACACAACTCTCTTTAGGTTGTAGAGTGAGAGGCCATAAAAGAATAAGTTTATAACTGTTTTAATATTTGATCTGCAATGCTTCTACAGAGGCGCCCTTCTATAAGACTAAATTTAAAATTATTTATATATTTAATGATTTTTTATTTTTTTTCAATTTCGATATATTATGTTCCTTAAGTGCTTGGGGATGACCCATTTTCCTTTGGCAGGTGATGCTGACTAAGTCATTTGATTTCTCATTTGATAATTTTTGCACATTGTGATATTGCATAATAAGATATTTTATTCATATATATATTTATATTAAAATTTTTAAGTATTTAAATAAAATTTTAGATTATATATAAAAGTGATTTTTTTTTCCAATATTTATATTTCTAATCAACTGCATATTGCATGCATTACTGCTCCAAGGAAGAATGATTAATTTTGCTCCATAGGATCACCCATTTTTTACCCCTAACTAACTTTATCAAGTATTTTCAAGATACCTGCTATGATAGTAAAATACGCACTAAAAATGAGCATTATTTCCTATTTATGTGGTTAACTCATTATGACGAAATATTTATCATTATTTTAATTTGGCTCTTAAAAGAGTGCCTACTGACTACCAAGTCCGATTCATGTAGGTGACGAAGCAATTAAGGTGAAAGGCATCATCCCGTATTGTACTGTAAGTTAAATGAACTAGAAAATGTGATAAAAATTAGTGTAGAGTGAAGTTCATTTTATTTTATTTTCCATGAAAAGCTGTTTATATACAGGGTGATGCAGAAAACATCCCTTATTACGGTCAATTACATATGGTGAGTTACGGTAAAAACCGATAGAGTCAGCACTTCAATCAAACTAGATTTCATGTGTCGACAAAACTGTTTCATTTAGTCTGAATACAGAGACGCTTAAACATTTTTGCTGAATTTTTTTACCACACAATATAACATCATTGAAGATGTTTTTTAGTGTTTTACTGATCCCAGAAAATATTTTGAAAATTTTAAGCAGTTCCAGTTTTATGCGCAAAAGCGAGAAATTTCAAACCTCAAAATTTGACAAATGTGTGACGAAATTGAATCCTTAAGGCCTTGGCAATCCTGCAAATTTTTGTTTTTGAGCGTAAATTGAATTTTATACAAAACAAAATGCTGGAATTTAAAGGGGAAATGTGTAATTTGTTACCTGGTAAAATTGAAATCTCAACATTTTCCAAATAGCAATACATATTGAATTACATGTCATTAGAAGTGTCTTGATGAACTCTAGTGACTACAGTTTACAGTTTTGAAAAATATTGATGGGTTCTCATTTTATATGTCAAGATGTGTTTCTATGGTTCTGTATTCCTGTGGTAGCCCCAGATGTTCGGAAAATGACTTCAGTGAATAAAACTTTACTAAGAAGGTTGTTGTGCATAAGAGAGAAATTTTTTGTGCCAGTGGAGAAAAGTTTTACCGCACAACTCTGCATCTGTAATTGATCTCTGGAAAGGAGGATCATGTTTCCTGAATCACAGTAATGGGACTTGATTTTATGAATCGCCCTTTCTGAATCTGATGTCAAAGTAACTAGGCTTAAGAAATGTTTGTTCACCGATTCTGAATCTGACGTGAAAATTACGAAATTCAAGATGGCGGCTAGATCTCGAAAATGTGACGAGCGGTTATTGGATTTGCATGAAAATAACTACCCCAGTAGCACCAAGAATTTCTGCATACAAAATTTTTATGTATAATTATTGTTTTTTATATATGAATCATGTTTTTTATTATCCTAAATATTGCTGATATAGCTTGTATCATATCTATTACTAAATGTTTTTTAAATATGACCTGTATATTTATTGTCAATTATTTCTTAAATATCCTTAAAATATTTTTAATTGTATATCCCAGCAGGCAGCACATTTAATAGTCTGTATGTAGTAGCTACCAACAGTGAAACTTTAAATGTTTCCGCAAGTAAAGACCGTTGCGTAATGGGAACGATCCGTCTACCAAGCATTCACTAAAATAGAGAATAATTATTATGTAGTAATTACTATTCTGGAACCTTCCCCAGAGACTCTGCCTTCCCTGTTACATGTTGACAACTAGGTTATGTAAATGGAACGTAACCAAGTAGTGGAAGCAGAGACAACCCGAGACGCGCAAGTACGTGCTAAAATTTAATCCGCAGTATTAAATTGGTCGATTGTAATGGAAGGTGAAAGTAGATGGCGCAAGAAGCAAACGCCCGCGAAAATTCAAAACCGCCCTTTTTATTATTTTATTGATATTATTTATAAGCTTTATTTCTGTAGCAGTTGGTGATCGTTTGTGGACCAGAAGTAGTCGATTAGTTGTTTTTAAATACTTCTATTCGCTGGAAGTTAAAAACTAACCGAGTGACTATCTCTGATGATCCACAAACGATCACCAACTACTGCAGAAACAAAGCTATTTTAAAGTTAGAATACAAAACTAGAGGTCAATTAATTTTTATGTTAAACTAATCAAAAGGTTAATTGTAACCTTGTTGAACCGCTTAACGTAAGATTTAAAAGAAATATGTTTTTGTATTGGATAATCAACATAACACTCAAAACACAAGTAGGTAGGTAATAATATTTTGGACAAAATTTATTAAAATCAGAAAAATACAAAAATGCAAATTTAGGACATTTTGTCAATATATTACAGAAAATATCAAGAAAGCATGATAGTTATTTATGCAACAAGACCGGAAAGTGATTCTTAACAGGGCGAGCTGGCAATTTCCATTGCAAAAGCCCTGGCGAGTCCAGTAAAGTCACTTTCTGGGTGTGTTGTGTACATTCTGCAATGGTTCCTGCTAGTCTCAAAAAACTTTTTAACTTGAATAAAATATAAAATCAACTGACAGACATCAGACACTTACTTTCAAGGAAGACTGGAATAATCATTTTTAATTGTTATCGGATACTTTTTGTCAACAGAAAATGACATAAGGAATCGATAAAGACTACAAATCCTTATGTCACTTTGCCGGGCTAGACCTGTAAATATGTACTTTCCACTCAAAAAATTGATCACAGTTAAATTTCTAGAAGGTTGCAAAAAAAAGAATATTATTTAATGATTATAATTAAATTTAAAATATTTATTAGGCTTGACTTGCAGAGACTACCTTAAAATGTTATTAAGTGCTAGATAAAAAAATCATGTATTGTGTGGCACGCAACGTGGCTCTATAAAAATTAAGGTTTTAATTATGCGAAAGAATCTTCAGTTTTCTCTTTGTCTCACGAGCACCATTTTTTTATGATTCTTTTACTCATTTTGCCTCACAAGCATCTTTTTTATTTTGCTTCTGTGCCTCATTGTGCCTCTTACACCACCAAGGAATCCCAATTCTAATAATTCCCCGGTTGTTTTCGAACGGTGACATTCTGATCTGATACAGAAGTGCTGGGAATCTCCTCCAAAAATTCACTAGCTGCCTTTACTATGCTAGGAAATTCCTCCGCCAACTCATAAGGTATATTCTTTGCAGTTGAGGCCTCGCTTCAGGCTAGATCTGAAGTAAAATGAGATAGATATTAGCGACCATGTTTATTGGTTCAAATCTATATTTCTTTATTTTGAATAAATTAAATTAGTAAAAAGTCTGCGATAATTCTACCAAGCTAATTAGTAACAACTATGGATTGATATCTAAGGACCCCTCACTACCAATATTTTGTAAAACACATATTACCTGCTTGCACTTGGTATGTTGCCAACTGACGACATGGAAAAAGTGTGGGGACTGCATTGCGGGTCAACCTATGACTACTTAGGTCGACATGACTCTCAACAGTAAAGTGACGGGAGCATATCCTATAATTTTGAAGAGTTTCTTCAGTATACCCATATTCTCTTGCCAAATTTTTGACCTGTAAAACATAAAAAAATTGTGCTGTTAGAAGTGTTGTTAATTTAGTGCAGGCCTTAATTTACCTTTCCAACCTTGAGGGAAAATAATGAAGTTTTGCCACATCGTCCTCCGAAGAACCACACACATAACACAATCTAATTCGTGACTCTGTGGCCATCTCAAACAAAAAATAACCTACAACCAATTTCAAAGTTTATTATGAGGAATGAAATAAGTAAAGGATACAGTTAGCACATTTTCTAATACTGTTTATCCTTTCTGATTAATATATAGGTTAGACATAGCGGATAAAATTATTTATAATTTTATAACTTACCAGTTATATGAAATTGGTAGTCTTTAAGAAGGGAAATAGTCTTTAACACACAAATATCACAAAATACAACGAGAAATAATCAAAATCACGACAAAATAACAAACACTTCTTACGTCAGTTCAAGTTGACAGATAAATACCACAGAAAAAGCGCGGGATAGAACAGAAATGACAGCAGTGCAAGTGCTACCCTCTGCTTTCACCTTCCATTTTATCGGACTAGGACAGCTATATTTGACTATTCTTATATTAAATAGAGATAGCGAATAAATGTTAAAATCGGACAAAATTTTCTATCCACTTGCACGTCTCGGGTTGTCTCTGGTGGAAGTGACTAACTTTTGAAATAGCTCATTAGTGGTATGAGCGCAAACTATCTTTTCCCCTCTCTCTCTCTCTCTCTCTCTCTCTCTCGTTCGAATAGCAAAATATAATGTATTGCAATCGGACTTGTGAGTTTGAAGCAATATGTCAAATTAAATCGATTGAATGAAATATATGTAGGTGATAAACCATGATGTCAGTAACTTTGTAAAATGTTTACATGATACTTCGATAAAAAAGACACGCTATTTAGAAAATTGTTTTTTCAATTAAAAAAATTTTTTTTCAAAAATTATGTAGGGTGATCGCACCTGTTGCCCGGCTGCGCCGCTACCATCTGTCGGCCATTTTGACAGATATTTGAATATAATAGGACTATTTCGTATCTAACTAAACATGTAAAAGTGTTTACGTGTTCTATGGCATTCCCGCCTTTTTTGGTAGAAAGTACGCGGCCACGCGGCAAAAGCTCAAACTATACAGAAATATCTAAGATGGCCAGTTGTTAGTGTAATGATTACCAGCTTGAATGTGTATCTCTTGTTTAGTGGAGGAAACCATCGGAAATAGTAAGTATTTTCTCAAATTCTTATATAAATGCATGTTTAATTACATCAACATAAAGATTATAGATAAAATTTCATATTTAATCGCTTATTTGTTGAAAATTACTTTTTTGTGAAAAAATATGGGGTGGCCTGATAACTCGTTCACTAGAAAAAACATCGACCTTCTCTCGGCCAGTGTGGTCGAAAAGTGGTTTAGATTGATAATAGTATCTTGTCTTTGTTTAATGTATTACATTTATATACATATTATTTCCCTTTCATTTTAACTACTCTGATGTATATCCGTTTAGTATCTAACCGGTTTGCGGCCGCCGTAATGCAAATGGGTATAAAAATACGAAAAAATAAATTTAAATGTGATCGGAGTGGCCGACAACTGGGTGTTTCTCGGCCACTGTTTTGTTAACAGTATAAATATTAAAAAACAATTTTATTTCAGATGCCAGTTCAAAAGAAAATACAAAAAAATAAATCTTCATCAAATAGGAAATTCTTTACGTATTCTGAAGAGTCCTTGAAAGAAGCGCTTCATCAAATACGATCATGTCAGGTTTCAATTAGAGAGGCTAATCGCCAATTCAGAGTGCCAAGAACTACTCTTCAAGACAGGCTACATGGTAGATGTGCACACTCAAAAAAACGGGTCCTCAACCTATTATGACTATTGAAGGCGAAAAAAATGATTGCCGAATGGGCAATACACATTGCTAAATGCGGTTTTCCAATTAAAAAAAGAAAACTTAATTGATACGGTCACCAAAATTGCTCGGGACACAGGAAAACTTAATCTTTTCGTAAACCAAAAACCAGGTGATGGTATAAAAATTTCTTAAAACGTCATCCAGAAATCTCCGTTCGAGAAGCTGAAGGAATTAGTAAAGCTCGTGCTGTAGTGACCGAGGAATCGATAAGGTCATGGTTTAAAGATCTTAATGAATTTCTTGATAAGAACCATTGTAAGGAAATTATGAAAAATCCGCAAAGGGTATTTAACGGCGATGAATCGGGTTTTATGTTATGCCCGAAAACAGGCAAAGTACTCGCACCTCGTGGTTGGAAGAACTTATATCAGATAAAGATGGGAAACGATAAGGAAAACCTCACAGTTCTCGTAGTTTTCAACGCAAGCGGAAGAATATGCCCACCATTAATTGTCTTTCTATATATAAGACCTCCAAAGAAAATCGATAAAATGCCTGACGATTGGGTTCTTGCCAAATCTGACACTGGTTGGATGAAAAGCGAAATATTTTTTGAATTCGTATGTAACGACTTCCACAACTGGCTGAATAAAAATGGAATTAAAAGACCCGTAATATTATTTATAGATGGACATAAAAGCCATATGACATTAGCGCTGAACCAGTTCTGTGAAGATAATGGCATAATACTCTACGCATTACCTCCAAATACCACCCACATTCTTCAGCCTGCAGATGTGAGCGTCTTCAGGCCGTTGAAGCAAGAATGAAGAAATACTGTGCGGAGGTGGCGAAGCAAACCGGAAAATACTAATGCTGTCATCAGCAAAATAAATTTTTGTTCAGTTTTCCAAGAAACTTTGGAGATGGCAAAGATGGAAGCCTATATTCAAAATAGGTTTCGAAAATGTGGCCTTTTTCCTCTAAATCCAGACAATGTAGACTATACCAAATGCGTTAAAAATATATTAGAAAAACAGCAATCAAAGGATAAGCCTGGCACAAGTGTTAACTTCTCAACTGGAGCCTTTAGATCTGCGGAAAAAGTCATAAAGGCGATTGAAGATCGCCTCTATGAATATGGCATAAATGTTTTAGTGATTACGAACGAAATAAAATATCTCGAAGAAAATGTCAACAAGCCTGTAGATTTGAGTGATAAAACAACAAGTGGAAATGAGTCAACAGTTGACATCGGCTCAATAATTTCCATGGATGATGTGAATATTTTACTGACTATACTTTACAAAATAAAGTCATCCATCCTACATCAACTTCAACTGCAGTCAGTGATGAAGTCAACAAAACCCCTGAAAAAGAAATGCCGCATGAACCTTCAGATGAAATAGTTGAAACATTTAATACTACGTCACCTACTACACCTTTTACCAAACATCCTATACCAACCTCAACTGCAGTCAGTGATGAAGTCAACAAAGCCCCTGAAAAAGAAATGCCCCATGAACCTCCAGATGAAATAGCTGGAACATTAAATACTACATCACCTCCTACACCTTTTACCAAATACTTGGCATTTCCTATTCCAATTAATCAAGCCGAAAAGTTCAAAAAAGGGAAAAGTTGCCTAGTGCGATTTCATGTAAGGAGTGGAGAAGGTATTACGAAAAAAAAGAAGAGGAAAAGAGAAAGAAAATAGAGAATGTACGAAAAAGGAAAGAACTAAGAGAGTTGAATCAAGGCATGCAGCAAACAAGAAAACGAAAAAAAGTAAGCACCAATAAGAAAAAAAATAGTGAGGTGAAGGAAAATTATGATACAGAAAAAGAGAGGATCAAGCGTTCTCTTTGCGAAGATGACCTATACAGTGAGACAGAAGAAGATTCAGAAAAAAATATTGGTTGCGATAACTGCCCAAGGTGGTATCATTTAAGGTGTACCGATTTTGCAGATGAGTACACATACGACGAAGTTGCCACTAAAGAATATATATGTGATATATGCAGTTAAATATGTAAAAAACCGACTTTAAATGCAATTAATGGATTAATAAATAATAAATGATTTAAATTATAGTATCTCAACTACCGCTTACTTTGATTATAATGAATTTTTACATACATATATATATCTCATTTTTTTTTAAACATACCTACTTAAATGCAATCTTACCAAACATGGCCGGCAAATAGGTACATGTCGGCCATGGGGCCGAAAACCAATAAAGTAATGGCCGATAACTGGTAAAAAGTGTATTTTCTTGAAAAACATTTTTTAAATTTTTTGTAAATGAGGATATAATGTATTCAGTACATTTTTATGATAAAAAAAACTCTTCAATTTACCATATGGTAAGATTCATTTCTCACTAACTCTTTAGCAGAAATATTTACTTTGATCTCAAAATGTAGTTAAAAGACCTACAACAGGTTCATTCACAGACGAAAATGCAAAATTTTTTATGGAAAGCAATTTTTTCTTTATGTGTTATGAAGTTATAATGATCTATTTATAAAAGATGTTTGCAAATTACCATATTTAATTAAAAAAAATGGTTTTCAAAATTACGTTTTTATCTATGGCAATATGGCGTCATCATTCAATAATAGTTTACCAAAAATTAGCAAATGCAACGAATGACGTCATTTTCTTGGTTGCTTTAAACTTGTCTCAATTGCGCTACTACGGTTGCTACAACGTTCCCACATTAGTGATGGGACTTTTCAGGAAAAGTGTTTGCGCGGACATGTCCGTGGACATTTCCAGAAAAGTTGGAAAAGTTGTGAAAAGTACCTATAGAAGTGTTCAAAATTAATTCTTACTAAGAATCTTTTCAATCTAAGAATTTCTTAGGTTGAAAACTACCCATAGACTCTTGTTTATCTAATCTAATCTAATATAATTAGTCAACCGGCGACATCGACGGATTCGCCATCTATCAGATGCCAGGGAACTTGAATTTTCCCATATAATAGTGTTGCCATCTGTGGATTGAATCCGAAATGTACCCTATACCCTATATTAGTATTAGATAAACAAGGCTATGCGTGGCCTCCATGACAACATTGAGACTGCAAAGAACTGCGTGACTGCAGACTAACAAACCAATCAAAATAAACCGTACGCGACTTAGTCTATTTTGATTGGTTTGTCGGTGTGCAGTTACGCAGTTTGCAGTCGTACTCTTGTCGTGGAGACTTAGCGACTAGCCTGCGTAACACCTCGACCTAGGACCTAGGTAGCTGGTAGGTACTGTTTTTTTTCCTTCCAAGGAAACCTATGATGATACTTAAATGTTAAATGATGCAAAAAAATAAAAATCTAAAAAATATACTTCTAGAATATTGAAAAAGTATTTTTATTTAAAAAACAATTAAATTTCCATAACAATAAAACACTTATTTTATGTAGGTACCTTATATTAATTCTACAGTTTTTTCAGTCAGGCCAGTTGACTGGATGACTGGATTTTTTGACATTTTCAAAATTTGGGCCAAGGGCGCATGCGCAAGACCAAGAAATTTATATAAGCTGCGCATGCGCCAACACTTTTCACTTTTCCGGACCCTTCGGACATGTCCACTTTTCAGACATTTCCAACAGACATGTCCAATGGAAATGTCCGTCCTCCCATCACTATCCCACATACGTTACGACCCTCCTTTTAAGTTGGTAGAGCTGACTGATCCGATCTATACTCATTCATATCATATGAGCACAGTGCAATATTGTATGGTAAATTCACAAAATGTATTCATATAATACCGCGCGCCTAAGCTAGACTTTTTTGTGCTTATATGAAATGAATGGAGTATAGGTAAACATAATTTTATTGTTTGGGATTGGCAACACTTTAACATCAACAGGTGACAGGAGGGAGTTGGTAGCGAAATCAAACATATGATTAACTCCAAGAATAGTAAACTAAGATTACTATTCTTGGATTAACTCCAGGATTTACCATGAATACCAACAAAACTCAATGTGGCAAAAATTTCGATTGCTCAAAATTGACACTATTATCAATATTTTCTGTTATCTGATCACTCACGTATTCGTAAATTTTGTAACTTCCCTAAGTTATTCATTTGTCTGAATTTTGCGAATTTGTTCAGTGGGCGAAATTTTTATTAATAACAATTAATGGTAAATCACAAACAATCACTGTCCATTTCATTCTTTACTTCAATATTTGTTGGTTCTTCACTGCATTGGCTGATTTTCCCGACAATTTTCCTAACCTGGTTATTTATCTATTTCAACGAATAAGGGTCGCTTCCGCATCAATCAAATAATTTGTTATATTGTTAACTTCACTTAACTGCAACATAACTTTTCTATAAAAGGTCGATGAATGCCGGAAAATCCTTATTGTTATTTTACTACGGCGCCATGTTTAATTAGTTCCGAATTAGAAAGTGTTGACGTAATGTCGCTAATAATTTAAAAACTTTAAAGCTCTGGAAAATGACCCGATAATGTAACAAGAACTTTAAATAAAACACTTTCAGTTATCATTACTTTGAAGTCATTCTTTGGTAACGCTGTGCAGTCGGCATTACTACTAATTCTCACTTTAAAGTTGAAAATGCTTTAAAGTAATGCAGAGTAGTATCCGCGACATTGCACATACTGCAGCAGTTACTTGAAAGTGTGGTAACTATGCAGTACCTGAATTCAGTAGAATTTACGTAATTGTTACTACACGGGCATACCGCAAGGTAAATTTTACATTAGTCGCAAATTTAGGTACGGTAAATTATATGTAATGCCTACTGTATTAAAGTTCCGATGCCAGTACTCGTCATTTTGGTGCTAGTTGGGATATTTATTATATAGGTATTTCGGTATTTCATTTCTAAAATCTTTCTTAAGTCTGCAATTTTATGGAAACATTTTACATTGTAGCAATGTAGTATACATATTTCAGAGATATTTAATGGTACTAATATTAAAATCTTTCCAGATCTGATTGCTGCATATTGGCACGTTATTATAATACCTCTTTGTGATTTGTCTCTGAAATTACAACTGCATCACTGATTGCTATAACCTTTTATTGTTTTTATTGGTCAATTTTTTACTGTATCTTTCCCACTTTTGTTACAAAATGTTCTCACTTCGCTCAACTTCAAATTTTATTTTTTGTCATTTCATCATAATTAACATGCACTTGATGAACTTTTTTCTTTGGTTTGTAAATTTCGCCCTAGCTAACTGCTTTTTAAAAACGAGAATAGCCGGTTTTGTTCGTGTTAATCATTCGTGAACAAAGTCATCAACATGATTGTTCCCTGGTATCCTTGTCCATACACGTTCTCTTGCCGTGTGTTCTGTTGGCTGTCCGATATCACTCATACCTACATAATTCTATTCACATTTATTAGCTATTTTAATGATATATTCATTTTTATAATGGAGCAGAGCATTTATATTTGCCGTATTTTTGACAATTGACTTATATTAATCAGTTTCGATTTATTGATTGATTTTGAGTGATTAAAAAAAGGCATGCCGGTCTGTATAATGTTTATTGAAAAAATATTTTGATAAAGGTTCCAATCATTTCTGTCCATGAGATATACATTATATCCATTTATATAGACACCGAGTACAGAAAATAATTGGATGTTATATCTTTTTTATTTGTAAGGAATTCAAGGCCTTTCTTATTTTGCTTTTTTACAATGCTGTACGTCAATGATGTCCATGTCATCGTGAAAACCTCCTTTCCACATCCCTGTTGATCAGTATTTACATTGGCTTCAAGTATTGCCTCAAGTATATGGCAAGGACACTAGTTCTGCACAAAATAAATATTTTTTTCATATATTTTTTTAAATTTTTATATATTTTGTGACGGTTGGAATGCTACCTCTTCAAGGGTGAAGGGACAAACATGGATATATTCCGACATATTTCCATTTTTCCGTACGTCCATATGTTCCAGATAACAAAACTCTAGTATTTTAATGTGAACTATGGCTATGGTTTATGAACCGTGAACTATGGCTACCTTCAAAAGCATTGTTTTCGCTCTAATTTACAGTAACAAGATTCCGAAAACCTGGTCAAAAGAAAAATTTTACATTTGCTTGGAAGGCTTTGATGATCATATACAATTAGATATTCGGAGCAACAAGTGCGGTATATTTCAAACTGTGTTCTTGTTGTTTTTTAACATAAAATTAAAAAGCGTAATATGGCTCATATAGAGCAGGGTAAGTAATTTACAATGTAAGTATGTATTGAATTAAATATTACGTGTTGTTTATTTTAATACAGAATAGAGCCGTTTTTGTATAGGTCTGCAAATATAGGTACCTACCATTTTGTTGTGGTATTCAATTAGAGCTAATTTTTTTTAAAGCATGCTTAAGTCTAATTTTTTTTTGCAATATGTTGCCTGACATATTGTTAATAAGTCCTAAACATTGCAGCTGCAACTTAGTGCAAATGTTCGGGATATGATTTTTTAAACCTGAAACTGAGGTTCATTCTGTGAAAAGTGTGTATGCATTGACTACAGGCACTGGCGGTTCTTTTATAGGGTCATTTGGTCAATGACCTCCCACATACAAATAAAAAAATTAGAGCTATTCATTTTCTGAAATTTAAAAATATAATATATATATTTTTAATATTCTTAAAAAAATATATTAAAGTTTCTAGTTCATTCTATGCACAATACTATTTAAATATCTAGATCATTACATTATTCATTTATAGAATTTAAAAATCTTGGGTCAATCCACAACGTGTCCTCAAAGCTAGCTACAGACCGAATTTACAACGAATTAAAGTGAAATAGACTTATGCGTGAATCGTCAGAAAGCAAAAGAGACAGAAAACACTGGCAGGGACAATGTCCCTGACAACCCTGACACGGTAACGCACGAAGTTTAGTAGAGCAGTCGCCAGTCAGCAGTCTTAATGCTGACTGGCGTTGGTCGGTAAATTCTGTCGCGTAGTTTTTAATGTTTTTATTTGTGAACATTTTATTAGTAAATCTCTACTTGTCGTGAAATTAAGTAAAACAGTGTTTTTGGTGTTTACTATTAAATATGAGTGTTGTATAAAATATGTTAAAACTGAAAGATGGACATAAGTTGTGTTATGAAGACCGAGTGAAATTCAAAGGTGGTGCCGTCCAAAACCTAATATGATGATAAAGCAAACATGTCTTGATAAGAAAAAATATGTTAATAGGTATTTTTAATTAAAAAAAGTTATCCTTCAGCAAATTTTATTAATTGTTACAATCATCAACTAAATTTAATTTTACAAAAAGCATCAAGTCAGGATAAAAGCATAAAAATTTTCTTTGCTAATTTACATAGCTTTTCTTCATTCTTTGGAAAATCGCCAAAAAGAACAGCCGTGTTAGATAATGTTGTTAAGGTGAGATTACCTAGAGCGGCTCCAACACGATGGAATTTTAATACAAAGTGCATAGAGACTGTTTATACCTATCGAACAGAATTATTAGATTGTTTAGAAAAAATCGTTGATCATGAATCAGAAAACAACACTCTAAATCAAGCTATTGGTTTAAAAAACGACTTACAAAATGAACATTTTTACTGGTTAAATTTTTTTCATTTAGTTATGCCTCATTGTGATATATTGTTCAATCATTTACAAAAATGTAATATCGATGTCATAACAGTAAATAAGTGTATTGGCGTTTTTAATAGTAAAATTGAAGACATCAGAAATAAAATTTTGAATAACTATTTGGAGGAGACAGCCATGCAGTCTGCCCAGAGATGTAAAACGGAAGAATCAAAAAGGAGAATTTCATTAGAAGTTTGTGATATAATTACATCTGAGATCAAAAACAGGTTTGGCTTCAGTAATCATTTAGCAGTGTCTCAGTTATTTCACGCACATCGATTTAAAGATTATAAAAAAAAGCTTTCCTCAAAATATATTTAAATTAGTTAAAACGAAGTATCCAGTCATAAATCATTTGAAACTTAAAACTGAATTAGAAGTATTATATAGCTGAGAAGATTTTTCCAATAATGAAGGTGCAGTTGCTTTGTTACAGCTTTTTATTAACAATAATTTGTGCAATACTTTTTCTGAAAGTGTCAAACTGTTAAAAATCTTGTGTACTCTCCCTATGACTACCGTCGAAAGTGAACGTTGTTTTTTCACCTTAAAAAGAATAAAGGCATTTTTAAGAAATACCATGGGTCAGGAATGGTTATCTTCTTTAGCTATGCTTACCATAGAAAGGTTATTAATAAAGAAGATAAAAGACTTTAATGAAATAGTAATTGACCACTTTGCATCTCAAAAAAGACCGGAGGATCGACTTGGAATTTAAATCACTTTAAAAGGTAGGTAATACAGTAAACTTTTCTAATTGACCTCCCTATCTCTTGATCCACAAACCGCCGTTGATTACTACGAAGCCAGAGCAACTAGCAGTAAGAAGAATTTTGTGAGACCACTTTCATTGTTATTATTTAAATAATAAATAATTTGTTGTGTCAAATAGTTTGTAATTTAGTGATACTTTTTAAATTATATGTATGCATGAAGTATATTTGTATTTAACTTTCAGAATATTAACTTGTCTATATTTATTTTAATATAAATGCCACATCAAAATACTATTTCTTGGGTTTAATTTCATAAATAATTATTGAAATACCTATAATTACTACTTACCTACGTTAATTAAAAATGATTGAAAAAATTTTTGCATAATTAGTGAATGAGTTAATATTAGTTTTTGTTGCCTAATAATAACGGATGAGTAGTTTTTAGACGTCAAATTTCAAACCTGAACCTACATTATTTATTGCTATGAAGGTATTCATGTTTAAACTATAATAATATACTAAATACACGACTGGCGATAAGCACAGTTTACAGTTGCCCGTCTGAATACGTAGTTCAAACGAAAGTTTACGGTAACGTCAGGGCGCTTACTGGGGGAGGAGTATACGAGACAAAGTCACAAAATAGATTTCGATTTCAGTATCACTGCAGTGTAGAGTGTTACTCGTTTATCTAAAGAAATCTTTGCGTATTAATGTATTTCCTAAAATTATCAGAATGTTTCATAATTTCAATGTTTCTTCCGAGACGCCACAGATAGTAAAACACTAAAATTATGAAAAATATCAGAACAACACACAATCAAATATTGATTTTTTTTTCGAAACAAGAAGTAATTCTAAAAACATAAACTAATATTCTTATAAATAATGAAAAATAATACCAACTCTAAAAAAATAAAATAATACGTAAATCAATAAGTAAACAATTCAAATTATATGCTCAAAAAACCTCCTTCTTGAGCAAGGCAATATCCTAACCTAATGTAAAGCTCCTTCTGACATCGCGTTGCGATCGCCCCATGCATCGTTCTGATAATAGGCAGGCGACGGTAAAGTGTAAACTGCGCATACCGCTAGTCGCATATCAGTGGGTTGGTTCGATAAACGGAAAGTTGTCGTATTTGAAATTGCCAAAAAGGAATAAAAGGAATTTTTCTTTAATTTTGATAACGGAAGAGAGTATTCCGCTACCTCCCGATCTGATTCTATATAAATATTGCAAAATACGAGACGAGACATTGAAGTAGAAAATAAAAACTGCAAAGGATTGTTTTTCCTACTTTTAAGTAGAGCACGTGCACGGCTCACACCGTGCATGAGTCATATCATGACGAAAGTCGTAGAAAGTTGTAGTTGTGTATTATTGTTTAGTTAATTTTCGCAAACTACAACAAAAATGACAAAATACAAAATATATCGGGTTTTATGTAAATTCTAAACTAAACAGGCGTTGATAGCCTGCCTGTAGTTTTAAATTTCAACATTTGAAAGAAAAGAAACGCATCAATTTATTATCCGAATAGTTGGTATTTGAATAACCGGTTAACCGAATAACCGGTTTTGTATTTTGTACAAAACCGCGAATAATCCAAAACCGATTAACCGATTTTCCATAAAACCAGTTGCAGTTGCCAGCACTAATAGAAAATACCGATATTGCATATTCTTACTGAATAAACGATTTTTTTGTCAATTTTATTCAAACATCGCACATTAGATGTTACATTTTATTGATAAGAAAAGACAATGTAAAACAGTTCACTATTAAAAACCACCAATAGATTTTCTAGTTTTAGCTCGGAAATACAAATTGATTAATTCAAGAACACATCCATTGCTCCATCCAAAACCTGCCTGGATATGGTATTCACCTCCACCTCCAAATTGACCGCTATTTTGGGCATTGTATTTTTCGAACATAACTTTGTTTTCGTCATATGCTTTAATATTTGAACTAACCCATTTATGGGCGAAATCTCTTGCAACCTCTTGTGCATCTGGATCGCCACTTTTATCCAAACCAATTATAACTAAGTTCTGATAAGGACTCCATGCATTAGGAAAATCCCATTGTTGGCCTGTGGGAAGCAATGATGCCGGTATGCCTCCTCTGTAGTTTAACAGACCATGTTTTTTTAGATATTCGACTGCTTTGTGTCCTCTTTCTGCCCTAACATTCTCTTCAAAAGCTCCAGCCCAAAGTGGTATGAAATTACTTGGATAAAAACCCTTTCTATGTTTGCCCAGTTTTACATCATAATCGTACCTAGACATAAAAGATAATTATAAGTATAGTATTGTTTCTATGGTATTATACAGGATGGCGATCCACCTATCCTCGCTAGGACCATATAGCTACTAGACTAATGAAGATTAAGAAAAAAAATCCAATTGGAAGTTGTTAGACCCTAAATGTGTTAATTCTTTTCAAATTATTTTTTTTTAATGAACCGCCCTGTATAATTTTTCATATTTAGAATTTGCCTTTATAGGCTTTACAAATTAATTTTGAATTTGGGTATCAGATGGAATGTTACCAAGTTATTCAGGTTTTAATCAAATTTAATGAAAAATCATGCACAGAAAAAAATTCAACAAATTTATATTTTTAGAGATTGAATAAAAAATCCAAGTATGCAAGTACCCAAAATACGTACTAAAACTTACACACTATTTAAGGTCATTTAAAATGTACAGTGTGCTCTGAATCAACATTCTAATTTCATCATTTTCAAATAGCTAAAAGTATTTTTATTTTTAATATGGTTCCATAATTTAAAAGCTTAGTTAATGAGCTTTCCAATGATGCCAACTCCTAATAAGGTTCTCATCGGCTCAGTCAGTTAAGCGTCGAACTAAAAATCCTAATCGAATCAGAGAAGCTGATTTTGATATACTTTTTACAAATAACAAAGTCATTTTGGCAGGGGATCTCAATGCCAAACATGCTAAGTGGAAAAACCGCCGAGGTAATGCCAACGGTGTCGTCGTGCATGACTATGTACTGCAGGGGGTTATTGCGGTCGTATCAACAAGTATACCGACACATTACCCTTACAATAACATGACCCTAACTTACATCGACTTACATCTACGGACCCAACATCACAAAGGGAATTAAACTCTGACCACAACCCGGTAACGTTCAGCTGATATGACATCACCAAAAACGAAACTTCTAGAAAGATACAATTACAAGACAACCGACTGGACTAGATACAAACAAATAATACAATTATAAACAATACAAACACAAGCCAAGAACTAGACAACGAGATTAAAGTACTAACACAAACAATACAAAAGGCAAGAAACAAAACGACAAAACAGACTATACGCGGACCCAGACAAGAAAGTCTACCAGATGAAATTGCTAACTTGATAAAATTCAAGAATAATATACGCCGAGTGTGGCAACGTCACAGAAGACGCATCGACAAATGAAGACTAACTGACTTACAAAACAACATTAAAGACACATAAGCGAGTCATCGTAATGCAGAATGGAACGATAAAATTCGAAAACTTACTGCCAGAGATAACTCGCTATGGACAATAACCAAATTACTGAAACGCAACACAAACGACATAACAACACTCTTAACTAACGGACAGGCTGCACTGACAGATCCAAGGCCAACGTTCTGGCGCAACATCTGCACCAGACGTACAGCGAAAGAATAATACCACACAAAAACAGATTGACATCGACGCACAAATCCAAAACATCCCCTCCCAAGTACCCATTTCTCTCAGAAAACTGGTGAAAACCTTCCCTATTGAAATCAAAAAAATCCTAAAACCCCTCTCTAACCTTAAAGCTCCCGGCCCAGACAACATCTCTAACATACCAATCTCACTTTTAAATATCTTGAGCAAAATAACCGAAAAAATTGTATTCAAAAACATAACCTTAATAATAAATAAAAAAGAATGGATCCCTAATATCCAGTTTGGTTTCAGAGAAAGACACAATACCACGCTGTCGTTGTGCAATGTGGTGCACGACGTCATCAGTGGCTTTAACCGAAAGCACAACATGAAAATGCTTCCACTAGATATAGAAAAAGCGTTCGACAACATTTAGCATGGGGGTCTCCTGTCAAAATTACAAAATCTTCATAAATTACCCCTGTATTATATAACTTTTATCAAGTCATATCTTGCAGATACACAATTGAAAATTAAAACAAACAATACTCTATCTCTATCAGACACATACGACATATGGGCGGGTGTACCGCAGGGCACGATACTTTCACCTACGTTATTCAACCTCTAACTCGCCGACCTCCCTACCCACGCCCTGCCCTAAACCATAATGTACACCGACGACATGACCAGCTACGCACAATCCTTTTCGCACAAACTGCTACGACAAAAATACGTTACCACCTTAACTTACAAAATACTATGACAAATGGAAAATAACAATAAACGAGACAAAGACAAAAACGATAACATTCACAAAAGAATTTACAAACATTAAGACATTTACCCCACTTACAATAACAAAACATCACAGAAAACAAAACTTTTAAATACCCTAACTATTTGACACTGGACCAACTCTTTTCATTAAAACCACACATGACGAAAACAATAAACAAATCATACATGCACCTATACAAACTTTATTCCTTACTTAATGGACGCTCCCAATTAAACACCGATAACATACTATAACTCTACAAGACAACACTAAGACCTATAATGACGTAGGGCTGCGCCGCTGGAACCGCGTATCAGATACACAATATAACCGCATCCAGGTGGCGCAAAACAAACTACTGATACTCGTGACCAACACAAACAGATACATACGGACAGACGACTTACATAGAAACACAAATATGCCACTAATACGCGACCACATAACAGAACTCTCATAAAAATTCCTTATATCCAACATTCACGCCTCCAAGCTAACAAGACATATGACAGACAGACGTGGATACGTGGATATCATAACTACATTCATACAAACAGACTAATACATGAAGACCGGCCACTCTACTACTAAGTTGACTAAAACTAAGAAAACACACACAACGACGGACACATACACCACATTTACAAACCCAACTCATAACCCTATCCAAATATCCTAAACCACTCCCACAAACTCTCAAAATGCATGCACACGCCTTATCTACTCCAATAACCGATTTACACATACTTTGATATTCAATTTTCTGAAACAGGTTTTTTCATAGCTTCCTGTGTAACTTACTATAACGTTTAAATAAAACAGTTACATTTTATTCAAAAAACTTGCATCATAGCTAAAACGCACTATATTTATTTAGGAAAGTGCCACCACAGCATAATTTCGAAGAAGATAGCACGAAACACGAGCCGAAGCACCAGCTGCTAGGACGACCTGTCCGCACTTCTGAACAGGAATTGTTGCCCTGGAGGATCATCATGTATGAATATATTCTATTTTTGTATAAGAAATGAGCAAAATATATACCCCTGTTTCTATGTTATATATTTTATTTTATAAATGAAGTAAATGACATAATTAGCTTTAAGTAGAATTGTAAATAATAGTAAATAAAGGATTTTAATTTGGCAAAATTTGACAAATCCTGAGGTCCGCGGTTCGATGCACAGTCAAGGTAGGTCTTTCCACAATATTAGTCCCCATAGCTTAAAACTAAACCGATAGATGGCGTGACCCGATTATCACAAGTTCCTCCATATGTCCCTATGATATATATATAGTAAAGCTACTGAGTAATGTAGATAATGTAACTTCATTGTTTTCTGACATCGTTTTGGGGAAATTTCAGGCGTATCAAACAAACATACGAACACAGCTAATTGATAATGTTATTAGTGTCATTATAAGAAAGTAGCAAGTTTTAAATAGAAACATTCTTGTTTCATCACTTAGATTTTGTTAGGTTTCAGGACATACAGTATTGGAAAAAGGTTAATTAGAGTGCCTGCTTTGTGTGTGTGCATAAAGGATAAAAATAACAAAGTCATGCATGCCACAGAAAAATACTATTGCCTTTTTCTGCGTTATTGTGTTTACAAAGTAATGAGGGCACTTCTCCGTCTCATCGTATCCCTTCCACATGTGATCTAGTACGCCTCCAATCTTCAGTCATCACATTCCTTCTACATCTGATCCCTTCCCTTTCAACACTAAGTTTATTAGATAGAACAAACAACAGTGTTGCCAGATGCGTGGTAATTACCAAAATTTACAATTTGGAATTTTAACTGGTAGCTGTTAATGGAACCTCTAATAATGGCATAATCTACGATAATTTTTTGGGAACGTCACTTTTTTTATAAAAACCTTCCGTCTAGCTACCCTTGTGGTAAGCCTTCGCTGTCGCCATTGTAATCAAATGTTTGTTTCTTAATCCCACCTGTGCCAATATTATAATAAAATTTAATCAATATCCTTCAAAATAAAGGATAAGGGGAACAGACACTAGTGGCGCCAGCTCTTTCAAAGGTTGGATCCGTAGCCCTAGGAATGTCTAGGGTAGAACTCTCGACAGAGAATTAGTAAGACACACAGGTTTCATAAATTAATACGTATAATAAAAGAAAAATCAAAATTACCCACACATTGCAATAAATTTTCCAATACTCAATGTTAAAAGAAAACCTTTACAAATTATAAAATAAACTCTGGGAGAGTAAGAGAGAGCACTCAACACTCTATAAATATTTCTTCAGCTGCAAGTTACAAAAAAGTTTGATCTCACCAAATTCTGCCATCTCTACCATTATTGGCACACACATAAATGTATAAGACAATTATGGAATAATTTACCAACAAATTTTCTAGAGGTATAGCCGAAAATAAGTAAAATAATTTAAATTTCTACCTCAAGTATGTACTATGTAGTAGACATAATTTTACGTCCGCCCTGACTCATCCACGTTCAACTCTCTAATAGACAAAATAATTAATTATAATAATTACAAATTTCATAATTTTGTACACCTCGACGCCACGACGTCTCTTGGATCGTATGTTCACCGGCCGACACTTCACTTTCGACTCTCTCTTTAACCCGTCGGCTTTAGCAAAACCGTTTCCTTAGAGTCAGCAAATTCATATATGATATAAATGATGTGTTACAATAAGCTACTTATACAGGGTTTATTACAAAAAGCTACTTGTACAGGCTGTATTACAAAGTTCATTATATGCAATGAATACTAACTGCAATGAACATTACGCGACATCCAGTTAGTAGTAGGGCGGCATACGAGATTTTGTTCATGCAGCTATGCTCATTTATTTTATAATTATAAAATAAATGCTACACTACGCGAAAAATGCAGTGAGTGCAGACTGCACGCAGTGTTACATGTGGACGCATTTTTTCAAAGGTTAACGTAATTTAATCAAAACCAAAAAGGTCAAACCTATAACCAGAAATCAGTTAATGACGAACATAGTAAATGGTATATCATTAAGTTCAGAATGCGTGAAAGAATCATAAAATTCCATAATATTATACAAAAATATAAAGGAAAATGAAGATGATAATATTTCTGAAGTCGAACTTGAAAGCCAATTGTTATTATTTTAAAAGTGTCTATTCAATATACTTACTTGTAATTGTTTTACTTTTGTTTATTTATTTTTTTTATAATAAAGTTTTTAAATATTGGAGTATTATTTGAGGTGTCTGGTAATTTTTCCTAAAATCTGGTAATTTCATTGTTACTTTCTGATAATCACACTTTCACAATCTGGCAATACTGCAATAAACAATTTTGTGATCACGTGGTGAACTGCTCTCACGTTGCTATTATCTCATTTATTTTATTATTGCCTCAGCCGTTAGCGTGGTAAGTTAAACTGGCATTTCTCCTTAACTTAAAAATGTATGTTTATACAACTGAAGAAAAAGTGCAAATGATCAAGTGGTATTACGGCGGTAATACTGCTGAGGGAGTTTTTTGGGCGATTCATTTTTACATTTGAAAACCGTCCTGCCTCGCTAGTTCAAACTCTACTAAACATCATTTATAAGTTTGAGTCTGTGGGATGTGCGACAAATTGCAGAAAATGTAGTCATTTAAATGATGAAGACGAGCCTACAGTTTACTTAAGGGAAGATCGGGGAAAGGAGGGAAACTAATGTCTGTAGTTTCGTCGAGGTAAATGCACGTTGTTCGAGTAGACAAATCTCGCAAGATGTTGGTGTACAAGAGCGAACAGTGTGGAATATTCTGAAAATAAATAAGTACCACTGCTACAAAATTATGACTACCCATGAAATTTTTCTAAAGACCGTACGAAACGAATGGATTTTTTGTGAAACCATGATGGAAAATGCTAATGAAAACGAAAATTTCATCAAGAATATTTTATTCACTGATGAAACATTTTTTTCAATACATGGCCGGCATAATCCTTCTGCAGTTCGATATTGGTCCAGGGAAAATAAACATTTCAATGTACCATAAGGTAATCAATATCCACTACAAGTAAATGTTTGGGCTGGTATTTTAGGTGATCATGTCATTGGTCCTATTTTCATTGCTGGTAACTTAAATGCCGACAAATATTTAAGCATTTTGCAGAATCAGATTATTCCGGTTGTTCAAGTTCTTGACGTTAACTTCGGGGAAATTTGTTACCAGCAAGACGGCTGTCCTGCCATGATGCAAGAAGGGTGCAAGAGTTTTTAGACAACACTTTTCCCTATCGTATTATAAATGGAAGAGGCACAATAAAATGACCCCCAAGATCCCCCGATTGGCGCCTAACGATTTTTTTGTGGGGATATGTAACCTCGCAAATATATAAACATGAACACGAGCGAGCGCATAACTTGCAAGAGTTACGTGTTAAAATTGTTGCCACGCTACAGAGTGTGACTCCTGACATGCTTTTAAATGTCAGGAATGAATTTTATCACTGATTAGGGTATTGCCAGGCGCAATAGGGCGACATTTTTGAGCCCTTTATAAAGTAACATTTAGAAAAAAAATTGTTTTGTTTCATTTTTAATACTTTTTTTTAAATCTATTTCATTTCAGAGTTTTTTATTTTATTTTTGTTAGAATATTTGTTAATTTATTTTAATCTAATAGCAGAATGCCAGTTTACTTTCACGCCAAATGGCCAAAAATTACTCAAAGAAATGCCAGTGTTTTCTTGATGCATTTTAAAAACAATTATGCATCAAATAACTAGAAATTCTCGAAATAAACAGGAATACGTAGTTATTTACAGAAATAACAACTATACCCCACAACATTTTGAAATGAACTAATCAAAATACAGTGTCATCGGCTATCTGCTATGATCAGATGAAGGGCGGGCCATCGCAGCGCATGATCTAAAGATGAATTATTTATTGGTTACTACTTGCCCCGCTATTAATTAAACATACCAATGGTCGTGCTCGCAACTTCGTGGTTTTTGAGGGGTTTAGGAGAATTTACCCTGAGTGGCCAATTCACTATCGCTGTCTTTGCTTTTCTTATAGTTTTAGATAAAGAGAATATTTGCAAATCGTTAGAATTTTCCTAAACACCTAATATCTGTACAATAAGCTGTGTGTGGAAAGAAGGGATATGGTGGGGCGTGCCCTCTTTACTTCACAAACACAACTAGTAGAGTAAAATCGCTCCTCTATCTCGCTTATTTCTGGTAGTTTTTTTTTTTAGGTATAACTAAATGGGACCTTCACTATCTTGTAGGGGTTGAATTTGGCTATTCGAAATGGATATCTACAACTTTTTTTTAGTAGGGACGAATTTTGTAAAATCGTTTTTTCTCCGCCGGAGAACTAATTCAAAAAAATGTGTTTTTCAAAACATACATCGTGTTATTAAATCAAGGATTTAAGTTACGATTTTGAAATTTTTGTCAGTTACATAAAAAATACAGCGCTTCTAACAGAACCCACGAAATTTCTAAAACCTAAAGCCTTTTCGAGAAAATGAGCCCCAAATTCGCCATAACCAAATCCGTGCATTGAAAACTTCACCGTGTGAGGAATTATGTTCATTATTAAAAATTTATGATATATATGTGAAGTCAAATGTAGACAAAACTATAGAAAAGTTTTTAGAAAAAAAATTCAGCTCGCTAGGTCTCATAGTTTTCGAGAAATCGAATTTTTAACGTAGCTCATTTTCACAGTAAACATAATGCGCTCAGACCATCGTCAGTTTTACTCGTGTATTGCTTTATTATTTACAAAATCTTTGAAAATAAAGTTTGGTAAGTATGTTTTTATATGGAAACTGCGCGAATAGAAATAGTTCTAGTTGTAAAATTAATTGTAATTTCTGTAGAAAATGGAAAATGTATGTTTAATTTGTGGGAGTGCTTGTGACCCTTCTAAAGACTCAATTGTTAACAAACCCACTAAAAAAGGGCTATTAGGCATAATAAGAGCTGCTGAATCCCGACAAGATGAATTTTCTGAAAATATCCTTACTTATAAAAATGAAATACTGTCTGGTATGAAGAGTTTTAGATTTCATACATCTTGTAGAGGAAATATTGCTGCCAAATTAATGCCTTCTGACCTTTCTGCTTTGCCAAGCACTAGTTCAAATGACCATTTTCGAACTCGAAGTACTAATTCGTTTGAGATACGTACAATGTGTTTATTTTGTAAGAGAGCGGGAAAAAAGAAACAAGAAAAATTAACTTCCATACAAACAGGTACCTATATGAACGCCATTTTAAATAGATTTAGTAATTATTATATACTTATTTTACGGGGTGTGTCAGAGACTGACGAAAAAATGGCAGTAGATTTCGATGGTATAAACTGTAACAAATGTTTTCAAAACCCGTTACAAACCATTAACTAATTTTTTAAAATTGTATGTTTGGGATGCAAAAAAATCGTAAAATTTTCCAAAAAAAGGAGATATCTAAGGTTTACTGAAACACCAGTTTTCTTTCGTTAGAGCCTATGAAACACCCTTATTATATGTTTTTGTATAATGTGTTTCTTATTGAATTAATATTTTCGATTAATTAGGTACAGGACAAACAACACGATCAAAAATTTTAGAAGCTGCTAACAGATGTGGTGATACAGAAATGATTTCGCGGCTAGCAAATTATAACGATCTTTTTGCTTGCGACGCAAAATATCATAGAACATGTTATAGCCAATATATTTCATATAAAAATGTAGCAGCAAAAATTAGACAAAAGTCCGATAAAATATGCGATTCAGATAGAGATGCTGATAATGTTACGCCTAGTAGTTCAGATGAGGAATTTTCAGAAGATAATTCATCAAACCTCTCTGATAAGCAAATTCTCCATAGAGCTGCGGAAATTTTGCAAAAAGCTATATCTGGCCATAAGAAAACGAGAAAAGCATTTCCCTCTGTTAACGAAATTAGCAGAAAAAAATTCGAAAGTCAAGTTCCTGATGTTCTATTGACATTTTCAAAATGGCTTTTAAAAACATCTGATGACAATGAAGATAGTATAGATTTTTTTTAGTCCTTTCAAATATTATTATGAGCTTTTGCTCCAAACAATTTTCTAAGAATAACTTACAGATAGGTTTAGGTTTGTACTTATATATATAATAATGTCAGAAGAAAAAAAATTATAGACCTTCTCTATAACATGGGATTTTCGTGTTCTTACAATGATGTAAGAACTATGACAACATTTGTGTTCATTTTTATAAATTTTTTATAGACATAGGCCTAGAGTTTTATTGCCTACTGTTGACATATATTATTATTAATTAGCTCGTTAATTAGAAGAAATATAAAATAATTTTGACGTTAGCTATCATGTATGAATTTTTATTCTATCCCCAATGCTTTGAATGCGGTTACTAAATTATTATTTTATCTGCCGCACATGCATCGTGACATCATTAATTTTTTTTGTTTCTATGGGAACATATAATCATGTAAGAAATTCAATTTACAAAAGGTAGTGGTAACTAATAAAATACGTACAATCTTGTGAAAATACATTATTGCAATATTATAAACCCTGCCGCGCCACATAATAGGCAAGCTGGTCGCATTACGACTCCAGGAATCCGAGCGCAATTGTCACTGTGAAAATGAAGCGCATTAAAAATTCGATTTCTCGAAAACTATGAGACCTAGCGAGTTGAATTTTTTTCTAAAAACTTTTCTATAGTTTTGTCTACATTTGACTTCACATATATATACATAAATTTTTAATAATGAACATAGTTCCTCACACGGTGAAGTTTCCAATGCACGGATTTGGTTATGGCGAATTTGGGGCTCATTTTCTCGAAAAGGCTTTAGGTTTTAGAAATTTCGTGGGTTCTGTTAGAAGCGCTGTAGTTTTTTATGTAACTGACAAAAATTTCAAAATCGTAACTTAAATCCTTGATTTAATAACACGATGTATGTTTTGAAAAACACATTTTTTGAAATAGTTCTCCGGCGGAGAAAAAACGATTTTACAAAATTCGTCCCTACTAAAAAAAGTTGTAGATATCCATTTCGAATAGTCAAATTCAACCCCTACAAGATGGTGAAGGTCCCATTTAGTTATACCTTAATTTAAAAAAACGGCATAATTGAGGTCCGATTTTACTCCACTAAACGTACAATGAGGCAACATTGATGCATAATTGTCTTTCTGTCCCATGCATGACTGCTATTTTTATCCTTTATGCACACACACGAAGCAGGCACTCTAATTAAACTTTTTCCAATACTACATAACGCGATACTCTGAGGTTATTAGAATGTTAATACTTTAAGTGCAACTTCCCATTGTTATAAAATAACAAGAATTTTTCAAATCTGTGATGTTTTTTTATAGTGGAAATTTCATTTTAAAACATGTTCGAAATATCTTTCATTCTACATTTTGTGCTCCATCTTTTATTGAATTTGCTAACTTAAGCATTACCGTATCATACCGTTTCTATTTTCAATTAGAACTGAACTTAATTTACTATAATTTACAGAACCAGTAGTATTATAAAGTACACTTCAATTATTTCCACATTTATTAAATTGCAGACAGTTGCTAAATCTCAATAATAATTATTTTATTTTAGGGATTGTCAAATTTAAACAAATATTTTTAAATGACCGCAAAGCAATCACTAAAAGCAAAAGAACGTCCTGGTAGTTTCTATAAAGTAATAATTCTTGTCTCTAAATATGTAAGTGCCAAAGGCTTAGGTTGCGATCGCCGCTTTGATGCACCACTTCTGTAGAGAATCAAGTAAAATATATTCCTGATTGGACTTACCATATTCCATCTTCTTCGTTATAAAGAAGTTTCTCTATAGCAGTTCTCCAACGATCAGCTACATCTCTCCAATATTTTGCCTCGTTTGGTTGACTTAAAATCATATAGAACTTAGACATAGCTACAAAATCTTTGTAGAGAAATGCGTTGAGATCTACTGGTATAACACGCCTGGTATGAATATTACTGAGGTCTCCACTGTGACGATCATGCTTGTCAAATAACCAACGAGAAGTATAGTCCATACCACTTTCAGCGCCACTTTTCAAATCCGTATAGCATTCATACTGTAAATATATAAAATAATTATAAACGCACACAGTTAATCAATACACTGCTACCAGTAAAAGTTATTATATTATTCTTATAGTTCTAGTCACTGGCAACTAATAAACCCATTAAACACCGTAAAGAGATTATTTAAAAAGTAACAAGAAAGCTTTAAAAACAAAATAAAAACAAAAAATATGATCTCAAAATAGTAACAGAAACAAATATTTTTCTTAATAAATGAACTAAAAATAAATTTTAATAGTAAACTTATTACTATAATAAAAACATACTCCAGAGAAATAAAACTTCCTCTGCGGAATGAGGCCGAACAAGCTGAATTTTTGCAGAGACCTTCGTTTTGATGTTCCAATGAAGCACAAGAAAATCTCATATGCCTACCCTTGTGCGTCTTGAGATATCGAAGATCAAAGGTCATGAAAATCGGTTTTTCGCGAAAATCTCGCATCCAGTGCATCTGACGTCGTAAGAACTCATAACAAAACTTACGTAAAATAGTATTCTCTACAATATTGTTCATATACATTTTTTTTCGTACGACTAACCGTTTTCGAGATATAGCATGAAAAGCGGGAGCGCGCATTTGTAATAGGTAATACTGTATTATACTGCAGAGCTATAAATATAAAAGCACTTTTCTTAATCTGTTAGACTGGAAAATTAAATTCCCATTATTAAAACCGTTAAAAATTTGTTTATTTATAAAAAAATATATAATAAATTATTAATAACAAAAAAATACATTCTTTTCCACACCACGCCTTATGTTTCCTTGCCTTCCTCCTCGTTTTCGTCGGGTTCCACTAGCACCTCGATCAACACATTATCTTCGTCAGACGCTTCCTCTATATCTGTTGGCTCTATGTCTGTTGGCAAAACCTCTTCAGGCTCAAGGTCATTGAAGTCTTCTATGTTTTGCAACTCTGTTGACGGGTTCAGGCATGGCTGTCCGTGACACTGACCACAAACTTTGGAGCATGGCAGCCCGACTTTTCTACACCCGCACTGCGCACCACACCCCTTTTTACAATTACAGAATATTGTATTTAATAGTTCGTCTGGAGCAGGTGGCAGTAGTGTTGTTTTCGGCTGTAATATGTCGTTTTTTAAATCCCAACCCCGTTCTTCGGGTTGTAGATTTTTCCCTAGCCAAATCTGTACTTGGTAGTAGACCCAATAAATATGCTGTCGAGCTGCTTCACTGGTAGGTGGAAGGGATGACAATTTAACAGGTCTATTAAGTCGTGTAGCCTTAATGAATTGGGTGTATCTAAATTTGTCAAGGTTCACTTCATCTTTTGGAGCACCATACATAGCCAACAGAAAACGCTTTCCGTTCTGAAATACTGTATCTGGCGGGCAGTTTTCTGCTTGAAATATTTGAGCCGAGTGAGTAAAATCGGGATGTTTCTCAAACATTGTCATAACCTTAAGTTTTCCTTTGTTGAATAGTGCCGACGTAGTGTCGTATTCAGTGAGGGCATGCAAAAACAAAATATGTTCTTTGCAAAGACGATATTTGTCGAGACTTTTAGACGAATAAATTAGTATTGATGTAGTCCCTTTGCCAATTTTCTTTAAGAAAATTTGTCGGTGATGTGACTGAGTTCGTCCTATTAAGAGAACAAGCAAATCAATGTCTTCTTCAATGATGATGGCGGTTCTTTCTTTTTCCGATACTTCCATGGCTGTTTCGATGATTAGAACATCTGCATCATCCTTGGCTTGTTTTGTAGCGATGTTGGCAGCTTGTAGTTGTTCAATAAGCATTTCATTTCACAAAAGTGGTGTGAAAATAATACATTGTTTCGTTATTAATTATTTATTATATATTTTTTTATAAATAAATAAATTGTTAACGGTTTTAATAATGGGAATTTAATTTTCCAGTCTAACAGATTAAGAAAAGTGCTTTCATATTTATAGCTCTGCAGTATAATACAGTTTACCTATTACGAATGCGCGCTCCCGCTTTATCATGCTATATCTCGAAAACGGTTGGTTGTACGAAAAAAATGTATATGAACAATTTTGTAGACAATACTATTTTACGTAAGTTTTGTTATGAGTTCTTACGACGTCAGATGCACTGGAAGCGAGATTTTCGCGAAAAACCGATTTTCATGACCTTTGACCTTCGATATCTCAAGACGCACAAGGGTAGGCATATGAGATTTTCTTGTGCTTCATTGGAACATCAAAACGAAGGTCTCTGCAAAAATTCAGCTTGTTCGGCCTCATTCCGCAGATGGCCTTTTTTTTTACCTTATTTCCCTGGAGTAACAGACATATTTTGTCAAAATGAAAAAAAAAAAAAATTATGACAATAAATAATAACACCCTTAAAAAAGAATGTTTCTCACTGAACCACGAAAGCACAAAAACGGAATTAAATAATGCAGTTAATATCACAAAATTTACTTCTTCACTTCAGATCACTTCACTTTATCTCACCTCACATTGCTTCTTCCTCTGAATCCTCGTCCTTCTCACCCTCTTCTTCATTTCGAGATAAACTACTATCCTCGTTCAAATTTATAATAAATTTATTTCCACTATTTATATGAAATTTGGTGATTTTTAAATAATCATCCTTAATTGTAATTACTGTCCTAATTCAATTTTCCCAATCTTCCTTGTTAGTTTTCGACACTTAAAATATGGCTGTAGTCTCAACACTTGTGGCCATATCTCTCCGCTACATTATCTATAATATACATAATTTTTCATTTGCAGAACTACCAATAGTTGTGCTTTATTATAATTTTCCTCATAATAGAGATCATGTTCCATTAAAAAAATTTGTAATTCCAGCTTAGTAGAACGCTTGTTAGGAATTTTATACAGTTGTCTCGAAAGGTACTTCGGATTATCAAGAACAAGAATGCTATTCGGTTTTAACTTTGGAATTCGTGTATTTTCAAACCATTCCTCAAATATTTCTCTCTCCATATTCTTGTGGTAATCTACGTTACAGTCTTCCATGTTTTTTCCGCACAGTTTCAATGCATTAACAACCCATCCATCAACTGATCCGCAGTGTAATATAATAATCAACATCATTACCCCTTTATTAGGGGTAACGAGATTAGTTGACATTTCCGAGATCCATCAGTCCATTCATCTACTTTCCATAATCGCTATGCGTTTATTAATAGTTTGATATTTAAATCCAATTTTTCTCGGCCAAGTTCCTAAAGTTCTTTTGGTATATTTTAGATGATAATCTATTTCTTTTAATTTTCTGTGATGCAGACGTAGTGGCCTCCCACGGTCGAAACATTGATCAAATACCTTCTTAAATTATTAAAAACACATCAGCAAATAAAGAGATATAAAATAATTATTACTTATATATTACACTATTACACAACTCACTGCAATATGATAACCTTCTTAAATTATTTTTAAAAACACACCAGCAAATAAACAGATATGAAATAATTATTACTTATATTAGACTATTACACAACTCACTGAAACACGATAATCTTCTTAAATTATTTTCAAAAACACCAGCAAATTAACAGTTATAAAATAATTATTACTCATATTACACTATTACGCAACTCACTTCAGTACGATAACCTTCTTAAAATATTTTCAAAAACACACAAGCAAATAAATGGATATTAAATAATTATTATTTATCTTCGGTAACAAAATTAAGTGCTGCTCTGAAGTATCACAGAATGTAAGTGAAACTCCGCCTCGGTCGCGTGAGAGCAAAAACAACAATTATCGTTCTCGCTTTAATGTAAGCTGTGTAAAAGACGGAAGATGTCATGTGTTATACATTTCCCGACCACATGTCGCGTCTTGCTCCGCAAGTCCCGTCACAATATAGGTTTCGCTGATTATACTTGCATATGCATGTCAGTTGGGTATAGGGTGGTAATTATATGAACGCAGGCAATTTTACTGTAAAATAACATATAATATTCCTAAAAAATAAATGGGCTCTTTGTAATACTTAAAATTAAAAAATAATTAAATTAATGGAATTTTTTTTCTCACAATTTTAATCGTAAGCGATGGTAGAGTTATAAGCAATAATTATTTTAATCATTCTTTACGATTTTAATCTATTAAAATAATTAAGATAAATTTAGTATTTAAGTAACACTTTACCATACTGAGTTTTTTCAGCTTATTAGAAATTCAGTGTGGCCGCATAGAGTCCTTTGTTCTCGAGACGTCATTCATGTCCTCAATGTATCTACCACAGAGATCTATAATTTAGTAGCCACGTCTTATATGTTTCGTCTATCATCTGACGATATCCATTTTTGTATAACTCATCAAGTTGTTTTATTTTTTTATTCCAATTAGGTAATTCTGTATTATTTTTCTGTTAATATATTCTATGTTCTTTAAAATATACTATTTTTTTCACAAAATATTTAGTATGTAAGAAGAAAAATTGACACTGGGTTCATTAATTAGCGACCTCTACATGTCAGTAGACGAAGAGAGACAAATCATTGGTATTCGTTATTTCGCACATTTATTATAGTATCTTTATAATAAATGTTTCGCATTAGGAAAAATATGCCCCTTCAGGACATCAATATAACAATTAATAACTATTGGCCGAATGTGCTTTTCCCATTAAAAATCATACTTTTTATGTGATTAAAAATTGCGTTTCAAAATATAAATTTTTTTATTACAGGTATTTCAAGTGATATTTTAAGCATTACAAAGATCACTAAAGTGCCACGTTTTTAATAACGTATAACTGTATACCTGCAAAATTAACTAAAATGTGACACATCAGAGACATCATGTAAAATTTAGAACCATGCTTTTACAATGTGATGCATAAACCACTGAAATGCGAGTGGCTGAGATGTTATATCATTATATGTATTTAGTGGGAGGTGTATTAAAAGGTACCGCCTCGGAGGTACTATAGTGGTACACTACTAAACATAAACATATAGAAATAAATAATACAAATATACTGATTGTCGATAAAATTTTGTTCCAATAAATTAACATTTTTTTATATTTTATAACTGAAAATCCGCTTGCACTTGTTAAATCCCGCTATCACACAGTGATCCAGGTTCTACAAAAAGTGGCAAAAAATTCTGTTACTGTTAATGAATCATGAACCACTAGATATTTACTGAAAAATTATTTAAAAAAATTAAGTCGCAAAGGGGTTGCAACAGGTGATCTTTTCTGATGATTCTAGGGTATGTTTAACCGGAACAACAATAGGATTTGAGTGCGTGAAGATTCTCATATAACCACGAAGAGCACTTTCGATGGGTGTCTTTTAGGCACACACATAATAGTACCCATTTTTATTTGAAGGAACTCTCACTAATAAAAGATATTTAGAATATTTACAAAATTAAATTGAGGCATTTCTGGCAGAATTAAATTACAGCCAATTTTCTTGCGCCACCGAACAATACATGGATAGTAACAGAATATCTTCAAGAACGTTTCACAAATAGTTGGATAAATACTAGTGATCCGGTAAGATGGTCTGCGCGGTCCCTGAACTCAACTCCTCCAGATTACCATTACTAACGTACGAAAGGCAAGTTAATACTGTAGATGAGTTAAAAGCAAGAATTCTGATGGCAAAGGTCAGATGTTATACAGGTTATCCCAAATTTAAAGTAACATAGATTAATTGAAGATAGAACACACCTAGCTGAGTTCAAACCACACCTAAACGAATGAAATCCTTACATCTCGATCTCAGGAATACGCGAAGTGGCACAAGTGAGGTTTTAACGATTCTATCTCTGGAAGGAATCTCACGACGTGCCCCGGGCTGTATTGTACGAATCGTTCCGTCTACCACACATAGTCATGAAACCCTAATAATGGACATAAGGAGCTAATCTAAAGATGTAGTACACCCGCGATATACAGCTTGTTCCTGGACTGACATCCTGCAACTTTGTCACGCTTGTTGTCCATTTCTACGAAACCGCAACCATACACACATAGATCCCTGGGCATACCGTGTCTTCACTGAGTTCACCTAGCTTCTACCATACCACTGATAGAATAAAGTGATGTTCCTACAACAGGAAAATTGTACCATAATAAAAGTTTAACGTACCGCTGCTGTATTAAAGAATGCCAAAGTGACACTTCCTCTTTTGTAGGAAGGTAACAGACAAAAGGAAGGAGGTGACATCATAGTACATCTCTGACTTCAGTTGACCCTATAAAATAATAGTTCAGAGGTGTAATATCAGGAGACCTAGGTGGCCAGTTAATCGGAACTCTTCGACCGATCAATTTGTTGGGATAATGCTGAATCACGTGATCCCTGACCAGTACAGAACAATGGGGTCTGGCACCATCATGCTGAAACCACATGCTCCTAGAATTTATAATTTGGTAAATCAATATTTTTGATAATTTAATGGAGAATAACCTTAAACGTGCCAACAAATATTATAACATTATTTGATATACTGATCTATTGACTTTTAAAACGTTTACTAATATTTACCAAAAAATGATACACAGAGTGATGTTATCTGCACTGAGAGCAACATTAAAACAATTGAGACCGGTCATGGAATTTTCCAAAGTGAATTATTATTTTGATTAAACTAAATGAGTGTAATATTTGTACCAAATTTTATTCAAATATTTAAAACCATTCCAGATATATGGCCAACTACAGTTTTAGTCAAAAACCATTAAACAAAAATGGTTAACTTTCAAGATTAAGTTTGGGGGTGTTTTGTACACAGCTATAAGCGTGCTCTATCTTCCATTACTCTGTTACTTTAAATCTGGGACACCCTGTATATGAAGACTTGGCAAGATAGGCAGTCTGTCAGTCTTGCACTGACTTTAATTTAATATTGGAAAATGTTATTTTCCCTATTTTTCCTTGAATATGTGTAATTGCTATGAATTACCGAATTTAACCAGCGTTATTTTGAAGAAGGCTCCATATTAGTTTGATCCTTACCTCGAAAAATGAAAAATGATATTACAGATATTTATAGAGTTTAAATGGAAATGTTTGTGCTTTTCTCAGTAAATATATTTTCCCCTGATTGCTGTCCTTTTTACATTTCCCAATTAGCATTTTGAGTTGTAATTTGGTCTTGCCAACGCAACGGTATGACAGCGGTCACAACGTTAACCAAATTACAACTCGAAATGCTACTTGAGTTACTTTTCTTTAAATACTGGCTTATACGAGTACATACCTTTTCATCTTCACTTTTTAAAACTGAACAAGTTTCTATGTCCTCGAGATAAGATTCTGGTCTTGGCGTATCACTACTGGAATCATAATGGGCTAAAATGTAAGACTCCCCATCTTTGGTGATTGGTAATGATCTCTTCTCCAGCCAAAAATGCAACTCTTTCTCTAACGTTTTTATATTGTTTCTTAAAAATTCGAAATCTTTAGTAAATTTTACATAATCAGCAACCATTACGGTTAAAACTGGTGGTTGTGAACGATTTAAGTAGTATATTCGGCCACCGTTTGGAATGAAACCGTACCGCTCTACCATAGAAAGTAAATTTTGAACCACACCACGTGAAGTTTCCATCATGTCACTTAAAAGTAGACCTTTAAGTATCCAGTAGGTATCCCAGTAATAATATTCCTTAAATCTTCCACCTGGTATGATAAATGGATTATCTACTGGAATCAACGAATGGGTGTCGGGGTGTTCAATAACATGGTAGCTAACTTTTCGAGTTAATGACGGCCAAATACTAATTATCGCTTTAGCAAACGATCTTACAACGGGATCGGAAATTTCCTTAATAATCTTTGGTTCAGGTTTAAAATCCCTTGGATAATATTCCTCTAGCTCACCAATAGATATGAAATGT
The DNA here is from genome assembly GCA_029963845.1 of Rhamnusium bicolor. Classification (NCBI taxonomy): domain Eukaryota; kingdom Metazoa; phylum Arthropoda; class Insecta; order Coleoptera; family Cerambycidae; genus Rhamnusium; species Rhamnusium bicolor. Next base: position 641,395 of record JANEYF010005702.1, on the reverse strand, counting down.
TTTCGTACGAATTCCATTATTGTGTCTCTAGAAGGGTTTTCGTCATTTTCCACCATCATATTATAAAAATTTGTCAGTGTTTCGTTTACAGGAACTGTTAAAGCCATATCCACAAAGGTTTTGGAATCATTAAATATTTTTGCTGTTTGTACCAAGTGCAGAAGATCTCCTTGGCAATATATGGGACTAGTACATGACTGCTTGTGTTGGCAAACGCACAGCCTATATAGTAACAATAACTCAAGTAAGATGTAAATTTTCATTACCATTTCTTATGAGAATTTCGTGATTTCTAAAATATCAAACAGTTAATTTATTGTGAATTGAATGGTTAATGCACTTCCATAATAACAATAATAATAATGTTGCCTACCTATTTTCATTTTTATATTATTTAGTTATTTAATTAGCACTTATTAATTTTTATATGAATGATGTGTCGAAATGATTTTAAATGTCAGTTTGAAAGGTTTAAATTCTGTTTATTTTTATATTGTTATTGGGAATTTAAGCCTTCTCGTCTCCCCCCTGGTGACTAAAAATCGCAAATTGACGAAACGAGTAAATGCTCTTTGTTTACATTCGTTTGTTCATATTTGTATAGTTTGTCGGAGTTTTATTACAGTTTTTTTTTTATTTTATCAACGTTTATTTCACAATATTCCTAATAAAACAATGCATGATACGAATTGTTGTGTGTACAATTATTGCCACTTAAAGAAAAATGTGGACAGAATAATCCACTTTCACTCTTTTCCCAAGAAAGACGCGGAGTTTGTTTATATCACCAATAGCTGTGGTATTATAGAGAAAATATATAGATAGAAGAAAAATATGGAAGAAAGCATAATTGATAGTAAAAGCATTAACTTTGGCAATACGTGGCCATTTTAAGCCAGAAACAAAAGGTATTTACAGTTATAATAGTGACATTTTTAGGTTTAGGTTTTCCATAAATTGGCAAAAATAAACGTTTTGAATTTACTTACCAACTTTAGATTAATGTAATAATTTACATTTTTCTACCTAAGAAAGAACCTTCAAAAGCAAATAAAGCGAATGTAAACGAACCCAAGAATCAGCTGATTTTTATTCGCCTGATCGCAGCACCATAATATGCGCCGTGGTGATTTTAGTTCCCAATAGGGAAGACCCATGGGCGCCGTTACAGTGGAATTTGAAGGGAAATAGTTGCCTATTTATAGTATAAGTATATATTTTCTTTACACTTAGGTGGAATTAAGGTCAACAATTAAAATAACAAACTGTAAAAATTAAAAAATTAAATCAATTTTTTTAAAATGGCTTTTTGGAATGCATTTTTATTAAATTTTAAATTTGTTCGACTTTTTTTTTAAGTTAGGTTAAGTATGTCTAAAAGCATTTGTTTTACTATATTTTTGTACAAAAATATTTGTAGTCCCTATAGAATTTTAATTTTTAATTTTGTATAGCACCCATATCTGTAGACGAGTGCGCAATCGCATAGTGATCCCACTCCATGTAAAGCTCTACCAAAAAGGCATTTTACGAACATGTTTTCTGAGAGTGGAAATTATTCCTACACTAAAGTAAATAAGTTGGTTTAATTTGCCCAAATATTTTATTGCTTGAAATAGTTGTTGAAATAGTACTTGACCTTTTCAGTAACACGCAAAACTAGCCCGCATGTGTGCCATAAAAGAGTACAGAAATAGAAGAATAGATTCTTAAATTTAATTATCTTATTATATATCATTGAAAAATGCATTTCTTCTAGTTTTTATAAATGCTATATTTCACTTTTAAAATACTACTATGCTTCTATACAGTGCTATTGTCCGTAACTATGTTCAAATAAAAAATATATCAACTTTAAAAAGACTTTTAACTATGTGCTCCATCTGCCTCCATCAAATGCAATACATCACGTGATAGTATGTCTATTTAGCTATAAAATGCACCTAAACTCATTCTGTATTTCGATGCATTTCTATGCGAAAATGGAATATTTCCCAACACAGTAGGATAACAGATTTCTCCCAAGTAATAATTGTTCATAATTTATATTTTAAAATCTATATAGGTAAGGTGGGGTAAGTGCAAATTTGGGGCTAGTGTAAACATGAAGGACAGAAATTATTTCTTGATTTACAAATGAATTCACTTCTAGTGCATTTTGAAGCTCTATGGTTCATGTTCGCTGCTAACTTCAAGTTGATCGCCATTATTTCAGTTTGACATTTACCAGAACAGCTGATGTTGCATCGCCTGTGTGTTAGTGCAAGTAAAAGTTATTTTCTATAAATTAGCTGATGGTGTAAGTATTGGATAATCATCATTATTTTTGTTATTTGTAGCTATATTTAGGCATATAGTTTTAAGTGATAATTAAAAATTTTCGTTATTTTACTTCTAACCTTAATTTGTACCGGTGTTTACACTTGCCTCTCTTAAATCTCTAAACGGGGCTAGTGTGAACAGTTGAAAAAGGGTAAGTGTGAATGGATATTTTATGTTACAGACCTGTTAAGTATGGTTCGAACATACGTAAGGAAGACCCAACGTGCTTCCTACTCAAAGGAAACTCTGGAAAATGCGCTAAACGATATGAAGAATAAAACAATGTCCCTTAATACAGCTCACACATTCTGCGGAATCCCAAAAGTGACTTTGTTAACACACATATCTGGAAAAAGGGGACTAAAACGCAAATCTCAAGGCAGATGTGCATGTATTCCAGAAAAAGACATAATGTGTCATAACTTACTAAGTATATTAGCATTGTTCATAGAGCGGTTGAGATAGTTGGAAACCGATCAGAAACAGTCGCCCAGCTAATTTTACCATCGTCGCAGCGAATAAAAGATATAAAATTAGCTGGACGACCACTTCTGATCAGTTTCCAACCGTTTCAAATGCTCTATGAACAAAGCTAATGTAAATATTTAAGTACTTACTTAACAAGTTTAAAATGCATTTTTATGTTATTTTTGTTATGTAGTGCGTAACTCTTCATGTAAAAGTTTGTATCTTAAAAAATAAGAAACCTAAAAAAAAAATTAATGTGGCAAATTCCTTTTTTTACATTAATGGTTCATTTACACTTACCCCACGATAATATATCTATAAAACTAAGGAGAACAGTAGGCCTGTTTACACTTGCCCCTAAAATTCGGAGCAAGTGTGAACACCTGCCAAGTTAAAAGAAAATTCTAACTTTTTTTGGTAATGTTTAGGTAATTTCGTCCATGTGCCAATTGGAAAGAATACGCCTTGTTGCTTATGTAGCCATACTTTGAAGTATTAAAATATTTGAGGCAGTTGTTTTAAAGATCAACTATTGAAAAAACAGTTCGCACTTACCCCACCTTGTCTCATATTAAAATATGTTTTTAATGGCACAAATTCAGTGTTCGTTCTTTTTATCATTTCTGTGGCTATGCGGTGTCTAGTACATAATATATTTTGTCAATACAAAAGTAATGCAAATAAAAATATTTGTCACCACCAGTGAGGATATTATTCGCTACATAATGTGTTTTTAACGAAAGTAATTACTAATAACCACAAATATGGCAACCACATATGTGTACCCACGCATTTCTGTTATCTTTGTATATTATCTGCACCTTTTTGCGGTTAAACAATTATAAAAGGTGTTGAGATATTTTAAAATTGTTAGTTTTGAAAAGACCGTGATTCGAAAATTACAACGACATGAGCTCTATAAATATTAATAAGCATGAATTAACCCTTCGTCTAATAGAACACGGAAAATATATATCCACAGTGGAGCGTTATATCGAAGAAAACTTTCCAATTCTTTCTGAAACAAATTACACGTGTTATTGTGAAACTTCAGAAGACTTTTATGCCGCATTTTAAGCAGCATTTGAACAAAGCAGGAAGGTTTACGGATACATTTTTCAAAAAAAATACACTGAATGGCTTGATGAAGATTTCCATGTACAGTTCGATGAAAAGGAGGGGCCTTCTACATCATCGGGAACGAAAAAAGAAAATGTAGGTATAAGGATTATGAAGCATTATCCGAGCGAAGCAAACACAGGACGGCAGTAAAGTTCTTTCGGGACTCTGGACACACATTTATCATTCTTATATACAAGGACTGAAATCTATTGCTGAAGTAAAGCAGGCTGCCATTATTTATGAATTACGTTTTGCATCATCAGTAATTTTGGATATAGTTCATAAAGACTTACTGGAAATATTGTTACGTGTTTGCTATCCACACAAACACCTCTACTCGTAGATTCGTCGATTGAAAGTCCAGGTAACACTTACTCACTACTTTATTTACTAATTAACAATTAACAACAATAGATTAATTACTGTCTTAACTAAAATCACAACTGAACACTTATAAGTCTCTATCGTATTTCTTCTTTACTCGTTCACGTTCGACTTCAGATTAAGTCTCGGCCTACCGTGCGTCTTATTTATACATCCATTCACCCGGTCTAGAGCACTCCAGAATATTCCCGACCATTCCCATACAATTCCAGTCTCATCTAACCAGTCTACACAGTCCAGTGGCGTAACACTGCCCCCTCCTTAAGCCTGAACGTCCCGATCAGGCAATTCATTATTCCCTGCATACTTGGCTAGTCTCTCTATATGCACCACCTTCATCTTGGATTTTGGACTTTGCTGAATTCTATATACAACGTCGTTTAGTCTAGTGACGACAGTGTAAGGACCTTCCCAGGGCGGGTGAAGCTTCGGGGACCTGCCTTTCTTTCGTTGTGGGTTATATAGCCAAACCAAATCTCCAGCCTGGAACCCTCCTGAATTTGCCTTAAGATCATAACGAGCCTTCATGCGATCACTTGCTATGGCAATTCGGTCTCGTACCAGCTCATGGATATTCCTTAGCCGTTCACCTACTTCATCTGCATAGTCATTTATGGAAAGTCGCTCCTCATCTGGTGTGCCAAACACCAAGTCACATGGCAGTCTAATCTCACGTCCAAACATCACGCGAGCCGGCGTCTGTTTTGTTGTTTCATAAATGGAGGCCCTGTAGGCCATAAGGAAAAGAGGTAAGTGACGGTCCCAATCTCTCTGATGTTTCTCAACCACTTTGGATAGGTGCTTCTCCATGGTTTTATTATATCTCTCCACCATTCCGTCTGATTGTGGATGTAGGGCTGTTGTTCTTGTCTTATGAATTCCTAGTAAGCGACACATCTTCTGAAATACCCCTGATTCAAAGTTTCTTCCTTGATCCGAGTGCAATTCTAGGGGCACGCCAAATCGACATGCTAGATTATCTACCAGAGCTTGAGCGACAGTGGCTGCTTCTTGGTTGGGTATGGCATAAGCTTCAGGCCACTTACTGAAATAATCCATGGCAACTAAGATGTATTTGTTCCCATCATCTGTCACGGGGAATGGACCAGCTACATCGATCGCAATTCGCTCAAAAGGAGCCCCTACGTTATATTGTTTCATTTGGCCCTTACTTCTTGTCCGTGGCCCCTTACTTGCCGCACAAACTTCACATTTGCGGCACCAAACTTCCACATCTTGGCGGCTGTTCACCCAGTAGAATCGTTCGCGTACTTTAGTGAGAGTTTTGTTGATGCCAAAATGTCCGCCAGATGTTCCATTATGCACTTCCTGGAGTACTTTTGATATGCGACACCTGGGAATTACCAATCTCAAAGAAATTTCCTTCCCGTCTGGACTTTTCCAAGCTCTTTTCAACAGTCCATCCTCTACTCTAAGGGAATCCCACTGTGCCCACAAAGCCTTCAGTCCCACTGCCTTGTCTGAAATGTCCTTCCAGCCTGGTCGGGCTCCTCTTTCTTTCCATTCCAGAATAGAACCAGTTTCTTGATCTTTTAACTGCTCTTCTCTTAATGTTTCTCTTGTCCAATCGTCTGGAACATCAATTTTAACGGTGTTTACAATTATTATCCCTTGTTGTTTTTCTACCCGGTGGCAGTGCTTGCAGTCTTCCTGACAGGGTCTTCTGGAGAGAGCGTCTGCATTTCTATGGGATTTTCCTGGACGATGTTCGATTTTAAAATCGTACTGCTGCAGTTTTTCTATCCAACGAGCTAGTTGGCCTTCCGGAGTCTTCAATTGTAATAACCACTTTAATGCAGCATGGTCGGTCCGAACTTTAAAATGTTGTCCATATAGGTATTTGTGAAAATGGTCTATGGACTTGACAATGGCCAATAGTTCCTTCCGTGTCACACAATAGTTACGTTCTGGCTTCGACAACGTCTTGCTGAAGTACTCAATTACTTTTTCCTGTCCATTTTGAATTTGGGAAAGAACACATCCAAATCCAGAATTACTAGCATCTGTGTCTAATACGTAGAGGCCTTTCCGTTCTGGGTATGAAAGAACTGGACTCGAACACAGTGCTGATTTTAGTGTTCTGAATGATGTTTCGCACTCTTGTGTCCATTGGTACTGAACCTTCTCTTCTGTAAGCCGGTGTAGTGGCTTCGCAATATCAGCAAATCGTTCCACAAATCGTCTGTAATAAGTGCATAGACCAAGGAAGCTTCGTACTTCGTGAACATTTGAAGGTCTCGGCCAATCTCGTACTGAGGAAATCTTGTCTGAATCTGTTTTTATCCCCTCCGAAGACACATGTCCTAGGAATTTTACCTCTTTCTGGAACATTAGGCACTTTTTGGGATTCAATTTTAGGTGTGCATTTTTAATTCTTCCAAACACTTCTTGAAGGTTCCTTAAATGCTCCTTAAAATCCCGTCCCATAACCATCACATCATCAAGATAAACTAGGCATGTCTTCCAAGTTAGTCCTCGTAGTACCGTTCCATCAGTCTTTCAAAAGTCGCTGGCGCATTGCACAGGCCGAAAGGCATCACAGTGAATTGATAAAGGCCACTTCCTGTTGAAAAGGCTGTCTTGTCTTTGTCATCTGGATGAAGTCCCACTTGCCAATATCCACTTCGAAGATCTAGAGTGGAAAACCACTGTGAACCTGCCAGCGTACTTAGTGTGTCATCAATTCGGGGTAACGGATAGCTGTCTTTTCTAGTGACGTCATTCAGCTTTCTGTAGTCGACACAGAATCTTAAAGTTCCATCTTTCTTAGCAACCAAAACTACTGGCGACGACCAAGGACTGGTTGATTCCTCAATAACTCCGTCTTTAAGCATCTTCTGTACCATTGCAGAAGCCTCTTCTTGTTTTGCTAATGGGAGCCTCCTAGGTGGTTGACGAATAGGAGCTGATTCACCAGTATTTATCCGATGTTGCACTATGTTGGTCTTTGTAAGAGCTTCTGTGTCCTTTGCAAATACTGTACTTTTTTTCTTCAAAAATTTTAAAGCTTCTCTATGTTCATTTGGAGTTAAATGTTTTAACTGGGCATTTAACATCTTTACAACTTCTTGGTCCATATCTGTAGACGAAGCTCCAATGATTTGTTCTTCACATCTCGCAATCCATGTGACTGGTTTGTAGGTGCCAATTGCTTCGCCTTCTTTGAACGTCACTGAGTGTGAATTTAGGTTAACCATTCTAATCGGTATCTTATCTGTAGTCTGTGTTAAAGTCCTTGCCAGGATCACATTGTCTGTCATTTTAATTGAGTCATCCTTCTCAACGAGGCCAAAGCGGTATCCCACAGAATTTTCCTCCAGGACTGCCTCAATTACTTTCTCTGTTATTGCAGGAATTTTTTATTGTCCTCGAAGTTAGTAGCCTAATATTATGGAATTTTTCATCTGCCGTTGAAAGAATAATTTCCTCATTTCCAATCCTGAGAACTCGTTCTCCAACGTCAAGCACAAATCCATATTTTTCCATAACGTCTAATCCTAAAATGAAGTCATCTGTAATGTCAGCTACGATAACTTGATGTTTAAAACATAAACGGCCAATCTGCAGCTCCATGTCATCTTCCCCATGAACCGCCGCCCTATCTCCCGTAGCTGTTCGGATGACTAATCCATTCTGTTCTTTATTTACTTTGAAACCCATTCTGAGTCCTGCCCGTACTATTGATGACGTAGCTCCTGTGTCGATTGTGCACACACATTTCTTCTTATTTACATAACCCTCCAACAACAGACTACTTTGAACTCTCCGAAGTTGGGAAACTTTTATTTCTCGGGGGTCACAACATTTCTTGGCCAGCGCAGCCCCCAAATTGCCAGCCATCTTTAGTTTTTCTGTGGCTCCTCAACCACAGCAGCATTTACCCTTTCCGGGCTGCGTTGACGACAGTTTCTCTTGATATGGCCCACTTTGCCACACCTATAACAACGGATGCCTCCATTCGGCCTCCCACTACTTTGTTGTTGGTCTTGTCTCTGCTGGGAGTTCGATTTTGTCAGTAGTTGGGTCACCATCTTGTGTAGATCAGATATCAGGTTTTGTGTTGTGTCTGGCTTGTCTTCCTCCACAGTCACAGCTCGTACTCTCTGATTTGATTGTGTGGTATCCTTATAGGCAGCCTCAATCTCCAGTACATGTACTAAAGCCTCACTACTAAGCTTATGCCTGGCCAACTTAAGAATTTGCCTAACTTCCTGGTCCCTTACTCCATCAATAAATATACCAACGGCTAACTGTTGTTGAAATTCCATTGGTGCATCAGGATAAGCTAGATGGGCTAATCTTTCTACCGCAGCCTCGAACTCCTGGAGGCCTTCTCCACCTCGTTGTCTCCGTGATTTGAGCTGAGCCTGATATACTTGGGCGAGATGTTCGTCGCCATATCTTAGTTCTAACGCTGCCTCCAAAATGCTAAAGTTTTGTTGCTGTGCGGCAGGAATTGTTTGGAGCAGGTATAATGCTTGGCCCCTTAATGCTAATACCAATGCTGTTGCTTTTTCCTCATCGTTCCAGTTATTTGAACGTGCAGCTGCCTCAAATTGTCTCTTATAAGTTGACCATGAACTTTGACCATCGAATGAAGGTGGTTGTAACCTAATACCAGACGACAGTACTAATTGGCCTCCCTTCTCTCTTAATTGTTGTTTCAACTGGGCTATCTCCCCTTCAACTTCATTGACTTTTCCTTTAACTTCAGTTATTTCTCCTTCAAACTTTTCTCTAACTTCACTGACTTCTCCTTTAACTTCCATAACTTCAGCCAGTACATCTTCTTTCAATCGTTCAGTTACCGAGAGCATGACTTGATGTTGTCCCTCCATAATTTGTCTCAATTCTTCCTGGCGTCTTATTTTCAGGCTTTCCATCATTTTTCTTAAGTCATCTTTTTCTTCCTGTCTTTTTCTTTCTTGTTCTTCCTTTTCTTCCTGTCGTCTTATTTCCTGGCCTTCGATCATTTTTATCAAGTATTCTTTTTCTTCCTGGCGTCTTCTCTCTTGGTCTTCTTTTTCTTCCTGGCGTCTTCTCTCTTGGTCTTCTTTTTCTTCTTGTCGCCTTCTATCTTGTTCTTCTTTTTCTTCTTGTCTTCTCTCTTGTTCTTCTTTTTCTTCCTGTCTTTTTCTTTCTTGATCGTTCATTCGTTCCAACAACGCTGCTAACAATTCCTGTGTTTATTTCTCTGCCATACTTCTTGTTGTTGGCATTAACTCACGACACGTAAATCAGTTCAAAATAAAGTTTATTACACTATAAAATCCGTAAAATGTTGATATCACGTCTATTATAATAATGGAATGTTCCAGAGAAATCTCTAAACAGCACTAGAAAGTCTTATTTAGAGTCTATACCTCTTTTGTGTTGACAAAATTCACTTATCTCCACTAATTGTCCAATGGAATGTTCGAGAATTTTCACGAAATATCACTAATAAGTCTTGTTTTGAGTCTATAACACGTTTCCGTTAACACAGTTTACGTATTTTCTGTGGTTTTCCAAATCGAATGTTCTAGAATTGTCACTAAAAGTCACTTGTAGTCTTGTTCACGTTCCCGTCGACACAATTGACGTATCAACTGTAGTTTCCAAATAGAATTTTCTAGAATTTTCCCGAAATTGCACTAATAGTCCTTTTTCTCAGTCCACGACACGTTATAACTAGCGGCACTCGCGTATTTGCAGCTATTCCTAAATCGAATATTCTAGAACTTCTCGAAAATCCACTTTAAAGTCACTATTCAGTCCAGAAACAGTCCTCCAAACACTGTCCAGTAGCTTAATTCTCCGTGTTACCACTAATTTCTGAGAAGAACACTGTAGAACCTTTTCGAATATTCCAGAAATTTCTCTTCCAATCCACTTCCGACACCAAATTGTTACGTGTTTGCTATCCACACAAACATCTCTACTCGTAGATTCGTCGATTGAAAGTCCAGGTAACACTTACTCACTACTTTATTTACTAATTAACAATTAACAACAATAGATTAATTACTGTCTTAACTAAAATCACAACTGAACACTTATAAGTATCTATCGTATTTCTTCTTTACTCGTTCACGTTCGACTTCAGACTAAGTCTCAGCCCACCGTGCGTCTTATTTATACATCCATTCATCCGGTCTAGAGCACTCCAGAATATTCCCGGCCGTTCCCATACAATTCCAGTCTCATCTAACCAGTCTACACAGTCCAGTGGCGTAACAATATTATCTACAGTGCCCTATTTTAACGAAGACGCTCTAGCAATCTTACTCGATTTAGATTTAACGAAACAACAATATGAGTATCTACGGAGTTCTTGATGTGACACTAACCGACATAAGTGCAAAGGTAAAATTGCAATCTCTTTTAAATCACACAACCAAGAAGTATATTCACGAAGTATTCATCCTAGATCGTCCGTTCCTCGTATGTACCTCCCACGTCAACGGGGGCGGGCCGAGGACTCTTGAGCCTGGAGTGTACGCATGGCAGAGTAGTACTGAGTATGGCATGTAACATCCTCAGGAGCTCAGATCCCCTCATGCGGTTTGTGAAACATCACGAAACTTTAGGAGTGGGAGCAGGATTGTTCAAGGCAGCAAAAAGAGCCGCAGATGAACTCGGTCTCGCATTTGACATCAGGCAAGGAGGCTGGCGAGGTGCTGATGTTGAGGCAGTCGCCGAACTTCAGCCAAATCGTCTGAAAGCCTGAATCAGAGCTGCCGAACAGGGAAATCTACAGTCACTAACCCTGCGGGATGTGGTGTGGCTGTAGTTGATGCGCCGGCTTGACTCCCCGTGAGGCGTCGGAGGCCACGGGAGGATTGACCGGCATCGGACATTCCGAAGAAAAAAAAAAATAATAATAATAAAAAGGGGTGCAAAGGACCGACATCCTCCACGCAATGCACTTTGGACAGGCAGGGACAACTCTGCCTGACGAATGTCGGCCGGGGGGTACCAAGGCTAACCACCTAGTACCCCTAATTTTCTGGTTCCATATGATCTTAGAAGAAGGATCCCTCACGACCGACCCCAGACGGATGGGGGTCAGAGACAAGTTGTAGGGGCCTCACCGGAACGTCTCAATGATAACGACCGCAACGGATAAGGTCGCTTTAAGTGGACGAGGGAACTTCGGGATCACTTGCTGACTTGCCGCGAGAGTAGCGAACCTGAGCGAAGGGGATTAATTACCGCAAGGCATTTGATACCACATCGCATGAGCTATTGTTGCACTTGCTCGAATGTCTTGCGATACCAGCACCACTAGTGAAATGCATAGAACAGATGCTGCCGCTCTGGAGGACTCGCTTCACCATAACATTTGGTGCACAGCGGATCACGACAGAGCAGATGACATTTAGGAGAGGAGTTTTCTAAGGCGACTCCCTGAGCCCTTTCCCCTTCTGCCGTTGTCTGTTGGGCTCCGCTAAACCCGCGGATATCAATGTGAACCACCCAGCGACCGGAGGCATAAGGTCACCCATCTAGTTTATATGGATGACCTTAAACTTTATACCTGCGGAGAGCGCGAACTACAAAACGTTCTTAGGGTGGTCGAAGAATACACGCGGGCAATTGGTATGGAGTTCGGGTTGGACAAGTGCAGTCGTCCACCTCAAGAGAGGACGATGCGTGGAATTCCCTGAAGATGCGCAGAACAGACGCCGTCTCCGAAAGATTTGATCTTCCGAACTTTTGGGGAAGAACAAGATATCTGCGACTAACATGCTTGCCGTGCGGGTTCTGCTCTACTCCTTTGGTATAGTGAAATGGACAGTAGATGAGCTGCGCCAATTAGACAGAGATACCCGCAAGATGATGAATTTTCACAGAAGTATTCATCCTAGATCGTCCGTTTCTCGTGTTACTTCCCACGTCAATGGGGGGGACGAGGACCCTTGAGCCTGCAGTGTACGCATGGAAGAGTAGTACTGAGTATGGCATGTAACATCCTCAGGAGCTCAGATTCCCTCTTGCGGTTTGTAAAACATCACGAAACTGTAGGAGAGCAGGATTGTTCATGGCAGTAAAAAAGAGCATCAAATGAACTCGGTCTTGCATTCGACACCAGGCGAGGTGGCCAGCGAAGTGCTGATGTAGAGTTAGTCATTGAACTTCAGCCAAATCGCCTGAAAGCCCGAATTAGAGCTGCCGAACAGGAAAATCTGTTTCGGCAGTACGTCGATAAACCCTAGCATGGAAGACACTATGCTAGGGTTCATCGACACACCACACATACACACACGCATACGCACACGTACACGCCCACGCACGCGCGCGCACACACACACACACACACATTCCTCCCATTTGAAATATTAAAAATGGCTCTACTCTATATGGAGTTGAATTAACCAATACCCATTTTATGTCAAAAAACGTTCCCTCCCAATAAAAATCAACTTGTTTCGGTGATTTACCATGAAATCATTTTCCCTGTTATTAGAGATCTTTCGTTTTAAATGGGACATCCTGTATATCGATATCCAAAAATTGTCAGATTACTTTTTGGATATCGTGTCATTTGTTTAAGAAGGAAACTAAGGTAACAATTATTTTATTATTAGTATTAAATTGTTAATTATACATTACAGAATAGTCACATATTAATTATTTGCATTTTTTTAATAAAAACTTAAAAGTCAACAATCATACCTTACATTATCAAAAATATATTTGTATAATCATAGATTTATATTTAATCTACGATATAATAATTAAGTAGATACCCATCTCCTTATAGATTTTCTTGGTAATATTAAGAATTGATAGGTTTTAAAATTGGGAGTGACTACTGCACTGTCTAGATTTTTTTAGGATCACTGTCCAGACAGTTTTTGTTAAAATGTAATTCTGGGAAAAGTTACCTGCAGAATTACACGCTGATCGGTACAATAAGTGGGATAACAATGGCAAGAAAAATTGGTATCTTTTTAATTAAAAGTTTTCTCAGAGTACACAAAAATGTAGAATCAATTATTTTGCATTCTTGCAGGTTTTTTTGTTCATTTTTCTTCCCAATTTTATTATTTTCTTTATCATTTTAAAAACTGACAAATTTCAACATTTTTAATTACTATGATATGATTCTTTAGTATTCGATTCCATTGCTGTTTAAGTGCTGGTAATTTTCGATAATGCCCTTATCCTCGGAAGATTCCGCTAGAGTAATTACATCCGCAAGGTCACTGAAAGATTGAGTTTTCCTCGATCTAGTGTCCACAAGGCAGTTGTTCGCTTTCGAAAAGCCAACAATACCGCAGAAGGGCGGAATCTGGAATAAATCGAGGAGCACAACTCCTCGCGATGATAGATTCAACGTGGTTTCTATCCTGCGAGATTAACATATGACAGCCGTTCAAGTAACGAATGAACTTCAAGAAGTGCGCCAGGTCAACGTCAGCGATAGAACTGTTAGGTTCTTCTAACAGCCTACTGGCTAGTAGGATAATTCCCTGTGGGTAATGACTAAGCTGCTAAAACGGGATGCCAACAACATCCCGGTTCTTATAGATAACGGTCATACAGCTTTAACCGACAGGGAAAAAGCCGAGACCATGGCCGGCCACCTTTTCTGGACATATACGTCCGCGCCCAGCGAGACTGAGCACCAGGTGGGCGTCGATGCTGGTCTAGCACATATTCCAGCATTCACACCCATCCCTCCACGCAAATTAGCCAAACTCCTAACATCTCCTAGTACACTCAAAAACCTACTCAAAACACTACCCAATTTAAAAGCTCCCGGTCCTGACACTATCCCCAATTTACTTTACAAAAAATGCCCTAGAAAAACACTAGTTCAAATTACTTACATAATTAACGCGTCGATACGCCTTCAGTACTTTCCCACAGCGTGGAAAACATCCATAATTGTGCGCTTTCTGAAACCGGGTAAGGACCCTGTCCTTGCAGCAAGTTACCGGCCGATTTCACTTTTGAATACTCTCGGAAAAATAGCTGAAAAAGTTTATTTGATAAACTTAAATAAAATCATTAATAAAGGTAACTTGCTGCCGAACATACAATTCGGTTTCAGAGGAGGGCACAATACCACGCTGTCGCTGTGCAGAATGGTGCACGACGTGATCGAGGGCTTCAATAAAAAACATTGCACTAAAATGCTGCTCCTGGACATCCAGAGGGCATTCGACACAGTTTGGCATGGAGGTCTCCTGCATAAACTGACACATCAGCATAAATTGCCAATATATTTTATTAGCCTTATTAAATCCTATCTCGATGGCCGCACTTTCGCGGTCAGAATTAACCAGGCCACTTCTAATTTTTATAGCGTGAGAAAGGGGTCCCGCAGGGGACGGTGCTCTCCCCTGTTCTTTTTAACCTATATGTCTCCGATATTCCTACCCATCCTTTAACACAGACAATAATGTACGCAGACGACACTACTATATATTCCCAGTCCTTCTATGCTCAGACCGCAACTACTAAGTTGCGGTACCACCTAACCAACCTATTAAAGTATTATAAGGACTGGAAAATAGTAATAAACGAGACTAAAACAGAGACCATTAACTTCACCAAAAAATTTACTAATATTAAAACTTTTACGCCACTGACTATTAACAATAGAGTTATTGAGGAGACAAAGGTAGTAAAATACCTAGGAGTTAACCTGGACCAACGTTTGTCCTTTAAACCCCATATCACGAAAATGCTAAACAGGGCCTATATGGCCCTGCATTGTCTTTATCCGCTGGTGAACAGGAGGTCACTCCTGGACACCAGCAATAAATTGCTTTTATATAAAACAGTGATTAGGCCAATCCTAACTTACGGTTGCGTCGTCTGGAATAGGATGTCGAACACACAGTTCGGCCGCCTCCAGACGACGCAGAATAAGCTGTTACGTCTCCTCACTAACTCGAATCGATACATAAGTACACAAGAACTCCACGAGACGGCAGACATGCCATACATTAGAGATTATATAATACAGACGGCCATCAAATTTTTTAGACATAACATCCAAAAATCCACCCTCACCGCGCACATCACCGACATACGTCATTACCACGATTTTCAACATACGCACAGACTAATACACGAAAATCTACCAATATTTTTTGAATAACCATATTTTCAGACACACAATGACAGACATCTCAAATCTTAGTACCTTTTCCAAATTATATTATACCTACCCATAATCGTAACTTCCCTCGATGACCGCCCTATTGCTTTCTCACCCCTTATTAGACTGACATTCTAAATTTCAATTCTCTTAAGCAGGTTTTTTTCTTGAGCTTTTTCCTGCACGACTCTTACTATAACGACATTTTTACTATTTGATATTGCTTTTAATTTTTTAAAATGCCATGGCAATTTATTAATTTGTTCTTTCTACGCTGTTTATAGGTAAGCGTCAACCTACGATTAACAACCAGAAGACGCCAACCCAGCCACATCGGGCCTGACCACCTGGCCGGATGCTCGGGGACCCGCCGAAACAGGCGGAAAATCGACTATCTGCTTTTCGCCCTGGACTCGTCCAGGGCGAGTAAAATACCTTTGTAAGCCGATTGGCTATCTCTATGTTTTGTGTTTATGTAAATATTTATTTATTTTGTAAGCCGAAATGTAGTAGGCGACTAATTAAGTTCTCTGATATGTATATAATGTTGAATAAATTTTATTAAATTGGAATTGGAAATTGGCTAGTTGAAGCAAATTTGTCTGCTAAAAAACCAGCAACAAGCCCCGAGCTTCTCCGGAATCACCGTGTGGCCAGGCTCAGTTTCGGACGCGAACATCTCAATTGGAATATCAGGTAGTGGAGCAATGTTCTTTCCTTCGATGAGTTACGATTTGCCCTAAAATCTCCAAATGGACGAGAGCTTGTGTATGTAGATGGAAGTGCTTTAACAGCTAGAAGGTACATTAATGACATTTTGGAAGAGAATGTCGAGGTTTTTACGGGGTTTACTGGTGAACAATTTCTTTTAATGTAAGATAATGCTCATCTTCACGTGGCCTGAATTTTTTAGAAACTACCTCCATGTTGTCGGTATTGAAGCCATAGACTGGCCAGTACGTATTCCTGACCTAAATCCCATAGAACACGTATGGGATATGTTAGGAAGACAGATTAGGCAACGTTGTGGGCAGTTATTAATACTGCAGCAACTTAGGGAAGCCACGTAAACCTTAGAGCGTAATAAGACCTAGGGGACGCAATACTCATTATATAAAGAGAATTTGTTTTATAATCGCCTATTCTGTGTTCAAATCATGTAACCAAATTCTCGTCAGACACATTTTATTTTAAAAACTGAAGTTATCCTTCTAAAATGATTGTGTTTTTAAACGAAAAGGTTTAGAAAAGACACCAAGGAATAATATTACAAGTTTTGTTAACACCGAGAAAAATTTTAATTTAAATCGCACCAATTTTTCTTGTTCCACTTCCTGTGCCAGTCAGTGTATTTAAATATTATATATTTATAAGTTTTGACAATAACAAATTATTCATACTCCAGTTAAAATGTTACCTTATCCAATAGTTGCTACATAAGATTATTATGAATAAAAAAATCATTAACGGGCACCGAAAAGAGGGCTCAGCTATGCTTGTTACAATTCCAGGAAATTCATTAATAATAGAAAGTGCCACCCCATTAGTCCAACCAAAACCTGTCTGTATAGAATATTCTCCACCTCCACCGTATTGTCCTGAATTCACCGCGTCGTATTTTTCAAACATTTCTTTATCCCCACTATAACCTAAAATGTTTGCATTTATCCACAATGTGGCAAACCGTTTCGCTAACTGAAATGCATCTGAATCACCACTTTTCAATAAACCAAGTATAACCACTTCTTGCAGGGGTGGCCAAGCATTAGGAAAATCCCACTGTTCACCACTTTGTCTTAGTGATGTTGGTATTCCGCCTTTAAACTTATGAATGCCCTGGTTTCTGATATATTTCGCTGCTCGTGATCCGTACAGTTTTCCTAAATGCCTCTCGTACGATTCCGTCCAAAGTGGTGCAAAATTACTCGGAAAAAAGTATTTCCGCAACCGAGAAAGGCTTATATCATAATCATACCAAATTCCGTCCTTCTTGTCGTACAGTACTAATTCAATTGATTTTTTCCATGAATCAACTTTCTCCTGCCACTGCTTAGATTTTGCCTGGTTACCTAGTAATAGATAAAACCTAGATAATTCTTCAAAAGCTTTGCATAAGTAAGCATTTAGGTCTACAGGAACTATTCTGCTTGTTTGAATGCGGGTAAGATTGGCATTAACACCTCCTTTATTGTCGAATATCCATCGAGATGAAAAGTCCCAACCACTTTCTGCTGCACCTTTAAGATTTTTATAACAAAGTTCCTAAAAATATTAAATATTATTGAACGTATACGCCAGAAAAATATGTGTATTCTTATTGCCCACTGTTGTTTATTATTTTTAACAGAAAAGGAGATCCTACGTTTCTCGTGTATATTTGTTTGTTTGTATTTCTCGCATAACCTAAAAACGATTTAATTGATTCTGACGTAATCTTCTGTATGTTATTCATCATCTTTCCAGTTAGCTTATACCCATAAACTACAAAATCATTACCCAGTCAACAGAATCTTGTATCTATTATACATATAATCATTAGATAATACACGTTCCCCAGTAAATAACAATTATGTCAAATGTAGTGTCCATGTAATGTACCACCTCTGACTAATATCAGCACTAAAAACTCTTATTGCTATATGCTATCTTCATAAGTTTGTTACATTACTGTTACCACATATTTATAAAACACAATCATGGCTGTTATAAATTTATTATAAGCTTTTTATAAATTAGTCCAATAGCAGTTATTCAATATTTTATTTTTATTTATATATGAAGCCGTATTTATATTTTATACATGACGCAGTGATTTGTTTTAATCCTGTGTACATAAAATTGGTGTGGTTTCACTTTGGTTATAATTACGAAATAAAATGAGTCCACATATACTCTACAGCACTGAAAATTGTAAACATGCACATTTGCCGGAGGAAGGGGTGAAATTATACTGACAAGAGGCATTTTTAGTGGAAACTTACTTAAAATACCTATACAAACGATCCCCCAAAATATTAAAACTTTAATAATAATTTAATTAATGGAAATAGAATTTGTTTTTTCTCCACAATTTCAAGGTACACAATCGATGGTAGGGTCATCAACACTGCTTAAAATATCAAATTTTCAAATTAAATGGCGATTTTAGGGGAAGCCTTTAAGGAACATTTAAAAAATCTGCTTTTGGTTATGAAAGTATACTCCAAGAAATCAGATCAAGAACATAGTGGCGCGGCAGCGGACGTTAAAATATAGTTACAGGCCTAGCATAGATAAAATTAGTGGGAACAAATCCGAAACTAGGACAACAATTTGTTATAAAACAAAGTCCTTTTTTTTAAATATCATCTATATATATATATATATATATATATATATATATATATATATATATATATATATATATATATATATATATATATATATATATATTTTTTTTTACTACTACAAGTTTGGTTGACTGGGTAATTACTTCTATTTTTGCTCAAAGACGATATTTATACATCAAAAGCAGAAATTTGTTTGTGTATCCGAAAATTTTAATCAGCAGAGTTAAGAAGGCTAATCGAACCAGTGTTTGTAAGGTAATTTTTCAAAATTTATTTCTTCCATACGGTTTGGTCAAATTACACCAAATTTGGAGGATCAGTAGTTGAAAGTGTACTCGAGGGTACATGTATATCTATTTTAATTAATTTTCACTTTATGTAGGGAAAATTTATACTGTAAATATAAGTGAAATTTGGAGGTGATTAGCTCCTGAATTATGATATCAATCGGTAAAATTCCAGGTAAAATTTATACATGTCGTCTAGAATGAATCTTCATAATTATGCTCAGCAAGTTTCAAACTTTTATTCCGTACTATTTGGTTAAAACGAATTTTCTGAATAAGTATTTTTGTCACTACAAATGGAGCAAGGAAGTGTTACCTCTATTGGGAATCGCACCTCAATGAAGTCGGTGAATAAAACGTCCAGTGAAGGTAGAGTCAAGAGCAAAATTATTCAGCAGGGTATGTATAAAAACTTTCTAGCGAGTGACATAGCTATCTGAAGCTTTTTTCCCGACTAGGCCCCTTAAGGTACGAACATATAGAGTGTAGATTCAAGAAGTGAGTTTAGTAGCAAGTGTGGAAACACTTGATGTTAGCCGGAAGCAAAGAGATAGCTATACCTTCGAGACAAATTTCTATCCCTGTATAGTAGAAAACATGGATTCAGACAGAGGATGGTGTTCTACTTGACAGCGCAGTATTATGAATCTTAGTGGCAATATCCAACATCCCACTTCTGTCCATAATTTATCTAGAGTATACCTATTTCTATGATCAGGGTGTGACTGATTCCTTAGTGCTTTTCGGTCGACCCACTGATTCTATCGATTTAATAGAATCAATTGTTAGGCAAGCATTCACCGTGATCTAAGCAGTGTTGAAAGACAACTAGAGGGTTAAAAAATCTGTATTCATTACTAATAGAGCGAGAGAGTTGAGAGTTGACAGACTTGCAGACATTAGACCTGGATTTAAGAAGAAAATTCGAAACAAATCAAATTTTGAACTTGTTGTTAAAAGCTGTTTACCAGCCAGACACTTGAGATTTGGCATACTATACTCAGATATTTCTTTAAAGGCAAAGCAAAAAATTTTAAACAACTTATTTGAGGTAAGAAATGGGAGTAATCTGTTCCAGCAAATTTAGAAATATCAGAAGACGAAGGAGCGGAATTTACTTTACTGTTAAAAATTGTAGGTGTTGTCTACTATTTCAGTTCAATATGTGAATTTTACTACTCGTTTAGTTAAAATTGTAATTGGATAAATTCAAACATTACCTTCTCATTTTGATTCTTATAGATAGAACAGGTCCTAACATCCTCAATATATGATTCTGGTCGTGGTGTACCACTTTCCACCGCATAATGAGCCAAATTATATGAAGAACCATCCTTGCTTACAACAATTGTTCTTTTATTGAGCCACCACTTTAATTCATTTTCCAAATATCCAACATTTTTGTTCAACCATGAGATATCGTTGGTAGCATCAATATATAATCCAACCATTAGCGATAAAAGAGGAGGTTGCGAACGGTTCAAATAATACACTCTACCACCATTAGGAACAAACCCATACCTTTCTACAAATGATATCAGGTTCCCTAACATCCCTCGTACTGTTTTATCCATTTCACTTAGCAACAAACCTTTTATAACCCAATAAGAGTCCCAATAGTATAATTCCTTAAAACGTCCACCGGGGATTATGAAACCATAAGGTACATAAATTAATGAGTGTCTATCTTGGTTTTCACTGATACGTTTTTTTATTTTTCGTGCTAACATTGGCCAAATGCTGACCAAATACTTGGCAAAATCTCGGACAACTGTATCCTCAATTTTCTCGAGAAATGCTGGATTTCTTTTAATGTCACTTGGAGACCAATTTTTAAGTTCACCTTCAGATATGAAATTATCTTTTACGAATTTTCGTATTTGTTTGATTGTCGGGTTATTATCAGTTTCCTTTTGTAAATTTTCAAAATTTGTCAATGTCAAAGTTGATGGATTAATTTGCATCATATCTACAAACGTTTTGGAATCTTGAAAAATACCTGCTCTTTGTACTACGTCCAGTAGTTTACCCTGGCAGTAGACCATACTATCACATGACTGTAAAGTTTGTGCACGAACGTGCTTATACCAAAATATAGTTATGAACAATAGAGTAACCTGCGTCATCTTTGATTAGGTGTAATTAATTAATCCAGAAAGCTTAGTAATACTATAAAAAAAAAAAAAATACTAGTATGTCGAATCAAGTAAATGTATTATAGATTTCTCTATTTTTGTTTTTTGCCGCTAGAACTACTAGAATGACGACTGTTATAAATTTCAGAAATATAACATTTTAACCCAGTACCTTTAGGTTTGATTTTTCGAATAAATAAAGAGATTTTTTTTTGATAGGCAACTTTATTTCATCTTTTTAAATAACGAGTGAAGGTTCCCCATCGTACCAGCATTACAAGATATGAAGTTAAGAGTCCAAAAATAAAAAAAAAAATATCGCAAATATCTTGCTACCTATGGGTTGGAGGTCAATATAGGTTAGTATAGTAGAGGATCCGAATTAAAGACGACCTTCACCCATCCGTTTAATGGATGAAAAATATTTTATATTAATTTTAATATGTTATGAAATATATCGTGAGTGGGTTGGCTAAAAAATTCCTGGCAAGACTATGATTAATTAAAAATTCAGAAATAACTTTTTTTTAAACATTTGTTTAAGGAACAAATTTTATTCCAATCGAAACTATGAAACCTATAGAATATGCAAACGTTAGGTTGTCTATTTTTTTCCTGGCGTAACTATTGGGTTGGCTGGTATAAACAGGTAATTCGATACTAGTAATTTACATTCATTAATGAATAAATCTTATATCAAAATAAAGGTAATTAAATTGCGAACAGATTGATATAGGGTTGTCTGCGAAAAATCTGGTTTAAATTCGAGTTGGTGAGTTTTAAAAAGCGAAATATTGGTGAGAATGAAAATGTGCGACAAAGAGGTCCGAGCAAACTATCCGGCGCGATAGAAGAGGACGCGGCATTGCAGCTGCGCGCGGCTCGTCCATCGGATGAAAGAAAGTGCGCATACTATTTGTTCGTGCAATTGGGAAGGGTAGCGATAGACTAGTAAATACTCTGAGCATTATTTTGGAGCAGTTAACCTCAATACTCGAATCAAGAGAACGTGCTACTACGCATCGTTGTTATTAATTGATAATATATTATGATAAAAAATGGCTAAAAAGTGTTTTTTGTGTAACTCGGACGATTCTGTAATTGATTTTAATGATAAAACTTTTAAAAATTGTTCATTGAAGTTGACTTTTCGTAAAATAAAGAGCTTTAAATACAATGAAGTTGAGCTAACCAACGCGTCCCACGATTTTGTTGGTTATCATACCTCGTGTTATAAAAAAATCACTGCCTTAGGAAATAAATATAATGAAGAATTTAATAACTTTTGTACGGAGAATACAGTAAGTACATAGTAAATGAATCTTCTAAATTATAATATAGTAAATATAGCTTCTATATTTTATTTATAATGAAATAATGACACTGAAGATCGTGGAATTTGAAAATTTTTTAATTTTGTTTTGGCCAAACAAATTATTTAATTTTTTTTTTTTTAATATTTGCACCTAACCTACTATGGTTTTTTTCAATTTTCGACACTTTAGCTTTTTATCATTTCTTTAAAGAATTTTTTTTAAACAAATAAACCAAAAAATTATCTGATTTCCGCGACTTTCTGTAACATCATTCATGAGGATATTTTCATTCGACTTTATTAAAATATGCTTGTATTTATATTATATTATATTATAATAAAATTTTTGTAGTATTATTTTTATTTATTTTTTTGACTATTTGCTTTGTTTATTTTTATTTAGTCTTCTGATAAAACACATAAAATTTTCAAGATAAGTATATATCACTATCATATTTTTATTTAGAACAACATATTTATATACTCTAATATCACAAATAATATTATATACATATATATATATATATATATATATATATATATATATATATATATATATATATATATATATATATATATATATATATATATATATTTATTTATATTTATTATATATTTATAATTTATTTCAAGTCTAGTGCCAGTTGCTCCAAAATAATGCTCAGAGTATTTACTAGTCTACCCTTCACAATTGCACGAACAAATAGTATGCGCACTCTCTTTCATCCGATGGACGAGCCGCGCGCAGCTGCAATGCTGCGTCCTCTTCTATCACACCGGATAGTTTGCTCGGACCTCTTTGTCGCACATTTTCATTCTCACCAATATTTTGCTTTTTAAAGCTCGCCAACCGGAATTTAAACCAGATTTTTCGCAGACAACCCTACATCATTCTGTTCGCAATTTAATTACCTTTATTTTGATATAAGATTTATTCATTAAACAGATGAATGTAAATTACTAGTATCGAATTACCTGTTTATACCTGCCAACCCAATAGTTACGCCAGGAAAAAAATAGACAACCTAACGATTGCATATTCTATAGGCTTCATAGTTTCGATTGAAATAAAATTTGTTCCTTAATCAAATTAGTGCAATGTTTAAAAAAAAGTTATTTTTGAATTTCTAATTAATCATAGTCTTGCCAGGAATTCTTTAGCCAACCCACTCGCAATATATTTTATAACATAGTACAATTAATATAAAATACTTTTCATCCATTAAACGGATGGGTGAAGGTCGTCTTTAATTCGGATCTTAGACTAGTAGCTTTAGGGCCAGTTTTTCCATCTCTCATTAAATTTATTTGGCGGATAAGTTCCTTGGATACAATTGTACCAACAGTTGTTTTCATGGAATTTATGTACCACAAATTTAAGGGGAGATGGAAAACTGGCCCTTATTAGATCTCAAAATTGTCTACAAAAAAATGCTTTATATGTTTTTCACGTACGACAAACCGTTTTCGAAATATAAGATAGGGTAAAACATTTAAGTAATTTGTGTGTCACTATGCATCTGTTTAATATCTGTTTTGCAATATAGATGAAACAACGTTCCGTAAATATGACTCAACCTAAAAAGATCTTAAGGCGGATATTACTGAGCGCCAGAACTAATCTAGGACTCTTCTGGTGACATAATAGTTACTTAAGAGAGATCCACGTTTTTTGATACTGATGCAACTATTACAAGTTTTGGTAGGCTATGGTTACATATGAGCATTCAATTTAAGGGTTGTTTCAACAGACAGAACAGAACGGTTCCGAATTTAATTTCCAAATATTATTGGGCAATTTATAAGACTTTGAATTGCATGTCATCACCTGGACCAATCAAATCAGAATATCAAATTGGAAACCATCCTGGATTGCTTGTTAGGACAAACCTGTGGAAGGCTACATAATTAAAACTGAAGTATCTTTAAAGTGTGCACGAGCTCAAAATTTGTTTTCTTCAATTTATCCGTTGAACTCGTATGCAATAGACGACAAAACCCCATATTTTTGGTGGAAAGTAGTTGTGTGAAAGAAAATGTTTCTACTTATTCTTGATGATTATTTCTTAAATAAATGAAACGATATTTTTGTTTTACTGTGTAATATTTTATTCACCAAAGCGCAATATTTAAATAGATATATAGGTTTATTTACAATTTAAAAAATAAACTAAAATACTTATAAACATGACTTTGAATCATTTGTGATATGTCAAAACGTAATTTTCACAATTTTTATAAATTTTTAGAAGACAGTGGAAATCTCTAATTATATTTTAATATTCTAGAATTAACCAGTTTTAAAATTTGTTAACCTATTATAAAATTTCTGAAAAATATTATTATCATCAACATAAAATTCATTAATAATCGATAGTGCTACCCCGTTAGTCCATCCAAACCCTGTTTGTACAACGTACTCTCCTCCTCCACCATACTGTCCTGATTTTGTAGAGTCGTATTTTTCAAACATTGCTTTATTTTGGTTGTATCCTCTAATATTTGAATCTATCCATATTCTGGCAAACTTCTCCGCTAACTGACGTGCTTCCGAATCACCACTTTTCATTAAACCTAGTATAACCAATTCTTGCAGGGGTGGCCAAGCATTTGGAAAATCCCACTGTTCACCACTTTGTTGCAATGATGTTGGTATTCCACCTCTATAGTCATCAATGCCTAGTTCCTTTAAGTATTTCGCTGCTCGTGATCCGTAAGGTTTCCCTACAGGCTTCTGGTACGATTCCGTCCAAAGTGGTGTAAGGTTGCTGGGATAAAATAATTTTCTTGGCCGCGACAAACTTATATCGTAATCATACCAAATACCGTCTTTCTTGTCATATAGTACCAATTCTATTGATTTCTTCCATGAAGTAGATTTTTCTTTCCATTCCATGGACTTTTCAGCATTACCAAGTAATAGATAAAATCTAGATAATTCTTCAAAAGCCTTGCATAGGTACGCATTTAAATCTACAGGAACTACTCTTCTTGTTTGAATATAGGTAAGATTGGCACTAGTACCTCCTTTAGCATCAAATATCCACCTCGATGAGAAGTCCCAACCACTTTCTGCTCCTCCTTTTAAGTCTTTGTAACAGTTTTCCTAAAATACGGATTACGTGTTTTATAAATTATACGTAATAAATAAAATAATTATATACTGCAATGCAGTAAAAAAAAACAAAATGTGATGTAGAAATGTATCCATTAATTTCTTCAATGTAACCTGCTATTTATTGATATTTCAACTTAATGGAAATAGGTCAAAATAGAAAAACAAAAAAAATAAAATAAAAATTATGTTCTCACTGTCTTCAATATTTCTTTCAAACTTTATACAAATGTAAGTTAGTATTGCGGTGGCAGATAGGGCTGAGGTTATGAATGGGGCGGAACAGATAATATACATCTGCTCCGACAGCCAGGCTGCTCTAAAGGCGGTGTGCTCCCCCAGGACGAGATCAGCTCTTGTCCAGGAGTGTGGGGATGCCCTAGAAGAGCTGGTTAGGCATAAACAAGTGAGACTGGTATGGGTCTCGGCACATATGGGAGTTCCAGGCAACGAGAAGGCCGATGAATTGGCTAGACACGGAGCCGAGGAACCCTGTCACGGGCCTGAGCCTATGTTAGGTATTTCAAGAAGGAGGTCACAACGGCCCTCAATGAGTGGGCCCACGAGACACTGAGGACGCACTGGAGGACCAACAGGGCCTGCAGGCAGACCCGAGATTTGGTGACGGGCCCGAACAAATCGAGATCGGCCTGGTTGCTGGGACGGAGTCGGAAAACTCTGAATCTCTTAATCGGTGTTCTGACAGGCCACTGCAGACTTAGGAGCCATCTATCATTGATAGGTATTGAGGAAGACCCTACATGTCCAAGATGCAGGAGTGATGAAGAGACATCTCAAAACTTCCTGGGACAATGTGAAGCATTTGGGCGCCTGAAACACAGTATCTTCGGTTCTGAGGTGCTTCTAAGGGAGGAGATGAGCTCCCTCGCAATGAGTGACATCCTGACCTTCATCAGAAGGTCGGAAAGATTCGATGAGGGAGCAAGAGAAGCACATGGCTGAGGGGACAGCTGGGGGTTGGTAAAAAGGGCCCGTCTGTGGCCTACTTGCAGGCGTCAGCCTCCCCCACCATTACCATTACCATTACTATTGATAAACATGTGACAATTGATAGTCGAAGATCTCAAACCGTTTAGAAGATATGAAAAGTATTTATTATTGTTTTTAGTAATATAAGATGCTGTAGAGTAATAAAACTCGAGCTTGTAGAGTAATAAATTATTTAAAAAGGCATCGCAAATCCCTAAGAAATATTCTTGGACCTAGGCGTAACTATAAAACTCTGTTATAGTAGAGTTACCGACCCAAAAATTCCAAAACATTCAACAGATAGACAAATCAACACACACTAAATATTATAAAAAATACCAGGTGTCAACGAGATCATGTATCAGCCCGCCATTTTTTAAAAAATTAGAATGAAACGTTCAAATTTAAAATTTACGTATGAGAAGTAAACGGGCTTATTTTGACGAACATATATTATCAGTACCACTTCCCGTTTCACTGGAAGTATCACCAATTATGAATTTTTAAATAGAACACCCTGCATATTTTAACATTCAAATTCAAAATTAATAATTGAAACTCTTTGTATAATGAAAATTTTCCAAGTAGGCATTGGATATCATAATACGGTTAATTTTCGATATATGGGTGCACTATGAGGCGAACACTTTTTATTATAATGAAATTATTTTAAAAAAATTCAAAAGAACTTTTTTCTGACATTTGGGCAACAATTACTAATTTTTTTTCAAAAAATAACCGCTGTGTTTTCCTTCCCTATAGGAATCGTAATAATTTAAGCTTTAAATTGATGTAAGTATAATAGATTTCATTATAAATTAATTGTGCCAAATTTAAAAGTTTTGGTCTCGTATGAGAGATATTAACCTAAATCATTAAAATAATTTGTAAATAAACTAAGTTGCCTTTGGAAATAAATGATAATTTATTCATAAAAACAAATCATAAAAATAGATATTTTGGGCCTAGGCAATAACTGTAAACTAATACAAAAAAAAGATAAGGTTTCCTTGGAAAAAGTTATAAAAATGTAATGTGTCCCGTTTTTACTTTCTTATATCTAATATAAAGAAGTATAGTAATATACTTGAATTTATATTAAATGTTCAAAATGATGCCCCTCCTCATTTCTGCATAAATTAATCATTCTAACGAATTTCCTCAAACAATTATCCATGTGGAGTTACTTCATTTATAGTTCTTCTGATTCGTGCTTTTAGTTCTTCCCCAGTGGCTGACTGTACAATGTAGACTCTATTTTTTCAGAAAACCCCAAATATATAAGTCAGATGACCTGGGAGGCCACCTGACCGGTCCATTTGTACCAATCCATAAATCTCGAAATTCTCATCTAAGTAGTTGGTGACTACTCGGAAATTATGAGATGAGGCCCCATCCTGCTGAAAAAACAGTATATCTCTAATCTCTCTTGGCAACTGATTTATAAAATCATTGTTAATATTAGTCAAAAATTCCAGATATCTCTCGGAAGTCAATTGACCATCAAAAATTATTGAAGACAGCAACACATTACCAAACATACCCAACCAAAAATTAAGACCAAATCTGTCTTGCTGGTTTCCTTCTCTAAAAATGTGTTGATTTTGTTGTGCCTAGTATTTAACCGGTTGAATAATCCCAGATTTGTAAATCTTGATTCATTCGAAAATAGTATTTTCCTGACAAAATCATTATTTCTTATAATGATAGTTATATTCCAGTCACAAAATATTATTTCTTTCAAAATTGTTTCCATATAAATGTTGTTTTATTTGATATTTGAAGTTTTTGCAAATATAATTTTTTAAAATCCTTCTTGCTGATTCGTGGCTAACATTTAACTCATCACTAAGCCTGGCCAAGGTCATTAATCCTACAGAGACGTACTGGGTATGCATCATATCATAATACTTGACTAAGTACAATAATAAAAACAAAAATATTTTATATATTGCGAGGTATGTTTTTGTACTATTTCGTTCGCTTTAAATTCTTTTTTTATGTATTTCTTATATTTTGTGCTGCACATTATTATTAAACTGTTAAATGACGTTCACACATGTACATTGTATATCTAAGTGATAAGTAATAATAAATAAATAAATAAATAAATAAAATAAATGGAAATAAATTTTATTAATACTGGTACACTTTATAAAAATATGTACAAAACTCACCTTCTTAAGCAAATTTATGAAGTAGCTTAGTTGTCGTTATTACAAAATAGAGCACTTCTATAATAACTGTGTAGCATCAGATATGTTTCTACAGTTGTCTCAGTAAGCGATGTTCGCTGTGGTGAAAAAATATGTTTGTATTTTGAAAAAGACCGTTCGACATCTACGGAAGTAATACAGACATAAGTAAAACACTCTGTGAACTCACTTAATGCAACTGTAGATGCACCATCACAAATTTGTTTTAATTTGGTAAAATCAGGATCATTCCGTAATGCACTCTCGAATTTTTCAATAACGGGCTAATTTTTTGCGTCATTTATAGTCTGTAGCTGTGTATTTACGTCGTCCACTATTTGCAGCGATTCCACTAACGACAACGAAGTATTTTGCAATGTTTCTATTGTGTCGTGTAGTCCTCTATAATTGTTATAAATAGTTTTTAAATCTGTTTCAAGGGAAACATCTTGAAAACTTGTATGTCTGGCTTTCCTTAATAGCTGCAGCCTCGTTAGGGTTGAACTGTAGTATCAGCTTTTATTTGTTGAAAATATTCAGCATAATAAAAAGCTGCCTTCAACCACGTTCCCCAACGTGTAAGAATCGGCTCTGGTGGTTCCGGAATGCCAGGATACAGTGTATGAAATGCTCGAAGCCGTTTAGGAGATTTGAGAAATACTTATTTGCTATTAATGCATCTACTTCTGGAAAACATTTTCGAATCGTTTCTGCTACAGGATGAAACGCATGCACTTTACACGTAACATGTAAAAACCTACAATCGTCTCTTTGAAGAAAACGGCCCACCAAACGCATTGTCGCAGCACCGTCGGTCACAAACATCAACACTTGACTTGTTGACAGTTCAAATTTTTTGAAAGTCTCCAACACCACCCGCGTAATTGTTTTGCCAGTACACGCAGTTAGTCTTTTGCTAGCTAGTAAAAGTGGAAATGTTGGTTTAACAGGGTCGAGTACACGTACTATAACATTTAAAATAGAATTTTTTTACAATCTGTCGTCTCGTCAACACATAACCACAGCTGTATATTTTTTATTGCACATTTAATCCTATTTACAATGTCTTCACGAACACTTGGTACATATCTACGTAACGATGAACGACTTGGTAAATTCACCTGGGGATTGTATTTATTCCAGAACTCCCGAAATGCTGGTTTATCCAATATGCGCAGGGGAACATCACAGGCAATCAGCATTTATAGTAAATCAAACATAAACTGAGGTTCCAAAGAAGACACGCCATTTTTTTATATTTATGCCGGTTACTATTGACATGAATTTTGCAGCCGTATTTATTCCAGCACATTAAGTCTTGATCACAAACTTTACAAATTATTTTACATCCATCATAGAATAAATCCGGAAAATCACCGATAAATTTATTCACTTTATCAGCTTACGGTCGTTTTCTACTCTTTACGCTCAACATTATTTATTAGTACTCTATGCATCGACCGACAGATAACAACTGAAGTGTGTCGTGTCATCGTCATCGTAAACAAGCGCGCGATGGCATTGGTATTGCGCCCTACCCTGAATCTACCATCGCTTGGCCAGGCTTACTCATCACCAATTTTCTGGAGAGATACAATCCTATCAGTTTCAACAAGGGCTAATACACTTTCTCCTCGTTTTCATTTTCATCATTTACTGGGTAAATTTTTCTAAATTAAGCTTCTAGTCTTATGAAATAATTTTGCGGCGGGCGTCTTCTGTTTGGAAAACGCTGTCCGTAGCAGCTCTTGAATTTTTCTGGAAATCGCCGTTGTCATATCGACTTCATTTTGTGTGTAGTTTTTAATGGATATTGAAAGAGTAAACGTAAAGGAGCAACAATCAATTAGTTATTTAAAAACTGACAGTTCAAATAATATGTGATTCTCATTTATTTTCAAAGACAACTTAGTTTATGTGCAAATTATTTTAATGCTTTGGATTAACATCTTTCATTCGAGACCAAAAGTTGTAAATTTTTTACAATTCATTTATAATGAAATCCGTTATACATTTTAAAGTTTAAATTATGAGGATTCCTATAGGGAAGGAAAAAATAGGGGTTACTATTAAAAAAAAAAATAATTGTCGCCAAAATGTCAGGAAAATATTATGTTGAATTTTTTTCAAATAATTTCATTATAATGAAAAATATTCGCCTCATATTTCACCCAAATATCAAAAATTAACCATATTATGTTATCCAATGCCTACTTGGAAAATTTTCATTATACATTATTTCAATTTTTAATTTAGAATTTCATAAATAATTTAAATAAGTCCGCCATATTTTAGGGTAATGTCAAAAATTTTGATTTATTATATAGAAAATTTATTAGTATATTAATTTTACTATTTTGGCTTTTAAAAATTGGAGAATTGAGATAAAAAATTGCGGTTTGAAGTTTTGAATATGGTTTTTTATTCTTTATCTAATTTGCTAAAAAAAAAGTGATTTGATATTTAATACTTTGAACCCGTGTAGTTTCGGTCCCGAGCATTTTTTAAATGTTTCTAATATCCTTTTATGTGATCTGGGTGATTTTTCGGCAATATAATTTTTTCAAGCTTATTAATTTTTTTTGTAGAATTTTGGTTCTAAAACAGGTCTGGTTGTCACCCATCTAACTACTAGCCGCAGTACCCATTGCTTTACTTCTATTATCGTGCTACGCGATGTGTAAATTTGGTGCTGCTCTCGGTCCAACTTGGAACTTGTACTCGTAAACTGAAGACAACTTGCGTTGTTAATCTGACAGTTGTGAAATAAGTCAAATTAAAGAAAAAATAAACGAATAGGGCAATTGCCGAAAAACCCCACAGTGCTGCCAGTGTAGGAAAATACTGAACAATGGCGATTCGATGGTGAATGTTTCTATGTATATTATTTGAGAGAATATTGGAAGTGTATATTAAGAAAAAAATTACAGAAATTGAAACATTACCATCTCGTTTTGATCCTCATAGTTAGCACAGGTCCTAATATCCTCTATATATGATTCTGGCCTTGGTGTACCACTATCCGATGCAAAATGAGCCAAAGTATACTTAACTCCATCTTTCTCTACAACAGTGGTTCTATTATTGAGCCACCAGTTTAATTCCTTTTCCAAAGTGTGAATATTCTTATGCAACCATTGCGTATCATTGATGGCATCAATATACAATCCAACCATTAGAGATAAAAGAGGAGGTTGTGAACGGTTTAAATAATACACTCTGCTACCATTAGGAACAAACCCATATCTTTCCACAAGAGATAACAGGTTTTCTAACATGCCACGCACCGTTTTATCCATCTCACTCAATAGCAAACCTTTTATGATCCAATAAGAGTCCCAATAGTACAGTTCCTTAAAACGGCCACCAGGAATTATGAATCCATGTGGTACAGCAATTAGGGAATGTCTATCGGGGTTTTCACTAACATCACTTTTTACTTTTCTTGCCAAAGTTGGCCAGATGTTTACCATACTCTTGGCAAAATCTCTGACAAATGTATCGTCGATTTTCTTAAGAAATGCTGGATCACTGTTATAGTCAGCTGGAGACCAATTCTCTAGTTCACCTTCGGATACAAAATTGTCTTCCAAAAATTTTCTTATTTGTTCAGTTGTTGGGTTGTTATTAGTTTCTCTTTTTAAATTTTCAAAATTTTCTAATGTCGTAGGTGATGAATTAATTTGAGTCATGTCAACAAAAGTTTTGGAATCCTCAAAAATGCCTGATTTTTGTACCACATCTAGTAGTTCACCCTGGCAGTAAACCATACTGTTACACGATTGCAAAGTTTCCGAACTAACATCATTATAACGAAATATAGTTACGAATATTAACGTAATATACTTCATGTTTAACTAAGTAATGGTTGAGGCACCATCATTCTTTTATATGAGAGTATTAAAATTATTTAATTTATTCGTTATGTATGATAACTCGTAATTGAATAGTTTTTAGTTTTAAAGGTGATAAAAATAAGTGTCGCATTAAAATATGATATGATAATAGTGACATATTAACGACAAGCATATACAAATATTGGGTGTCCAAAGGTAAATGTGTCTACAGTTGTTCTGCTTTCATAAAAATATAAAAATTTTATTAATATAATGTTGGACTGTGGTTATCTGTACGAAATTATATTTCGATAATTAATGGCCTACTCGACAAAAGGACGTTTGAATCGATTGTTTGAAAACTACCACATGTCCAGGAATGTTACTTTTGAGTAATACGCAAAAAACTGTTTTCTATGCAAAATAGTTAGGAACTTCAAATCTGTCCCTGCTTCACAAATTAATGCATAATCGTGATAGAATTGTGTTGCAACAAAATTTTCACTTTCGAATTTAAAAAAAAAATTGTAATATTCTGTATATTTTCACTTTCGACTTTCAAAAAAAAAAAAAATTTTTTTTCTTGTGGACATTGTTTTCTACGAAGGAAATGCACGTATTTTCGTTATATTTTTATTGAAGTAAAAAAAGCTTCTAAAATAAAAATATAGAAAATGTAACACAATTCAATTTTCAAGAATTTCACCATCTTGTGTGGTCATAGTCCACACTATATAACAAGGGACAACAAAAGTCAAAATTTGTTGTCTCACCTTTTTCTTCTTTTCTATTTGTTCATTTTTGTTGTAGAACTTCCCCACAGAATTTACTCCAAATTATAAACCAACCATCAGTAAATTGCGGCACATTATTATATATGCATAAAATTATCAAATACTCAAAGATAAGCGGAGTTGTACATACCTGCTCCCCACTTCAATATTATTTAGAGGCGAACTTCTTACTGCAGCAGCTTGACTCGTTGTAGCATTATCAAGTTTCTAAATTTTCATAAACAACTTTTTAGACTTTATGTATACAGGGTGTCTCACCAGGAACTGCATCGATTGATATAGGAAAAAGTACGACTCAGAAAATTTTGAAAATTTAGGGAATTACTAATGGCGGTGTGGTCAATCAAACTAAAATAATTAAAAGCATCTGGCACTTCCAGTTATACAGGAAGTCGATAGTAACTTGCTTATTTTAAATGGGATACCCTATGCCTAAACCCAGTCGTTTCAGAGATATTTGACAATTTAAAGAAATTTTGACAGGTGTAATGGTTTACAGTAACCTATAACTATCTTCTTGTAAAAGATACTCATTTACTTTTTGGCATACAGAAAGATCATAAGATGAGCTACGCTCTACAGTTTAAATAAATTCAATAATAGTATACCAAGTGTTCCATTTTTGATGTTACATTTTGTAAACTTCAAACCGCGAAAACTTGCTTAAGTCAAATGGAACACCCTGTATTTTTATACATCAAGTTATGTATAATTAAATTCCTTTTTTTATGATATAAGCATTATGGGGGTTTAAATAACAACTTTTCGAAATATTTGCGATTTTCTGAGATTTTCAAGAATTCGTATTAAAAATTTTATCAAATTAGCAATGATGAGAAACAATCAGTAATGTCAGTCATTCTCTTAGGTCAAAAAATGCCACCGCGTTTAAATTACACACACGAAGACTTTTTGAATTTGTTTAATATTTATGGAGAATGTGATAAAGTAATATCAAAAACTTGTAGTACATTTGCTACTCGATATCCACAAAAACGGAAACCGTCACCAAACACTGTATAACGCATACTAGAAAATTTTAAAAACTATGGCTCTGTCAAGGGAAGAATTTAAAAGTGGAAGCTGTTGATGACGAATACGTAGAAATAGCAATTGTGGGATATTTTCCAATGATGTCATTAAGACAAGCTGCTCTGGAATCGGGACTATGCAAGGATTCAGTTCACGGAATCTTAATTAAACATAAATTTCACCCGTTTTCGTTCCAAATGGCTCAACGATTGAAAGAAACAGATTTCCTAAGAAGAGACAATTTTTGTGAATTAATTCTAATAAGGTCTGTAGGCGACGATTCTTTTTGGGAAATATTCTATGGTCAGATGAAGCTAAATTTACCAAAAATGGACTTTTTAATCGACACCATTCGCATTATTGGAGTGACTCGAATCCTCATGTGCTCAGGGAGCGAAATTTTCAAGTAGCACAGAACCTTGTGGCACACCAAGTTTGACATTACGCACTGCAGATGTGCTACCGTTAACCGTAATGGCCATATTTCGCCCTTGCAAGTATGACTTAACCCAATTAATTATGTTCGTAGGTAAATCAATACTAATTAATTTTTTTTATCAAGAATTCAGGGTATACTGACTCAAATGCCTTCGATAGATCGAATAATAATGATGCAACATATCTTCCATTATCTAGTTCTTGATGAATGTAATATAGCAAAGCACATGCAGCTGTCTCAGTTGACTTGTTAGTTCTAAATTCATGCTGGGAATTAGAAAGCATATTGTTGTTCTCAAGATATAATGTAAGAAAATTAGCAACTATTTTTTCTAATAATTTGGACAAAGTGTTAAGTAGAGATATCTGTCTATAATTATCAACAGGTATAATTAGTGCAGTTTTAAATATGTCCGGAAGACAACCTTCATGTAATGACTGGTTAAATAAATAAATCAGTTGTTGTATTATTAGATCCAGAATATTCAAAATAGTCATAAGCGAAAACCCATCAATTCCTGAAGATCTTTTGTTTTTCATTCGACCTATGGTCTCAATAATATCCTGCTCCGTGATAGATACTATGAAAAAGGGCACGTTATTAATAATAGTACTAGTTATGCAAGGCAGACATAAGTTTTGCCCAAAGTGGTTACGTGCATTTTTTTCAGCGATACTGGAGAAATGATTAGCAAATATATTTGAAATATCAAATGGATTATTAATAAAATCACCTTTAGAACTAAGGTTTATTTTATTATTTTTATTAATAATCTTCCTATCTAGGTTAAAATTAATTATATTCCAGGTTTCTTTGGTTTTATTAGATGCTTCATTTATTTTATTGTTATAATAATTTGCCTTTGCTTATTTGACGTTAAATTTATGTTCTTTTTTTTAATGTCATATAATTCTTTAATGTCTGGTACCCCCTGAATTTGACATTAACGAAAATAATTGCTTTAGTTTGTCACCTTTTACGATAATGTTGTGTGTTAATCAATTGCTATGACTAGATTGTTTTTTATTTACTTTTTTTAAGAGGACAAGAAACATTGAAATCCCAGATAAAACTTCATATAAACTACCGGAAGCCATCATTAATATTATAGTAAAATAAGTAGGTCCAATTTATAAGGTTTGATTTAGAATTTAAATTGTCTCTACCTAGTTGTCTACTAAACTAAGTTTCAATACTTTTTGTTGGCTGTACACTATTTAAAAGTTTAACTTTCATGATATGCGCAAAATGATCAGCTATATTCGGATTTACTAAATGACATTCAAAGGAAGTATTAGATTAGGTAAGGTAGTAACCATGTAGTCAATACAGGAAGAACTGTTATGGCCATTCTTATTAGTAAAAATTCTAGTATTGCCCCTTGTAGACATAATTAGCTCAAAATAATAAAATATATCTAATAACAAAATACACTGATAACAAGATGTCTTAAAATTATCAGCTTTAAAACATATTGCACATATTTCAATGTGACATTCTACCGACAATTCTTTTACTGATTAAGTTCTGTAATACCCATCTCATTACGTACCATGATAAGCGATCCTCCGCGTATACGTTTTTTTCTAGAATATGCAGTACTTAGTTTGAAATCAGAAAAGTGTAGATTTTCTAAGTCATCATTACAAATCCAATGCTCTGATACACAAAATATATCAATTTTATGTTGTAATAAAAATAATTCAATAAAGTTAAAATTGTTTAAAATTCCTTGTACATTAACATGATATAAAATAATATTATTTCCTACTCCATAATTAAAATTCAATACAGTATCAGTATTAGTATTTTCATTGTTTGATAAAACATTTACGTTATAAGAGATAGTCTTGGGTATAAGAAATCTGTCGCACTATTAGAAATAAAGTTTTCTGATTGAGATGCCTGAGTCTTGAAGATGACACTGTCCTCAGACTCCTCGGTATCCTCTTCTAACATACAATTTTCAGTTTTATGTGACGGCTTGCACATATCCGCCTCATCATGATCATAGTAATTGAGCATAATATGCCTGTCATGCACTGTAACAGGTCTCAAATTATTAATATTTTGAGCATAGTCACTTGTAGCGACAAATACCAATATCTTGGTGATAAAGCTGTTATTGACAATCAAATTTGCCATATTCTTAGCAATAATATTATTCTTCATAATACGCCCTTGGTTATTGACTTCAGAAAACTAA
Organism: Rhamnusium bicolor; assembly: GCA_029963845.1. NCBI lineage: Eukaryota > Metazoa > Arthropoda > Insecta > Coleoptera > Cerambycidae > Rhamnusium > Rhamnusium bicolor. The sequence goes on along the minus strand of JANEYF010005702.1, from coordinate 604,307 downwards.
ACTTAATATTATCCTCTGATACGATATTTAATTTTAAAATGAAAGTGCAGAGAGGGAAATTAGACGACTGTCTATGTTAAAAACAAATATTTTTAATTTTTAAACGGAGATTGCAGTCATGTGACAGATAATAAAAGAAAAACTCTTTTTTCTGTTCAAGCTTTCGAATCTTTTATTGTTTCTTCATCAAGAACTCTACAATAAATTATAATTAATTAAACTAAGTTATGAAAAAGTAAAAAGTACTTACGAAAGTGAGGTTAAAGTTGTAAAGGTGCACATGGTAATATCGTCGGAGTACTACGTCAAGTTGAGGGTGAAGGTCAACGTCCCAAGTCGGAGGCTATATCGTTTACTAGAAACAAAATCAATAATAAAATAGTTACACCTATTTCGATGAAGGGCAGTCAAATTGAGACGAAACAGGACGTAAAATATTTTTCTGCGACCTATATAGAAAATAATGCTTTCCTTCCTTAAATGCGGGTAGAAAATGCTACTTTCTCTCCCTAGGGAGGAAAGTATTTTCTACCCATATTTTTGAATATTATCATAGTTACCTTGAAATATCAATATCTGCAAAAATGTCAAAATAGACTTCAAAATTAAGGCAAATAATTTCATTGTAAGGTGTTATAATGTTATATTAATTTTAACAAATACAGCTCATTTTAAAATATATACTACTACTTGCCTTTTTAAAACGTCAAAATGACACAACGAAGCAAAGAAATCAAAAGTTTTGACTATGGAAAACTATGTTTTTAAAAGAGGCTCCAGACGATAAGTTCTTATTAATGAAAGTGGTACTAATATTTGGTTTAAACGGGGCATGTCGGCGTGCAGAACTGTGCAGCTTAACTGTAAAAGATATAGAAGACACGGGGAAAATTTTGGTTGTAACTTTACATGATACCAAAACCAAGAAGAAACGTGTATTTACAGTATTATCAGAGTGCAGCGGATATGAAATTTATCATAAGTATTCACTATTGAGACCCAAACAAGTAAAACAATAAATTTTTCATTTACTATAATCACTGTAAGTGCACAATACAACCAGTTAGCATCAACAGTTTTGCAAAAATTCCCCAAAAATTTGCAGAATACTTAAAATTCCCAGATGCAACCAGTTACATTTGCGATTGCTTGAGCAGGACGTCTGCCACCTTCCTCCCTAACACTGGAGCTGACATTAAAACACTTAAAAGGCATGAAGGATGACAGTCAACTAGTGTGGCTAAAGGGTATGTCGAGGAAAGCATCGCTAATAAGTTGAAAATTTCAAAGAATATATTTCATCAGCAAGAACTAGTGGCACCTCAAGATCATTCAGAGATGCAGATGGAGAATCATAATTATATTCAGGAAGAACAAATAAAATTGAATAAATTTGGTGCTGCTAAGTTTTCAAATTTGATTAATTGTACTTTTAATATATATAACAATGTTTCCAATATTTAAATAAACAATTTTCTATCAAACTGTGTTTTATTAACAGTGACATTACTATATAGTAAAGTGACATTTCTATGTGGTAAAGTGCTACTTTAATAAACGATTTTGAATTTAGTAAAATAGCACATTATCAGTTCAAATGCGAAAATAGTATATTATTAATGGTTGTTCTAAATAATCTGGAGTTAGATTCCGACTCCTGCCTTTAAGAATCCATCTGTAATCTGAAAACGACTGTTTCACGTCTATAGCGTAAATGGAGCGTATTTAAAATACTAAAAGTTTCTCAAAGAAGCCGCATTTACATTAGGATCAGAAAAGTCTACTTCTTTTCATGTAAAAAGCTCCACTGTATAACACGTAGTATTAAATTCCGAATTATTATCAAAACTGTTTGAAAATTTTATTTCACATGGTCCGTGGTGTTTCCTGCATGGAAAATAAATTGACAAAGATCGTACACAACATTCATTGCGCCAACTAAACAAAATTGTGATGTTGGTTAGCACTCAAACTGTATATGGCTAAGGGAATTCGTGAAACATTTCCATGCATATAGGCCAAATTTTCATGATAAGTTGGATCAACAAATGCTCAATTACGATGTATGTAGGTGGTGGGAGTTCTGTCTTACACATATGTTTTGCAACGAAGTGATTTTTCCGTAGACTGCTTTCTGTGATAATAAAACCTAATTGGGCAGCTCTCTCACTTTGATACACCCTGTATCCTATAACTTGTATTAATGTATATTTCAAAAACCGCTTTGAACAAAGGGTTAATTTGTTATATGTCAAATACTTGGAAGAACAATTAGTTCTCATGGTAATTGTTTTAATCCGGTTTCTTTTTCAGGACAACATTAGTTGTTCTATTATTGTGTTTATGTAATCCAAGTAAACGGAAAGAATTTTAGTTTAAGGTAATCCAGTTGAGAGCCAAGCTTAGTATTAGAAATTTAGTCAATATAATTATCTGGACTATAGACAACCGTTATTTTGCATTCACCCAGTGCATGAAAATAGGGTAGGATGATAGTTGATACTAGGAAGAAAAGCATTTGTTAAAAGCAAATCCATTTCTATTTTTAAAATAATTTACAATATGAGAAATTCAGCAATTTGATTATTAATTCATGACCGTTTTGATATTTTCTTTTTGGAAACATAGTTTTAATATTATGAGAAAGCCTCAGAATATTTTATAAACATTGTTTTATATTAATAACGCAGGAAATTTGATTAACCGTATTTCACTAAGATTGCTTAAATAATATTTACCCCTCCACATCAACCGCAATTCTGTTCCTTGCGCAGGGATTCACGTGACTTTCTCGTCATGCGTTGGAAACAAAACTGCTAATACGGCTTGAGAGAATCACTTCTTAAGTAAGAGTTCGCAGCGTGTAGCTCCAGTGTCCGCCGCAATCAGGTAGTGGTAAGAATCACTTTGACCATTTTACTGTTTTATTTGCATTTATCGTTTGTATCCGAAAGCGTGCTAATCCGATCCGCTGGAGATATTCGGAAAATTTGGAAATCACTAAGCAAACCACGGGTTATCTATTCAAAAACGAGCATCGGGAATATTCGGTTGTTGATATATATAACAGGAGTGAGACTCCGGTATCTAGCATATTTGAGTGGAATCTGATTTCACAAGAAAAATGCGAAGAAACACGAGCGAGTTTCCAGTATCTAGCATACTTGATTGGAAACTGACCAAGTGTCCCGGGAGGTAATGCACTATTCGCTCTGTTCGACACTCGACTTCAATAAAGATAATTTGTAATAACGTGCGCTCGAAGTTGATGTGATAACCTCTAACCGTCACTTGTATTTTAGCTGCCGTCTGTTAACTTCATATCAATTCACGCACATCTCTGGCTTAGTCAATTAAGGGACAGTTCAATGCGAATTAACAAAACTTAATCAAACGTGCCATATAGGTAGATAACTCTCGGGAATATTCAGTTATTATTCTTTGATGGTTATTGTATTATACACCGATAGGATTCTAGCATCTAGCATATTTCAGTAGAATCCGATCCTAGTGTCATAGTGAAGCCCTCGATTCCTAGAATATTTGGGAAAGGGACTTCACCAGAAAAACGTAAAAGTCACACGTGAGTTCCCAGCAACTAGACTTTTGAGTGGGATCTGCCGAAGTGTCCCGGGTTTGAGTTAACGTGCGATCCAACTGGCCATAAGTAAGGACGAAGGGGGTAAATCTAAAGACATAGCACATCCGCGACTAGTACGTATCAACAGCCACGTGTCCCTAGGTTGACATCCTACGGTAGTGTCACGTTTGTAAACCGTAACCACTTATACCTGGACATTGCTGCACCGACCGCCAGCTGTAATACTGTTTTAGGCACTAGTTACTATAAAGTCGCTAGCTACTTGATATAGATAACAGTAGTAATAGATACAGTAACTTAGCTTGTTGTGAATCACCGCTTATTTGTTTGTGTACCTTCTTGTAGTAAATATTCAAAAACATTTCTGCTAAGAGTAATACCGTAGTAGTAATAATAACACCACATGTAATGACAACCCCCTTTATCCCTGAATGTCTTAAATGACATTGTGCGGGAGAGGGTTATACAATAAGAGACAACGGACATACATCCAATATCCGAGTATACTACGATTAATCTCTCTCATAGAAAAATCCGGGAATCGAACCCGGGACCCCGAGGTTTCGAGGCAAGTACGTTACCTCTAGACCACGGAGCCACGGAGCCGGAGTAGTTTCCATAATTTAGCTGTGCTTGATCACCGCTTCATCATAATCTCTTGCTTGGTTTCTTTGGTTGCTTATCTGTATAATAGATTACTATTTAC